>JAJIBD010030730.1:17500-331531 GCA_021461705.1 Cryptotis parvus
TGTGTGCAAGGCAAACGCCCTACCCACTGTGCTATCGCTCCGGCCCCGATTAAGCCCTTTTCGATAGCAAAAGCTGAAAGACCTATAACTTGGAACGGTTGACGGGAATGTTTTCCGCCAAATGAAATCTGAAAAGAAAAAAAAAAAAGCAACCTCTGGTAAGAAGAATGCAGAAGAACTATCACTATCACTATCTTCACTATCTTCCCGTTGATCATCTATTTGCTAGAGCGGGCACCAGTAATATCTCCATATGCCCTGTCTCATCTCATCTCACGTCTCAAGCATGAGACAATGCAGAAGAAACGTGGAGAAAATAAAAAGAGTGGGGGCCGCCAGAGCGGCCAGGTCTTTTCCGGCATTCCCAATTTCTTTTTTTTTCTTTTTTTTTTTTTTTTTTTTGCTTTTTGGGTCACACTGGCTCTGCACTCAGGAATCATTCCTGGCGGTGCTCGGGGGCCATATGGGATGCCGGAGATCGAACCCGGGCCGAGCACAGGCCGGTCCCGTGCAAGGCAAACGCCCTACCCGCTGGACTATCGCCTCCGGCATTCCCAATTTCTAGCAGTTGCTTTGCCAACCTCCTGTGGGTTCCGTGAGCTAATTTTTTCTTTTAGACGAGCAGCATTTATGTCTCTTACAACTAAACAAGCCCGGACTAATCAATCCACTCCCACCCCATGCAGACATTGATAAGGAGGTGGGTTTGGGTGCCCACAACCAAGACCTCAGTTGCTTTAATTCCTGTTTTTTTCCCCCTTCTGGATTTTTGGGCCACATTTGGCAATGCTCTGGTTACTCCTGGTCAGCTGCATGCAACGCAAGCGTCAGTGTTAACACGAAAGTGGATTCGCCCGTGCTGGTGGGTTCTTGAGAATTGTATGAAAGAATTACATACAAAACTCGGAAGGTTGAAAGTTAGTTTAATGCACAGAGGTTTCCAGATCCCTTCCCCAAATGTCTAGCCTCTCTGTTCCCGAAACGAATTCCTGGTCCTCTCCCACGCAGTGTGCTCACATCTCACCAATGATGGCCCGGTCCTGTTCCTGTGCTGCTCTCTCAGTGTCTGCCGCTGGGCCTCCCAACTGTACCCCAGTGGTCACTGTTGTCCTGTCCCGGCTTTCCTTAGTCTCCAGCCTCTACCTGTCCACGTGGGTGAGACTCCTGTGCTCAGAACATCGCTCTGTACCTGGCATCCGAACCCTGCCTGAACCTGGGCTATCCTGGGCTTCCCTAGCCCTACGTAACCTGGGCCTCTGAGCCTGGCCCCTTCCTGTAGCAGCCCTTGCCTGGCCTTCCGTGGCCTATCCATACTGGGCCCTGTACCTGGGCATGCGGCCTACCTGATCCAAGGAGACAGGAAGGGAGCCGGTTGGGAGCTCTCTAGAGTGAGAGCTCTTCCCTCTCCTCTCCTCTCCTCTCCTCTCCTCTCTCCTCTCCTCTCCTCTCCCTCTCCTCTCCTCTCCTCTCTCCTCTCCTCTCCTCCCCTCTCCTCCCCTCTCCTCCCCTCCCTCCCCTCCCCTCCCCTCCCTCCCTCCCCTCCCCTCCCTCCCCTCCCCTCTCGTTCCTCTCTCTGGGAGGAGCCTGAGGATGGCTTTTATTTGTTGCCAAATCCCACCCCCCAGGTTTCCCTTCTACATTTTGATTGACTAGCTAGACCACAGGTGGGATTAGCTACCTGAGACCTGGTGCTTTCCTCCTTAGCTCTTGCCTATCATCAGTACTATCACTCCAGGAGCTGACCTCAGTTGCTTGCACCAAGAAACAGAAGCAGAACCAAGACTATGCCGGGAAGTGAAGGAAGAACGCAGCCAGGGAGTAGCTGGGGCTGCTTGGGGGCTCTAATTTCCTCCAGTACCCGGCTACTGGGTTCTTGGGCCTCTCGCCCGGTCTCCGTTTAGAAAACAAAAGGATTGGGGTACAAGATTTCTCCACTGCCTTTCAGAGCCCAAATGCTAGTCTCCAGCTTTGCTCATCTAAGTCAGTTACTTCCCAACTATGCTGAGTTCCTGGGGTTTGTCTCCAGGTCGTTTGTGATTTTATTTATATGTTTGTTTTCCAGAACTCCTTCCTAATCCCCTTTGGTGATTCTAGACGTCAGTATTAGCATTTGAAGCCATTTCATACTCTCCTTTCTTCAAATCAAACCCACAAGGCTTGGAAATTAGCTGCTAGAAGGCTCCAAGCTGGTATGGCAGCGAGTGAGGTTTAAAGAAAGACAGAAAAAAAAAAGTCTCGTGGGCGTGATCAGAGCCTTGGAGAAACCGTGTGTGGCCTTCTTTTTGTCGGGAGAGGGGTTTAACCTTGGAGCGCTGAGCGGTGGGTTGCGCGCAAGGTTCCTGCAGGGAAAGGCGTGCAGAGATGAGAGCCGAGGGAGCGCCGGGGGCTTCGCCGAGGCGTTTGGAATTCGTTCAGGCCAATGTACTGGAGCAGATGTCAGCAGGAGCTCTGCGCTGGGGCGGCAGCCAAGGGGGGCGGGAAAGCCCTGGAGGCGTCCGCGGCCTGCTGTGAGAAGGAACCGCTCAACCACCAGCATTTGCAGCAAATCCTTGCGGGAGCGAGGATGCACGTCGGTGGGGAAGGGGGACGCATTTCAAACTTGGGGCTCCTTCTCCCGCCTCTCCACAGCTCCTAATCCTTGTTGCTCCCACAAATATCCTGGCCTTGGGTTTCCCTGGAGTCTTGGGGGGTGGGGGACGCTCGGGGAATCGGGTTCCAGGTTTCTCAGGTGCGAGGAGAGGCAGAAAGCCCAGGAAGGGAGCCCCGTAAAAGCTTGGGGGTGTAGGAAGGGGCAGGGAGGAAGAGAAGGGCGCTTGTGAGCGTGAAGGCCGGAAGTCCAGGGCGCAGATAAAGTCACCCCATCTCAGATGGGTGCGTTACCCCCTCCCTAGTGTCTCCCAACCCCTCCGCTCAAGTCCAATATCCAAGATACCATGCATCTTGCAGACTCAGAGCACGTGTGTCTTTGAAGGCAGGAGGGAAGAGGTTTTTTTTCCGATGTATGTCTGTCTGTCTGTGCACGCCGCGTTTTCCATTAGGGGAGGAGATGGGGAGTGTGGGGGTGTCACACCCGGCCCTTCTCAGGGATTACTCCTGGCTCTGCACTCAGGAGTCACTCCTGCGGGTGCTCGGGAATTGAACCCAGGTGGGCTGCGTGCAAGGCTCACGTCCTCCCGGCCCCGGCTGGTGCTGAGTTTCTCCACGGAGCGCCCAGCCTGCAGACGCGCTCACCGGTGGGCCTGGAGGTGCTGCCACCTGCCGGCAGGTCCCCGCAGCGCGTCTCCCGCGAAGCGCCTGAACCCACCCAGCTGCCATCCCCGCCCCGCCCGCGCCCGCCTGAATATTCCCTAATTGAAAATTAAGTCTTCAATTGGAAGCCATTTTCTAATTCTGGCGCATTCAGGAGCAGTTAGAGCCCGGTGTCGTGCTGAATCCCCAACTTGCTTATTTTTCAGGGGCTCCCCGGGAAGCCCAGGGAAGCGGCTGGTGGTGCTGGTGGTCCCGGCAGCGGGCGGGCGGGGGCCGGGACGCGCAGCCCCGAGGGCGAGAGCAAGGCCCGGCCCAGGCTAGGACCCCTGCGCGCCCTGGCCGCCCCCTACCCCCGACCCCGGGTTTCCCTGCTGAAACCAGACCCAAGGTCTCCTCTTCCTGCTTCAGGAGTGATCCTGAGCAGAGCCAGCTGGGACCCCAAAATAAAAATGAAAACAACCCCCTCCCAAAAAAAAAGTGCAAATCAGCCTTTGCGCGGGGTGGCGGGGGAGGGGCGACTATCAAAGTAGAGCTCGGACGTGACTCAGGGCCAGCCCAGCAGAGCCCAGCCGAGAGCGTCAGGGGAACTATGGGAGCTACTGGGGTGAGGCCCGGGTCTGCCGCATGCAAGGCTTGTGTGGCAGGTACCGCGGGTGCCCTCCCAGGCCCTCCACGGCCTCCGCAGTTCCTGCCCGCGACCCGCTCTGGGAGCTGAGATCCTCGGCCTGGGAGTGGCCTTGTTGGAGCTGTGGGGGAGGTGACTCGGCCACCAGGGCGCTGGGGCCCCAGCGATAGCACAGCGGACAGGGCTTAGCCTTACACACGGACAACCCAGGTTCCATTCCCGGCATCCCATATGGTCCCCATGCACCGCCAGGAGCAAATCCTGCGTGTAGAGCCAAGAGTAAGCCCTGAACATTGCCAGGTGGGACCCAAAAAGCAAAATGATAATAATTTAATAATAATAATAGTAATAAGAATGATAATAATAATAATGAAGTCACTGGGCCACTGACCTTGGTCGGTGAGCCTGACTCTTCCTCACTTCCCTAGGTCAGGGCACTGGCCTCAGGCCTCAGCTGTTTTACACACACACACACACACACACACACACACACACACACGGTGGGTGCCCACGAGGAATGCATTAGCTTGAAGTTGTGAAGATCCTTTGCCAGAAGCCAGGAGACATCGTCCTGCCTTCACTGTGATTTTATCCTGCAGAATTGTTTTATTTTTCCAACAATGCCAAAAAGAGCAGAGTTTCCCCCCAAAGCACATGGACCTGTCCTTGGGTTGACGCCGCCCACCCCAGGTCGCCCCAGGGGAAGCTGCTCTCTCTCTGGCTGCGGCCACCCCTGGCAGGAGTGTTTATCTTTCACTTTCCCCAGCTCTGGTTTGCTGTGCCCCTCCGCCGTTCCCTTCTTCCTTCCTTTCTTCCTCTCTTCCTTCCTTCAGTCTTTTCCTCCTTCCTCCCTCCCTCGCTCCCTACTTTCCTCCCTTCCTTCCTTCCTTCCTTCCTTCCTTCTTTCCTTCCTTCCTTCCTTCCTTCTTTCCTTCCTTCCTTCCTTCCCCCTCCCTCCCTCCCTAGTGGTGCCCATGTGGTACAAGATGAGGTGACGTAGGTAGGCAGGGGGTAGGGGGACGCGGGCGAGGGGGGAGGGGGCCCTGAATGGCAATAAACTGTTACCATTAGGCCATCACCTTTTGGAACCAGGAGCCAGGAATGAAGACCTGATAAGACCCATTTACTGGGCCCGGGCGATAGTCCAGCGGGTAGAGCGTTTGCCTTGCACACAGCCGGCGCCCGTTGCTGCCCCGGGATTCAATTCCCGGCATCCTATATGGTCCCCGAGCACCGCCAGGAGTGATTCCTGAGTGCAGAGCCAGGAGAAACCCCTGAGCATTGCCGGGTGTGACCCAAAAAGAAGAAAAAAAAAAAGAGCCATTAACCAACAACAGACCCTGAGGACGCTGGGTCTATTTGATCAACCAGCCCTTTGATCAACCTTTGATGGCCCAGCAGAAGATTCTGGAACATTTCAACCCAAAGGGATAACCCCCCCGGGAATCAGTTGGGCGTCCGCTTCTGGAGTAGCCCGCATTCTCCCTTGAGCCCTCTCGTTACTCTCTCTCCTTTCTCCTTCCCCGTCCTAAAAACCTCCATAATAAAACCTGTTTTACTAAATTTCTTCGAGAAAAGACAAGAACCCTGAGGCAGCCCTGGGTAAGGCCTAGGACTGACTTTCCTTTCCTGCAGAGAGCAATTCCTCGCTCCAGCCTGAATCGTGGCTCCCGAGAAATCTCGGGTGGTGGTGCCTAGAGACCACGCGGACATCAGGTGTGGCTTGACGGCCACCTCGTGGGGCTGGTGGGGCTCAGGCCCACGCCGTGCAGGGGGCTCATCGCAGACTTTATCAGTCCTGAGCCTGCCCAGCGGTCCCGGATGACAGAGGCGGCTGGGGAGAAAGTGACCATCTCTCCCCCTTCCGGCCCACCAGGGCCACCCGTGAGGCCCATGTACATCAGAGACACACCTACTGTGCTTCCGGGGGGGTGGGGTCAGATCTGCCCACCCACCTCCAAATGCAGACAAGTTGGAGCCTGCCTGGGAGGTGTGGGGGGGAGATCTAATCCCAACTCTTTCTGTGGGCCTCAGTTTAAACTCTGAAACCAGAAAATGATTTTCTTCCTCCTAGTGGCAGTGATATCTTTCTTTTAGGCTACTCTAGCAGGAGAGTCCCCAGAGAGATGGGGTCCGCTTCTCGGCTTTGGGACTGTGTCTCCCTCAGGAATTCAGTGAGACGAGGTTTGCTTGCAGAGGTAACTAGGTGGGCTTTTCTCATCTGCTAGGTGTGGGATCCGCTCGCTGATTGGGCGAGAGCCAAAATGCGGGCGAAATCCCTCGGGGGCAGAGATGACCGCCTGTCGGTGGCCTGAGGGCAGCCTTACAGGAGACCCATCACACGGAATTGTCCCAACCACTCCCAGAGACCCCCTGCCTCCCCCGCCCCTCCCCCAAAGGCCTGTCAGGCCTCAAGGTTCAATTCCTGGATTAAAACAAACCAAAAAAAAAGATGGAGAATGTCGCCACCTACTGGATTGGAAAAGAAAAGCAGAGCTTTGTTCCGGGATTCGGGCTCTTCCTACAGCAGAGAGAAAAGGGATTCGGGAACAGCCCAAAGGCTCTGGGCAGTACAGGCTCAAGCGCCAAGTCACCAGGGTCAGCCCCAGACTCCCCTCCCCTCCTAGACCGGGGAGCTCCTATAGGTGCCTCCAGGGGGCATTCGCTTGCTTTCATTTAATACTTTTACAGACCCTTAAGTTTGGGTTAGAGAGAGAACGAACAGGTCAGGTGCTTGCTTTGCATACGGCTGGGCCCCAGTCAGAACCCAATACCATAGAGGGTTCCCGAGGGACGAGTGAGCACAGAAGCAAGCCCTGAGCACCGCAAGGTGTGACTTCAAAAGACAAGCAGAAAAGGAGAGAGACAGAGACAGAGAGAGATACAGAGAGACAGAGACAGAGACAGACAGAGAGAGAGAGAGAGAGAGAGAGAGAGAGAGAGAGAGGGGTCCTCAAACTAAAGAATATCCTCCACCGGGCCGCAGAGCAGGAAAGTACGGCTTACAGAACACAAAACGTGTCCCTAGCTAGAACCCTGCCTCTGACCTGGATCTCTCTGCTTCCGCTGCCAGCCCCGCCTTTCTGGTCATGCGTGGGGTGAAAAGGGAGACCCCCGAAAAACCAGACCATACAGAGTTAACAGGGATACAATGAAAGGAATGCTAACTGGGCTTTGCAAGACTTGTTTTTTTTTGTTTTTGTTTTTTTTTTTTTTGCTTTTTTTTGGGTCACACCCAGCAATGCTCAGGGGTTTCTCCTGGCTTTGCACTCAGGAATTACCTCCTAGCAGTGCTTGGGGGACCATATGGGATGCCAGGGATCGAACCCGGGCCAGCATGGGCCGGCCGCGTGCAAGGCAAATGCCCTACCTGCTTGGCTATCACTCCGGCCCTTTGCAAGACTTGTTAACCAGATACCTAAGGAGGTGACTCACAGTAAATTTCAGTCTCTGCTAATTTCTCAAGTTGATAAGGATTGTCAACCAGATACCTAGGAAGACTTCAGAGATATCCCTGTGTAAGCACTCTCAATATCAGTGTGGCATCTTGGGCATTCCTGCAGTAAATCACCAGTCTCTCCCAATCTCCTGAGTTTGCTATGTTGCAAAAGTTCTTTGTCTTAGAGTGCTATAAAAACTGTGCTGTATCTCAGTTCGGGGCTCCTAGCCTCTAGCCTGCCATCGATTATGCTGAGAGCCCCAGCATGCTTGGAAAATAAAATAAAACCATAGGCCTGGTCTCTCAGAGTTTTCCTTGACAGGTGCGGCGCTCTGAGGCTCCCAGTAGGTCACCCCATTGGGTGGCCAACCCTTTCATGGGGCACAGAGCCACGAGAAAACACAAGAAGCTGCCCCTCTGTCTTCTTGCTTCTACCCATCATTCCCAAAACATACTGTCAACCTGAGGGTTTGAAAAGACTTCCCAAAAAATCTAGGTTTCCTTGTACTAGTCAGCAGGGTACAGAATGGCCTGTCCAGGGGCTGGAGCCATAGCACAGCAGGGAGGGTGTTTGGTTGCACGTGGCCAAGCCAGGTTCAATTCCCAACATCCCATATGGCCCCGAGCACCGCCATGAGTAAATCCTGAATGCAGAGCCAGGAGTAACCCCTGAGCATCCCTGGGTGCGACCAAAAAGAAAAACAAAGTCTTTCTCAGATGAAGAATGAACAGTGATGCTCAGGCTTACTCCTGGCTCTGCACCCAGGAATCAGTCCTTGGGGAATCAGTTCACTTGGGAACCCTATGGGATGCCAGGGATCAAAGCTGGGTTGGCCACATGCAAGGCAAACACCCTCTCCTCTGTACTGGCCCCCTGAGGAAGACTTTAGGAAGTGTCCTTAATGGGGCCAGAGCGATAGTCCAGCAGGGAAGGCGCTTCCCTTGCAAGTGGCTGACCCAGTGACTTTCCACTCTGACCCTTGCTCAAGCGTGAATATTGTGCCACTGTGCAGAAACAAGAAATTCATTCCCTCCCCCACCCCCACCCCCAGGATCACAGATGAGCTGGTCTTTGGTGGTTTGGGGATTATCCAGGTCAGACCTTGCTTTAGGTTAACTCCAAGTTTAGAACAAAAGAGTGTTGCCAAGAATTCATTTGCATGTTTTGCCAAAGGCAACTGTATTGTTTTGTTGGGGGCCACACACAGCATTGCTTAAGCACTGCGGACTATTAGGGTGCGGAATCCTAGTAGACCAGGTACAAGGTAAGTACCCTGAGTTCCAGAGCTTGGCTACAGCCTAGGGGCAACCATATTTAAAGACCCAGAGCTAATGATAACAATATAGCTAAGAGCATCGGGACTTTTAAATGAAGCAAACTTTTTTTTAAGTATTTTATTATACCACCGTGAGATATACAAATAAAAAAGATATACAATTAAAAAGTTCATGTTTGGGTTTTGGTCATACAGTGTTTCAGCACCCGTCCCTCCACCAGTGCCCATCTCCCACCACCAACGTCCCGGTTCCCCCCCCCTTCCCCAGCCCTGCTCCATGGCAGGTTCTTTATTTCTTTGCCTTTCTCTCTCTTTCTCTTTTCCTTCCCTTCCAGACTATGGATTACAGAACATACATTAAAAGGTTGTCATGTGAATCCTTTTGCCTCTATTTAATGCTCAGTTCTAGGTTGGCATTAGTACCCTCGACTATTATTAGCACCCTGTTCCATTTTCTGTCTTTCCTAAACTCTGACTCCCACACGTTTGTGATAATTTCCACCTTTGACAAGACCTCCCGATATATGCTTAAATGAAGCAAACTTTAAGGAGCAATTGGCACCCCTGTGCAGCTCCTGAAACCCACCTAAAGATCAGGGCGACAACTTGAAGAAGTCAGAGCTGAGTCAGATGGCCCCGCCAGAGAAGATTTGTTCTAAGATGCTACCCATCCTCACTTGAAGGATAACAGTGTCTCCTAGAAAGGGTGCTGGTAAAGATTAAATGATATAATTTATGTAAAGCGCTTAACGTAGTAATTTACTAGACACACAGTAATGTCTCGATAACTATTAGCAATTAATACTGTTAACACAGTGCAGAGAGGAGGGAAGGCGGTGCCAAGCGCTCACTGGCGAGCGGGAGCCTGGAGCATGGAGGGCGAGCGCCATCTAGTGGACCCCAGCATAAAAAGCAAGCGCAGTGAATGGGTTCCACATAATTATTTGTTGTATGTGTATGTTTTATGTGTTATGGCCAATTTTATTGCGCTATATACAAATATAATACCTCGAATGAATTAATAACTCTACTTTGATTCATTTTATAAATCAGGTTCACATTGCAATTTTCAAAAAGATAAAATAGTCACAAATTCTATAGCCTGACTTAAGGTTCATTCCTGGAGCTATACACGCCAAGTCTTTGTAGAGAATTATATTCCTGATAACACAGACAGGAATATAATTATATTATATGTAAAGAATTATATTTCTGATAACAGAGCCAGGAGTAAGCCTTCAGCATTATTGAGTGTGGTCCCAAAATAAACAAATAAAAATAATTATAGGCATCATTATGGTATGTGTTATATAGAATATTTCTACTGCCTTGAGAATCATTTGTGTTTTGTCTAATCTTCTCTCTATCCCCCATATTTTGATTATTCTTCTGTCTTCATAGTTTTCACTTTTCCAGAAAGTCATATAATTGGACCCATACAATATGCATATAGCCATTTTATTTGCTTGTTTTTTTAGGGCCTCACCTGGCAGTGCTCAGGGCTTATTTCTGGTTCTACACTCAGGAATTACTCCTGGTGGTGCCTGGGAGGCCATATGAGATTCTGGAGATCCTACCAGGGTTGGCCACATGTAAGGCAAGCACTCTACATGCTGTACTATCACTCCAGTCCCTAATTTTTTTTCAATTAAAGAACTGTGATTTGGGACAGAGCCCAAATACAGCGGGTAGAGAGTTTATCTTGCACATAGCTGACCTGGGTTCAATCTCCGTCATGCCATATGGTTCCCTGAGCACTGTCAGTTGTAATTCCTGAATGCAGAACCAGGAGTAACCCTTGACCCCTGATGTGACCAAAAAAACAAAAAAAAAAGTTTTTAATTTAAAAAAAAAATTAAAGAACTGTGCACAGCAGATCCTGGCAAGCTACCCTCATCGTATTGATATCCCAAAACCCAGTAACAATTATAGACCTCATTCTCATGGCCTGAAGGAATGGTTTGAGGCTCTTTGTATTCCTGGAGCAAGCAGATGCCCTTTGGCTACACTAGCATGCCGAGCAAATAGATGAACAATGGGAAGACAAGTGATACAAGACAAGTGAAAGAACTGTGATTTACAAAGTTATTGATTGTTGAGTTTAAAGCATATAATATTCCATCATCAGTCATTTGCAAACATAGTCCCCTCTTAGAAATTCCCATCAATTTCCTAGTGCGCCTCTATCTACCTACTTGAAGTTATAGCCTGAGCTGGAGGTGGCTGGGGCAGCGATAGGGTTACTGGGCATTGGGGTATCCAGGACAGGGAACTACAACAAGGGTTTTCCACTGCCTTCTCTGCTAGCCCTAATGCCGTAATCAAAGTCCAGAAACTGCAGCCGCTGTCAGGAAATAAGCTGAAGGCCCCTGAACCTCAGAAAGTGAATTAAGTGGGCCAGAGTGATAGCACAGGGGTAGGGCATTTGCCTTGCACGCGCCAACCCGGGTTCATAACAATTATAGACCTCATAAAACCAGTAACAATTTTTTTTTTGCTTTTTGGGGTCACACCTGGCAATGCTCAGGGGTTACTCCTGGCTCTGCACTCAGGAATTACTCCTGGCGGTGCTCGGGGAACATATGGGATGCCAGGAATCGAACCTGGGTCGGACGCATGCAAGGCAAATGCCCTCCCCACTGTGCTATCGCTTCTGCCCCAACCAGTAACAATTTACAGACCTCATTCCCATGACCCAGCATCCCACATGGTCCCCCAAACACCACCAGGAGTAATTCCTGAGCGAAGAGCCAGGAGTAACCCCTGAGTGTCACCAGGTATGACCCAAAAAAGAAAAAAAAAGTGAACAAAATGGAAGAAGTTCATTTTAGCCGCATTTCTCCCCCTCTGCTAGATCACAGTCTTCCCTACTCCTTCGGTGTATAACTTTTGGGGGTAGGGGAAGGTAGAGTAAGGCGCGCCTGAAGGTGCAGAGGAGCCTGCACCAGGCTCTGTGCTCAGACCCAAAGCCTGGTGGTGACGGGAAGGGCCATATGTGGGCCCAGCGAGGATTCCAGGGGGCCACCGACTGCTTACGGCTTCCTCACTACCCTCTCTGGCACACCCTGTACCACGTATGTGATACTAAAAGCAGAGCCCCGTGCAGGGAAGTGAAGAGTCTGGGAGGCCCGGCCGTGGCCTCTGAGCAGACAGACAGCTCCTGACCAACAGGTCAACTGCCAGGGAGAACTTGGTCATCATGGCACCGACTCACTCTTTTCCTGCAGAGTGAATCCTCCATTTAGGCCATTATTATGGGTTTGTTGGCTTTTTCTTTTTGGTTTATTTGTCTCTTAAGATCATTATTTTAGAATTCTAGGAGTCCTAGTCAAAATTCCAGGAAGTCCGAGACTTCTGGGCAGTATGTGAACGGGTGGGTCAGAAGTCACACTTTCACGGGACATTGAGTCTCTCCGGTGACAGAAGAGCCATTTACAGAGCTGTCAGGCCAGGGAACTGCAAGACAGGAGCCGAGACTCATCTGGCTCAGAGGCCCGGGAGCCCGGGGAGAATTGGCACCTTCCAAGCCCACAAAGCATGTGTCCACCCGCCTGGACCCTTTCCACAGGAAGACAGGAACAATTTTCCCAAGACTAGCCGTGAGAACTCAGGGCATTTTTCACCAAAACACACACACACACACACACACACACACACACACGCTGTGTGTGTGTACAGTAGACATGTAAAAGAAGGACTTTCATTAACTAGTGGTGTGTGTGTGTGTGTGTGTGTGTGTGTGTGCTGCATTTGTTGGTAGTGGCAGTGGTTGTTTTGAATTTTGGACCATGCCCACAATGCTTGGGGGCTATTCCCTGAGTGAGGCTCAGGGGTCACCTCCCAGGCCCACTGCAGGGGACACTGCACTGTCGAGAGGAGCCCAGGGTGTCCACAGCCGAGCAAGCACTCAGGGTCTTTGTGCCAACTCCCCAGCCCCAGCCCTTGCTCCTGACTGTGCTGGTAATGAGAAATTGTTCTCCATTGCAAGCCAGTAGCTGACACAGCACCGCACACAAGGACTGCAGCAAGCGGGTGAAAAGAGAAACTGTAGCAAGCCCGGGAAAGTGACGCCAGCAAGGGTCACAGTCCCACTGCGGGCCACCACAGCAGCTGATGCTCACCAAGCAGTTTAATGGCCTGGGGAGAACCCTCATGATAACGCCTTAAAAAAAAAAAAAACAGCTCCTCTGTAAACAAGGGAAGGCTCAGGGCCAGAGCTGTAGTACGGTGGTGGGTAGGGTTGGGTCTTTTCCTTGCACAAGGCCAGATTTGCTTCCCAGCATCCCTTATGGTCCCCAAGCCCACTAGGAGTAATTCCTGAGCATTAGCTGGGTATGATGATAGATGATAGCTAGATAGCTAGGTAGGCGGGTAGATAGATAGATAGATAGATAGATAGATAGATAGATAGATAGATAGATAGATAGATAGATAGATAGATAGATAGATAGATAGATAGATAGATAGATAGATAGATAGATAGATAGATAGATAGATAGATAGATAGAGAGAGAGAGATAGATAGATAGATAGATAGATAGATAGATAGATAGATAGATAGATAGATAGATAGATAGATAGATAGATAGATAGATAGATAGATAGATAGATAGATAGATAGATAAGTGAATATGATATATACATATATATACACACACACCCCAAAAAATGAAATAAATAAATAACAAGGGTGAAGGTGCATGTCAGTGTTAAGGAATGGAAGAGTAAAACATCCAAACTGCTGAGTTGCTGAGTGAACAACACTGAAACCTTGAGACCCAAACTTTAATAACCAAATTTTAAAACGTGCCTCTCATGAGAGCAGGCTGGGGGGGAGACAGGGAAGGGGGCTAGGAGAGGGACCCGGGAGACACTGGTGGAGTGAAGTTGACGCTGGTGGTGGATCAGGGATGGAGCATCGCCAGTCTAAAACCCAGCCAAGGATGCCTTTGCAAGTCATGGTGCTTTTGTTTTTTTTTTTTTTTTTTTGGGGGTCACACCCGGCTACGCTCAGGAGTAACTCCTGGCTCTTTGCTCAGGAATTGCTCCTGGGCAGTGCTCAGGGGACCATATGGAATGCCGAGGATCGAACTCCGATCACCCATGTGCAAGGCAAACGCCCTACCCGCTGTGCTATCGCTCCGGCCCCAAGTCATGGTGCTTTAATAAAATAAAATTCGGAAGGGAAAAAAAAAGTTCCTATTTCATTGGTGTTATTCCCTCCCTCCAGCCACCCAACCCTCGTGAGGCCCTTGGATGCTGTTTTTGGTGATACCGGAGGTATTTGTGCCTGTGTCTGGCGCAGCATCCACGGAGGTCGCATACGGGCCCCACCCCTCACTGGGATTTGCCCACTTTGAGTTGCGGTACTCGCATGTGTGCTGAAGGGGGCTCAGCCTCTTAGTCCCGGCTGGTGGGCTGCCGCAATGGGACTCCGCCGGGGCCACGGTGGCGTTCACGCAGGTGTTTATCAGAAGCTGCCCACGCAGCTGGGGCTCATGATTCTTTCTAGTTGGTGTTTGTGTTTGTTGATTGGTTGGTTTGGGGACCACACCCAATGGTGCTCAGGGCTTACTCCTGGTTCTGCACTCAGGGATCTCTCCTGGCAGGCGCAAGGACCCTATGGCGTGCCAGGGAGCCACCCAGCTTGGCTACATACAAGGTAAGTGCCCTCTAGGCTGGGCTCTTGGTCCAGCCCCTAGTTGTGGTTGTTGCAGAGCCAATCAGAAGGAAGGATGTACACATCTACACAGCCTAACACGATTCAAGGCGAAGATGCAAGGAAGATGGCGATTACTCACTCTTAATCCTGTATTACTAATCATACTTGACAATTGTTTAAATGGAAGTACCTTTATAATGAAACGTAGTTAAGAAGACTGGCCTTCTGTGAGTAATTGATGAGACAACATGAATTAGGCTTGTGACAAGTAACTACATGATAGGTAGGACATGCACATATTAAAATACTAAGATATTTTACTTCCATTAAAAAAATAAAGGAGGTGGGCCCAGAGTGATAGCACAGCGGGTAGGGCGTTTGCCTGGCATACGGCTGACCCACGCTCGATCCCTGACATCCCATATGGTCCCCGAGCATTGCTAGGAGTACTCCTAATCCTCCTGAGTGCAGAGCCAGGAGTAAACCCTGAGCATTACTGGGTGTGACCTAAAAAGTAAAAATAATGATAATAAAATAAATAAAGGAACAGAGAGAGTTCAAGGGTTAGTGCTTCGCCCTCGCATGCAGCTGAGCCTGGTTCAATTCCTGACACTTCTTATAGTCTCCTGAGCTCCACCAGGAGTGACCCTGAACACAGAGCAAGGAGAAAGTTCTATGCAGCACAAGGGGTGGGTGACCCAAAGGCCAAAAGAAGAGCCACACTGAGAGATTGGGAAAAACAGGAAGTCTCCCTATGATTAGGATTTATTTATTCATTTATTTATTCATTTATTTATTTATTTATTTATTTATTTATTTATTTGCTTTTGGGGTCACACCCGGCAATGCTCAGGGGTTTCTCCTGGCTCTGCACTCAGGAACTACTCCTGGCGGTGCTCGGGAGACCATATGGGATGCCGGGGATCGAACCCGGGCCGCCATGGGCTGGCCACGTGCAAGGCAAATGCCCTACCCGCTGGGCTATCGCTCCGCCCCATGATTAGGATTTTAAATCTTTCTCAGAATACCCCTGAATTACCTTCCAGTTCCGGTCTACAGGATAAATCGTATGTTCATACCTGATCTAGGAAAATGCAGAGTTAAAGACGAGGAAAAAAAGAAATTGTCTCTAGGAAAACAATCTGACATGATTGTAGAGTGATTTTTTAAAAGGAGCATTCTGACAATATGACCCATGAGCCTTGAAAACTTGGACTAGATGTTCTCTTGGGGAATTCTGTGTATAGTAATCTATCATGAGGAAGCCATCGCACTGTAATCCGAGATCTGTGAACAAGGATGCTAACCAGGCACTATTCCTAACAGTGAAAAAATGGAAACAACGACATGGTCATAATAGCCAAATGATTCGATAAATTACGGTATAATGGACCGGAGAGAGCTCTCCAGGGACTGAGCACGTTCTTTACTTGTGGGTGACCAACTTTCAGTTCCCACATGCTTCCCTAAGCACCACCAGGAGTGGCTCCCAAGCACAGAGCCAGCAGTAGTAACCCTAGGCACTGTTGGGTATGGCCCCCAAAGTTAAAAAAAAAAAAAAAAGCAAAAACCAAAAGCGTTATGGTTTGATGCACAAACAACACAGCTGTACTAAAACATCATATGAGGGGCTGAAGAGATAGAACAGCAGAAAGGGAGCTTGCCTTCTGCTGAGGCCTCGGTGCTATTCCCAGCACCCCATTTGTTTGTGGACCACTGCCAGGTGTGATCCCTGAGTGCAGGTGTGGCTCTAGAGCAAAACAAAACACAACAACAATAACACTTCATGCAATTTAAGCATAGTTAATTATACAGAAAAATATTCTTGGTTTATTTTGAGAAAAAATCAAGCTCAGGAGGCTGAAGCGATAACGCAGCTGGTAGAGTGTTTGCCTTGTACATGGTCAACCCAAGTTCCATTCCCAGCATCCCACATGGTTGGTCCCCTATACAGGAGTAATTCCTGAGTGCAGAGCCAGGAGTAACCCCTGAGCATCGCCATGTGTGACCCAACAAGCAAAAAAAAAAAAAAAATGTCAAGTTTAGAATTTTTTTTTTTTAATTTGGGGGCCACAGCCAGATGCTCAAGGGTTTCTCCTGGCTCTGTACTCAGGAATCACTTCTGGAGATGCTCGAGGGACCATATGGGAAGCTGGGGACCAAATCCATGTCAGCACATTGCAAGCAAGTGCCCTACCTGCTGTCCTCTCTCTCCAGCCACCAGGAGTACAATTTTTTTAAATGTTTCATATAGTTGTTCATGATTGGATTTCAGTCCTATCATGTTCCAACACCTGCCCCTTCAGCGCTGTACATTTCCCACCACCACGGTCCCCAGCTTTCCTGTGTACTTCACTTCAGGGAAGTAATTCAGCTAAAAAAAAATTAAAAATTCAAAGAAAAAAATGTTTCATATAAATAGGACAATTTATATGAAATTGCCTGAGACTCACAGACATGGGGCAGAGCTGCTACCGGCTCTCCCTGTGCCCAGCCGCTCACAAGGTGCCCAGGAGGGATGGCGGGTTCTAGCCCTGGCCCGCCAACCCAGCAGAGCCTCGCAACAAGCCAGACAACCCCCACTCCAGGAGGGTCTCCATTTTCCACATCCGGACTTCCCCCCTCATCAGAACTCCACCCAGCAGACCAGCCTATCACAGCCCAGCTTGAGCGGTTCATCAATAAATGCTGAATTTAGAGATGACTACAAGAGTATGCCACCTGCACGGCAGAGCCTGGCAAGCTACCCATGTCATATTTGATATGCCAGATACCAGTTACAATTATAGACCTCATTCCCGTGACCTGATGGAATGGTTTGAGGCTCTTTATGTTCCTGGAACAAGCAGGTGCCCTTGGGCTCTACTAGCATAAGACAGGACATATGGAGATGTTACTGGTGCCCACTCGAGCCAATCGATGATCAATGGGAAGACAGTGATACAGTGATACAGTGAAATAGGACAAAATTTTTCTAGCAAACACATCAAAGTGTTACCAACTTCATCTCTGAGGTATAATAACAGTAGGGGGCTTTTATTTTCTTTCTTGGGCTGTTCAAATGTTTTTGCTGTTCAAATTTCCTTTGGTAATAATGTTTTACATTTGTAATTTTTAAATATACATGAAAAAGCACCATTGAGTTCATGAATGAATCCTGGGATCATTTCCCCCCCAGCTACTTCTCTTCCTCAGAACAAATGTAAGCCAATACCAGCCGTCTTACTTCCCACACCCCAGGCATTTCTACATGGCTTGTGTTCAGTTGACTGTGGACGGAGCGAAGAACAGCCAGCAGGCGTCAGTGTTACGCCTCTCTCAGGAGCTCGAGAGCGGGTCCTGTCCATGTTCAGGGTCTTTTATGATGCCGGGGATTCAAATGAGTCCCCCATGTACCAGGCAACCAAGCATCTTACTTCCTGCGGGATTGCTCTGACCCTTCTGCCTCGCTTTAACAAGCCAAAGGGGATTGTGTTGCAAATGGACATCTACTTTCTTTGTGAAATAAAAGCAAAGGGAAGAAAGACTCCCCTCAACAGCATCAGTTGACTGTTACAGTCGAGAACCGGGAAGAAGACATAAAGTCATAGAATCCAGAAGGAACCAGAGCGATAGCACAGCGGAGTATCAATCCTGGTTCCATCCGGGGTATCGCGCAAGGGCAGCCAATCCTGGTTCCATCCGTGGCATCCCGTATGGTCCCCTGAGCACCACCAGGAGTGATTTCTGAGTGCAGCGATCAGAGTAACCCCTGAGCATCACCAGGTGAGACCGAAAAGAAAAAAGAAATCCAAAAGCTTAGATTTATTTTGTATTTGTTTGTTTGTTTGTTTGTTCATCCATTCATTTGTTTGTTTGTTTATTTATTTATTCATTTATTTATTTATTTATTTATTTATGCTTTTTTGGGTCACACCCGGCGATGCTCAGGGGTTTCTCCTGGCTCTGCACTCAGGAATTACTCCTGGCGGTGCTCAGGGGACCATATGGGATGCCGGGAATTGAACCCTGGTGGGCCACTTGCAAGGGCAAATGCCCAACACGCTGTGCTATTGCTCTGCCCGCCCCACCCCCAAAACTTAGATTTTGAAGTCAGCTGGGTATAGGCTCAAATTCTACTACTAAAGAAGGATTTGAACTAAAGAAGCTGAGAAATTACTGTACTCTCCTAATTGCACTGATATGGCAAAGAAGCCGGCACAAACCAGGAGGAGGAGGGGGAGCACCGAGTGTCAGACAGAAAGTGCCCAGCGCTCGCGTTCAGCATAGTATCAGCAGCCTCAGCTCGCGGGCGCTCCTCCCTCCCTCACGTGTTCTCTGTCCCCACCCCCACCCCCCCGGACCACCCAGTGGGCTGGCGATCAGTCCAGCTTAGAACGCACTGTGGGTGCTTGAACCAGTGCCTGCACCTTTCTCGCTGTTAGTTCTCCTAGGGTTCAAGATTGAATGTAGACCAGTCTATTGATGAAGCATTTTGCGCTGGATAAAAGCGCATCCAACGCCTTTAGCAGAAAGTGCTATCGCTCAGGCAAAATGGATTTCCTTTCGCTTAGGATGCATGCTCAGTGGTTCCTGGGAGTTTTACAAACTCCCCAGTTGGTTGAGAAATCTAGCGCTTGGCTGAAGAGGTAGATGGGGTGTAACGGTGTAAGGGGCCGAGGAGAGAGCTCCGTGGACCACCGAGGTAGCTCACTGGGATAGAGCCAGGCTTTAGGGACTGGAGCCCCAGCACTGTCCTGAGCCGGGAGTGGTGCTAAGCAGCTGTCACCCAGGGAGGTTCTCTCTCTCCTATCCCTCCTCCAAAGGAAAAGACACCCAGAGCCAAATTCCAGAATTTTGAGCGCTTCGCAAATCGCCGTGGCTCTACAAATGGAAGAGATTTTCCAAGATGTGAGAGTGACATCAGCTGTTAATAACGCAAACATGAGCCCAGATTCCTTCCAATACAATGGATTGTTTCCCAAGTGCTGTCCACTTATGCTCTCTGAAGCTTCACGGTTCCCTCCTGTAGAAATTACTCTTGTTGTCATTTTGGGCGCATTCAGCAATGCTTGGGGATACTCCCAGCAAGGATCTTGAGGTCAGGCCAGTGGGCAAATCATGCTGTCAAGCACTTGGGGCCGTCTCTCCAGTTCCCTAGAAAGGAGCGGGGCAGAGAGTTAGTACAGTGGATGGGGCGCTTGCCTTACACGCAGCTGACCCAGTTCAATCCTCAGCATCCCAGATAGTCCCCTGAGCCCTGCGGGAAGTGATTCCTGAGTGAAGAGCCAAGCGCAAACCCTGAACATTATCCATATTTTCCTCCCCCACTCCCCAATAAAAGGAGCCTGAGGGGACAGAGAGATAGTACAGTGGGTAGAGCGTTTGCTTTGCAACTGGCCCACCCATGTTCTATCCCCAGCATCCCATACTGTCCCCAATCACCGGCAGGAGTAATTCCTGAGTACAGAGCCAGGAGTAACACCTGAGCATTGCCAGGTATAACCAAAAGCCAAAAAAAAAAAAAAATGGAGGCCTAGGGAATAAAACCAGCAGAGACTGACTTTATTGGTTTTAATAATTAAACCAAGTGTGGGGCCAGAGCGATAGCACAGCAGTTAAGGTGTTTGCCTTGCATGCAGCTTACCCAGGTTCAATCCTGGGCATCCCATATGGTCCCCTGAGCACTGCCAGGAGTAATTCCTGAGTGCAGAGCCAGGAGTAATCTCTGAGCATTGCCAAATGTGACCCAAAAACTAAAAAAAAAAAACAAGTAAATGCCCTTACTTGTTTAAGCACCAGTAAACACTCAATACATACTTACTAGTCATTGGCCCTAGCAAACCTGACCCTCTGCCATTTCACTGGAGAGTGGGCCTGGGGCGGGAGCAATTCTCCGCGTTGTCATGATACAGCCGCCTGAGTCAGAGTCCAGGTCACATGTTCTCTCTGATGTTGACCTCACAGCAGTCAACTCCGGCAAAGCTTGTGTTCAAGCACATTGAACTATCTCTGCAGGCCAGCAAACCCTTTCTCTGTGTGCATGTAAGGGTTATGGATGATGGCAAGGGAACAAGCCCTGGCTCGGGGGCTACCCCTGCTCTGTGTTGAGGGCTGGTAGTGGGGAGGTAGCTCCTGGTGATACTGTGGATCAAATCTGGGCCTCCGTCATGTGAGTGAAAAAGAAAAAAAGAAAATCTGTTATAGCTTATTAATGTTCTTCTTTTAATATATATTAAAAGATATATATATATAAAAAGATAATATATGTATTAAATATATATGTATATATACATATATATGTATATATACATATATATAGCTCTGTCATATATATATATATATATACATATATATATCACAAACTATCACAGCCCAGCTCGCACGGCTGCTTGCGGCCGCACGGTTCATCAATAAATGCTTTATTTAGAGGTGACTACAAGAGTATGCCACCCGCACGGCAAGCCTGGCAAGCTGCTCGTGTCGTATTTGATATGCCAAATACCAGTAACATTTATATTAGGTCATTCCTATGACCTAATATAATGGCTTGAGGCTCTTTATGATCCTGGAGCAAGTAGATGCCTTTGGGCTCTACTAGCATGAGACAGGACATATGGAGATATTACTGGTGCCCGCTCTAGCAAATAGATGATGAACGGGAATCTAGTGATAGTTTGGGGGCCAACTCCTATCTCTGCTCTGGGATCACCCCTTGTGGTGCTCAGGGGGCCACTTGCAGTGCAAGGCAAACGTTTCCCCCAATCGTACCATCTCTCCAGCCATTGTCTTCTATGGCAAAGTGACTTCATGGGCGGTGTAATAAAATATTTAAAAAAAAAAAAGTGACTTCATGGCAGAGTGACTTCAGCGAATATGCTTGCAGGGAAGAAGCTAAGCCTGATCTGTTTGGAACTGCCTGGCAGAAAGCAGACACCCCATAGGCATCACTGTTACTGGAACACACATGCTTTGTAAGCACCAGTAAACACTCAATACATACTTGCTATTATTGTCATCATTAGTTCAATTAAGACCCAGCTAGACCTAAATCTTTCTCTTTTCTCTGGAGAGTCATGCTCTTGTATTCCTGCTGGAACTTAAAAAGCCTCCTTGAAAGACAGAAATTAGGTTACAATAAAGGTTCTCAGAATGTAATCTCTGGATCCAAAGTACAAAACATGCAAAGCACGGTGGGGAAGGGGTGGTACTTTAAGCCTTTCAACATATATTTACTAGTGAATTAAATTCCACTTCAAAATTCCAAAATCAATAGATTCTAAGATCACTATCTTCCCATTCATCATCTATTTGTTCAAGCAGGCACCAGTAATATCTCCATATGTCCTGTCTCATGCTAGTAGAGCCCAAGGGCATCTGCCCGCCTCCAGGAACATAAAGAGCCTCAGACAATTATATTAGGTCATGGGAATGACCCAATTTTTTTTTTTTTTTTTTTTTTGCTTTTTGGGTCACACCCGGCAATGCTCAGGGGTTACTCCTGGCTCTGCACTCAGGAATTACTCCTGGCGGTGCTCGGGGACCATATGGGACGCCGGGGGATCGAACCCGGGCCGACACAGGCTGGCGTGCAAAGCAAATGCCCTACCTGCTAGGCCATCGCTCCGCCCGGGAATGACCCAATTTAATTGTTACTGGTATTTGGCATATCAAACACGACACGGACATCTTGCCAGGCTTGCCGTGTGGGTGTCATACTCTTGTAGTCACCTCTAAATACAGCATTTATTGATGAACCGAGCCAGGCTATGATAGGCTCGTCTGCTGCTGGGTGGAGCTCTGACGAGAGGGAAGTACGATGTGGAAGATGTTGGCCCTCATGGAGTGGGGGGAGGGGGGGAGCCAGGGCTAGAACCCGCCATCCCTCCCGACCTGCAATCTTATCCAGATTCTAAGATATTCACCCCAAATATCACAAATTGGGTAGGTCCAAAGCCACATGGTGGTTAAGGGGATGATCTGGGGAGAAGGGAGATAAGGAGAACAGGTCAGATAAGAAACAAGGGTCAGAGAGATCGCTCAAAGGGCTGCAGCATGTACGTGACATGCATGGGCTTCCGGGCTCTAGCCTTGACGCTTTATTACCTCCCAGCCTCATGTGTTGTAGCCCAGGTGGCCCCTGGCACTACTGAAAGCATAAAAAGTATGGCCCCAAAGAGCTAGTACAGGGCTTAGGGTGCTGATCCTGATTCAATCCCTAACACAGTGTTGGTTCCCCCCAAGCACCACCCAGCATTGATTCCTGAGCAAAGGGTCAGAAGACAGCTCTGAGCACTACTGGCTGTGACCCAAAGAAAAGTTTTATTGATCTTTTTTAAAAAGGAAGTCTAAAGTCTCTGCTGCCAGGAAACTTCTAGGCATTTCCCCATATTCCAGTAAACCTCAGTCAGAAATGTCGATTTGCATATACCTTGGTTTCCATCTTCATTTAGAACTTGAGAGTTCCAGTTTCGTGTCTGGGGTGAAGTACACAAACTAGAGTGCAAGCGGTGCATGGTTTCCACGAATAGGGTGAAACCTGAGTCTGCTGATCTGTCCCCATTCCTGGAAGGCTGATTCTCATCCTGCCTTTGGAGCTTCTGGCCCCCAGCCTGGGAACCAGAGTGCCTTGTAATGGTTTCACATTTATAAACCACAGCACTGATGTCTCTCTGGCTGCTGATGCGTGTTTGGGCCACACCCAGCTCTGCTCAGAGCTTCCTCCTGGCTCTGTGTGAGGGAATCACTCCTGGCAGGGCTCAGGGCCCGGATGGGGTGCCAGGGAACAAACCGAGGCTGGCCGTGTCGCGAGGCAGACATCCTACCCACTTTTGTTCACATCTCTCTAGCCCTTAACCCATGTCTATTTCACTTGTGCTTTTTGTTTTCAGTTGTTCTTCCTCATTTGGCTTGAGGAAGAGCAACTAAAAACAAATGTTTTTTTTTTTTCATTTTTTTTTATTTTTTTTTTTTTAATTTTTTAATTTTTACAATTACAAAGATATACAATTAAAAAGTTCATATTTGGGTTTTGGTCATACAGTGTAGCAGCACCCATCCCGCCACCAGTGCCCATCTCCCACCACCAACGTCCCCGGTTCCCTCCCCCCCTCTCCCCAGCCCTCCTCCATGGCAGGTTCTTTATTTCTTTCCATTTCTCTATCTTTCTCTTTTCCTTCCTCTCCAGACTATGGATTACAGAACATACATTAAAGGGTTGTCATGTGTATCCTTTTGCCTCTATTTAATGCTCAGTTCTAGGTTGGCATTAGTACCCTCACAATTGTTAGCACACTGTTCCATTTTCTGTCTTACCTAGCCTCTGACTCCCACACGTTTGTGATAATTTCCACATTTGACAGGACCTCCTGATGTATGTTTCACTTGACCTTGGATATTGGTATCATAATATGTACCTATATATTTATGTTATGCAGATAAATGCAGTCATTCTGTAACTGTCTCTCTCCTTCTGGCTAATTTCGCTCAACATAATCTTCTCCATGTCCATCCATTTGTAGGCAAATTTTATAACTTCATTTTTCCTAACAGCTGCATAGTATTCCATTGTGTAGATGTACCAAAGCTTTTTATCCAGTCATCTATTTTCGGGCACTCGGGTTGCTTCCAGATTCTGGCTATTGTGAATAATGCTGCTATGAACATAAAAGTAGGGATGGTGTTTCCGCTGCGTATTTTTGGTTTCCCAGAGTAGATTCCCAGGAGTGGTATGGCTGGGTCAAATGGGAGTTCAATTTCTAGTCTTTGGAGGAAGGTCCATATTGTTTTCCAGAAAGGCTGTACCAGCCGGCATTCCCACCAACAATGGATGAGTGTCCCCTTTTCCCCACACCCACGCCAGCACTTGTTGTTCTTGTTCTTTTGAATATGTGCCAGTCTCTGTGGTGTAAAATGGTATCTCATTGTTGTTTTGATTTGCATCTCTCTGATGATTAGTGATGATGAGCATTTTTTCATATGTTTTTTGGCCATTCGAATTTCTTCCTTGCTGAAGTTTCTGTTCATTTCTTCTCCCCCATTTTTTGATGGGGTTGTTGTTTAAAAAACAAATGTTTTTAGCAATGTTTTTCTGTCAATGTTCTAGCATTGACAAGCAATGCTAGAACACGGCCTGACTTAGGGACAGAGGCGCGCTGTGGGTTGAGGTGGGGAGAAAGATATAATTTCCACTCCAGAGCTGAGCTTGACAGAACAGAATCCTGAGGCCTTTTAAACACTCCTGTTGGTAGGAGGGTGCCCGAGGGACAGCCCTCCTTTCCTGGGAGCAGATCCAGCCTCTGCCATCTGTACACTGGGAGCCACAGGTGCTTTGTAGATGTTGCTTTTCCCATCCGTTGGGTTGTTTTTTTTTTTTTCTTGGGGGGTGTGGGATTGTGTCCTTAATCAACGCTCAGAGTTTGGGGGCCACTCCCAGCAATACTTGGTGGTCCACAGAGAGCCAGTGAGTGAATGCTCAGGTCTGGCAATGTGATACTGTCCAGCTTGGATCCCCACCTAGGAGTGTTTGGGGCCTCCAACCATGTGGGGTGGACCAGGGCGCGTCAGGGATCAGGCCCAGGGTCTCACACATGCAGATCAAACCCTGCTGACCAGCCACAGGGTCCGGAACTGTCATGTAACCTGGCCCAGGCCAATCAGTGGAGGGACTCTTTTTGTCTTGAAAGAGCAAAATGGGGCTGGCAAAAATAACACCTAAACTGCTTCAGAGATTGGATGCTGGGAGAGGGGAGAGGGGATCAGACTACAATCGTTTATAGAAAAGCCAGCGATACAGTAAAGCACAAGGAAGAGCTGAAACTCAATCATTCGGATGGGACTGGGGAAATAGCTCAAAGCTCTGGAGCACAGGCCTCGCACACAGAGGCTGTTTAAAATAAATCACTCCCTTGGGGGCGGGCGATAGCCCAGTGGGTAGGGCGTTTGCCTTGCAGCTGGCTGGCTTGTGCTGGCCGGGTTCTATCCTGGGCATCCCATGTGGTCCCCCTAGCACTGCCAGGAGTTATTCCTGATTGCAGAGCCAGGAGGAACCCCTGAACATCGCCGGATGTGACCCAAAAAGCAAATAAAATAAAATAAAATAAAATAAATCACTCCTATATTGTGTGTGTGTGAAAAATCCACCTTAATAATCCAGCTTCAGCTCAGCTGAGAACTGCCCCCTTCTCGTGTGCCTGAGAAACTCCCAGAAGGCCTCAGTCCATGAAGAGGTTCCAGCTCAGAGAAGGGAACAGCTCAAAGCCCTTGCATAGGGTGAGGGTCTGCATGGCCAGCTTCTGGCTGCCCAAGTCCAGGACAAGCGGGGGATAGGCCCAACGGTGGTCCCTACACGGGGAGTCATTGCAGACCATGAGGTCCTGCAGGGGCGCCCTGACGCTACCGGCCCCTCCCGGCTCAGGGCCTCACACACTGAGTTCAAGGCATTACACTGCTTGCTGTCACCTTGAAATAATGAAAAATAGGAAACTTGATTTACATGTGCCAAAAGAACTGGATAAATTGCCAGACACATGGCGCAACGGCTGGAGCAGGCTCTGCATGCAGGAGGCTTAGGCTGATCTCCATGTGGTTCCCCTGAATCCCAGTAACAGTGACCCCTGGAGGGTCAGCTGCGAGACCCTTAGCACCTCCGTGTGTGCCTCAAGCACCAAATGCAGAACGCCTCAACGGGCTGGAGCGTATGTTTTGCAAGTAGTCCCAGATTCTATCCGTGGCCTGCCGTGGTCCCCTGAGAACTGCTGCAGGTAGCCCTCAAAGCAACAAAGAGTTCATAGGCTAAACTGCGGCTCCCACATGCCTCGGGGAGGTGGAGAAGTCACTGAAGAGACCATCTGGCCGGTTAAAATGGTTAAAACGAGATTTGCAGGAGTTTAGCTGACCGGCTTTTAATTTTTTTTTTTACAGAAAGAAAAAACAGTTGAATCATTTTTTCTCTTTCTAAATTTATATTCTTGGGGCCACCACAATAGTACAGCAGTTTTGGCGATGGCCTTGCACGCTGCTGAGCCGGGTTTGATCCCCAGCATCCCATATTGTCCCCTGAGCACCGCCAGGAGTAATTCCCTGAGTGCAGAGCCAGGAGTAACCCCTGAGCATTGCTGCATGTGACCCCAAAGGCTTTGCCCTTTATTTATTATTATAAATAAATAAACAAATAAATAAATAAACAAACAAACAAATAAATACATTTCTATTTGTTCTAGTTTATTGATGGGGTGATTGGATCCACTTGAGCTGCACTGCTTGGCCGTCCCCAGGTGGAAGCAACCCATGGAGCTGACCTCCTAGGGAAGGGGCTCGGCCATCCCCTGGCCGAGTCCAACATTGCTCCAAGGGTTTGCTCTCATGAGCAGGGGAGAGACCATGCTGGCGGACTCGGAGTGGAGTTTTGGGCCCTGCCCTTTCCTCTTCCTGATCACCCAGCAGTGATCAGGAGCAACTTTGGCTCTGTGCTCAGGGGTTACTCCTAGCAGTGCTCAGAAGCCCTTATGTGGTGGCCCTGATCAAACCAGGGCCAGCTGCGTGCTGGGTCAGCCCCTTACCACTGTGCTTCTCCAGCCCTGACCTGGTCAGCTGCACTCAGTGACCAGTGGCATCCTACTCATTACACAATCTCTTCATGGCCCCTAAGGAACCATTTTGGTTTTGCACCAAACCAAAGGAACATTTTGGTTTTGTACAAAAATAATCCCAAAGGATCCAAGAGCTGGACTTAAATCATTAAAACCAGCAATTTTCTCTGGGCACTGAATGGAGAACAGACCTGCTGTGCTACACCTGAATAGGAGCTCAAGGTCAGTGGACTCTCCCAGTGGTGCTCAGCCTTCAGCAGGCAAAGCCAGCATGCTAGCCCACTGCATGATCTTCCTAGCCCCCAGAAGAAGAATTTCTTCACCAGCAATACGTGAGTTTTGGACCACACCCAGTAGTGCTTGGGGGCTATTTGTCACTCAGTGTCCATGTTTCTCCAGGAACCATGTGAGGCCAGTGACCAAACCCAGCATTCCAGATCGCGAAACATCTGCTCCAATCCTCTGTGCTATCTCTCCAGCCCTGGAAATACTTCAGGTTACAGAGGAGATAAAGGAACAGACTCCAGTGAAACATACTCACCGTACTAGTGGCCACCAGCTTGTAACCTGAACTGGCTGGGATGGTTCCCCTGAGGCTGGAGCAATAGCTCAAAGGGCTGGAGCACATGGTTAGTACATGGGAGCCTGGATTTGGCCCGGCTCCCCCAAACACCAATACCTGTGGCTAACGAAAAGGCCACAAAAGTAACTGGGGCCAGAGAGCTGGTGCAGTGGACATGCTTTACATACAGGAGGGCCAGCTTCAATCCCTAGACCCTCATGGCTCCTGACCACTGCAGGTACCTCCCAGAATAAACCACAAAAGATTCCCCTTGCTATTTTCTTATGCCCACATGTGTATACTCCCTGCCAACATACTCGGGATGATGAAGCCTGGATGTTACTTACTTGAAGCCTTTTTCTCTTCCTGCGCATCTGCCGGCTGCTAATGAAACTTACCCCTTCCTCACTGTCACTGTCTTCCCGTTCATCATTGATTTGCTCGGCGGGCACCAGTAACATCTCCATATGACCTGTCTCATGCTAGTAGAGCCCAAGGGCACCTGCTTGCTCCAGGGACATAAAGAGCCTCAAACCATTCCATCAGGTCATGGGAATGAGGTCTATAATTGTTACTGGTATCTGGCATATCAAATACGACATGGGTAGCTTGCCAGGCTCTGCCATGTGGGTAGCATACTCTTGTAGTCATCTCTAAATCCAGCATTTATTGATGAACCATGCAGCCGCAGGTGGCGCGCTGAGGCGGGCTGTGATAGGCTGGTTTGCTGGGTGGAGTTCTGATGAGGGGGAAGTCCGGATGTGGAAAATGGAGGCCCTCATGGAGTGGGGGGGGGTCGTCTGGCTTGCTGCGAGGCTCTGCTGGGGTGGTGGGCCGGGGCTAGAACCCGCCATCCCTCCCAGTCGCCTCGTGAGCGTGAGCGGCTGGGCACAGGGAGAGCCAGTAGCAGCTCTGCCCCATGTCTGTGAGTCTCATGCTCATCTTTCCATTTATCGATCCTCTAGAAGCAGGTTGACTCCAGATCTTTTGGTTATAGGATCACTATATGTGTATCACCTGTATTGGATCTGGCTTTGAATTTTATCATCTATTTGCGGCTGATACTTTGATCCTGAATTTCAATTTTGACAATTTTTTGGGGAGGCTTTTTTTGGGGTCACTCTCAGCGATGCTCAGGGGTTATTCCTGGCTCTGCACTCAGTAATTACTCCTGACGGTTGCTCAAGGGACCATATGGAATTCGAGGATTAAACCTGGGTTGGCTGCATGCATGGCAAATGCCCTACCTGCTGTGCTATTGCTCCGGCCCTAAATTTTAAGGGTTTTTTTTTTTAATCTGTGCATATTTTGTTCATTTTTAAATTGTTTTTCATAAAAGGAATCTTTTCCTGCCGTTTTTGAATCACCATTTCTTTTCTGCTTGAACAGAGAATGCTTGAACAGAGAGTGTACATTAGTGACCTGGAAGTATGTATATGCTGTTTCCTTTATTATTATTATTATTTAGTTATTTATTTATTTGCATTTTGGATCAAACCCAGCAGTGCTCAGGGCTTAATACTGGCTCTGCACTCAGGAATTACTCCTGGTGGTGCTTGGGAAACCCTATGGGACGCTGGGGCTCAAACCCAGGTTGATTGTATATAAAGCCAACTCCCTCCCCACAGTGCTATCGCTCCAGACCCTATTATATTTTCATGGAACTACACTCAGTGGTGCTCAGGGACTGTCCCTGACTCTGCTCAGGAGTGAACCCTAGTCATGCTCAGAGAACTGTATGTGAGCAAACTGGGGTCAGCCACATGCAAAGGCAAGATCTTACCTTCTAGACTATCTCTCTGGTCCCCCTGATTTATTATATCCTAGGTATTAGGCACAGTCAGTTGTTTCTGACCTTCTACTCTGACAATCTCAAAGATAAACTGTTAGGGATGCTGCTGGGGTCCCCGAGAGTGTCAGGACAGAAGTTCTCTTCTACCTCCGAGGGCGCGGGGGAACAGATGAAAACTCACGAGTCTGGTGCAATTCCAAAAAAGGTTTTTAATAGTACAAAAAGCTCTTCCACAGCACTCCAATATAATGAACAAACTCTAGCTCTGGTCCGAACTTAGACCATACAAAAGAGCCTAAGTTTCCCACCAAAGAGAAGATCTCACCCGAGATGAGTCCTACCCAGAAGAAGGAGCAAAAGGCCAAAGAGTAAAAAGCCAAAAGCCAAAAGCCGCAGGGAGCCAAAAGCCGAAATTGAAAGGCGAAGGGGCCTCAAGTCAGTCCCCCTTATATACACCAAAGTAATCCGATTTGTGACAGGGGAGGGTCATGTCAAGAACTCTAAACAGAGTGTAGAAGAGCAGTGCCACACCCTATTACAGGTAGAAAAAGGACTAATCCGAGATTATCTCTTATGTAAAACACTGGAGAGGGGGCCAAGCCCAGCCGGTAGGAGGCGTTTGCCTTGCATGCGGCAGGCCTGTTCCGGCCTGGGTTTGATCCCTGGCATCCCATATGGTCCCCGAGCACCGCCAGGGAGTAATTCCTGAGTGCAGAGCCAGGAGTAACCCCTGAGCGCCGGGTGTGACCCAAAAAAGCAAAAAAAAAAAAAAAAAACAACAACACTGGAGAGAGGGGCTGATATAAAGTAATACATCTTAATTTCATGAGCTTCATGTAATCTAGATGGTACCCACAAGGTCCTTCTTATTATTATCTGCACCAGGGTGATTCTGAGTATCTTGTTCTCGTGTACTGAAAGGGGTCATACTACGCCTGCTTAGAGCAAACTAGTATGATCCTTCCTATAGTCTTCCTATAGTCTCAACATAGCCAGGGTAATAGTCTCCTGGTAAATTCTAACAGTCTCACGCTGGGTGCAGTGGGTATAAAGAGGAGCTGTGCCCAATCTAGAAAACATAGAAGTCTTAGTAGATGTATAAGTCAGAAGTTATTCAATCAAGGTGACTTCTGTAACTGCCACACCCTCTAGCAGTGTTTACATAGAAGAGAGGTCTCATTAGAATGAACCTTGGCTTAAATAGATTAAGCTGTGAGTGGGCAAAACACCAAAGCTCCCAGATTAGCTAGATCTGTCATCCAACAACAAACATTCCACCAAGCCACATGCCCCATAGACTTAACTTACTTTGCATGGTAGACATAGAAGGTTATTTTCTTTTTTTAGAAGGTTATTTTTAATGGCATTTGCCTTTTTTTTTCTTTTCTCTTTGAGTCACATCCAGCAATGCTCAGGGGTTACTCCTGGCTCAGCACTCATGATTTACTCCTGGCGGTGCTCAGGGGACCATATGTGATGCCGGGAATCGAACCCGGGTCGGTCACGTGCAAGGCAAACGTCCTACCCGCTGTGTTATAGCTCCGGCCCCTGACATTTGTCTTTTATGTGTTAAAATTTAAAAAACAAAAAAACACTGAACCCTACGGCCCTCAGATTTGTGTTACTGTCCACTAATCAAAAGGCAACGTGATTTTATTTTATTATTTTATTTTTTAATTTTCTATTTTTTTTAGTTTACTGGGTGACACCTACTTTTTACTTTTTTAATTTTTAATTTCTTTTTTTAATTGTTTTACTTTTTGGGTCAGACAGCCTACCTGTTGTACTATCACTATCACAGACACTAGTGATAGTGATAGTGATCAGACAGCCTACCTGTTGTACTATCACTATCACAGACACTAGTGATAGTGATAGTGATCAGACAGCCTACCTGTTGTACTATCACTCTGGCCCTGGGCAAGGATTTAACGGCTCTCAGGCTGCTTGCTCCCCCCCCACCCCCATTCCATTTCTCTCCCTGCAAGTTCACTTTTCTGGCAAAAGTTGAAATCTTTGAGAGTAGAAACTGCAGTATTTGAACTTTTTCCCAATTTCCACCAAGATTTCCCTATCAGAAACAATCCTCCAGTAAAGGAGTGGGTGGGAATGCTCAGAAATACTGCAAAAGGTCTAAGTGTTCGATTTGTATACTGGAGACCAAGTTCAATTCCCGGTACTATGGGATTCCCAGAGCAGAGAGCCGGGAGTAGTATCCCAGAGCATTGCAAAGGTGTGGCTCCAAAACAGTCAATTAATAGGTCAACCAATCAATAAAACATAAAAGGCCGGCTGGGGGAGAGGGTTGGGGAGGGGAACTGGAAACACTGACGGTGGGAAATGTACACTGGTGAAGGGACGGTTTTGGAACAGTGTATGACAGAAACCCAATCACGAACAACCTTGAGACTGTGTATGTCATGATGCAATTAAAAAATTTATTTTTAAACCAATAAAACATAAAAAGGAGATAATGTTTGCTTCTTTTATCTTTGGAGGTGGGGTGTAGTGGGCAGCATTCCCAGCAAAGTTGGAGTCTGGACCACGGCAACAGTCAGGTAAGTAGGAGCCTTAAGGCGCCAGGAAATGAATCGAGAGCTCCCACCCCTGAGCACGCCCTTGGGCCAGCTTTGCCGCTCTTCGCACCTCCAAGAGCTAGAGGGCGCCAAGACCTGCCGGGCGGCGCGCAACCGGCCCAGTGCGGCCGCTCCCGACGCGCGCACGTCCGGACGTCGACGTGGGAGGCGGAGCCGCGCGGTGCGCGGTGACTGGCGGCGCCACTGGCGGCAGCTGGAGGCGTAATAGTGCGGCTCGCGGGCTCGGAGAACTTCAGCGGCGGTGGCTCGGGCGACGACGACGACAGCTGGAGCGGCGCCTGGGGCTTGTGGCTCGCCATGCCGACCGTGGAGGAGCTCTACCGCAACTACGGCATCCTGGCCGATGCCACGGAGCAAGTGGGCCAGGTACGTCCCCGGAGCGGCCTGCAGGGCCCCGCGGCCTCTCGGAAGCGCCCCCGGGTGCCGGCGGGGACTCGGCGGCTTCGTTTAGCCCGGAGGGATGGCGGCGTGGGGAGCCGCCTCCGCTCGACGAGTGTCGCCGAGAGAACGACGCGCGGGGGCTTCTCTCGGGGCTGGGCAGGGGGTTGCCCCTCGCTTCGCCTTTTCCCTCACCTCCTTGGCTGCCCCGCCGGCGCCCCCCCGGCCGCGCTCTCCTCAGGCGACCCTCGTCGTCTTCCCCGTCCCCGGGCGGTGGTTTCAAGGCCAGGCGAGTCTTCCCGCCGTTTCTGACAAGTTTGTCCCCGACACCTGCGCGGCTTTTTTTTTTTTCCCGAGCCCGCTTTCGCCCTGCTGTTATTAATATTATTATTATCCACGCTGTCGTCGGCCCGTTCATTCATTCGGGGCTGCTTCGAGGTGGGGCGGGCGCACTGACTCCCCCGGGTCGTGCCTCCCAGGGAGGGGACACTTGCCGTGGAAGGGGATGGAGCAGGGCCACCGGGACCCCTGGTCCGCGGGGACAGTCCCCCTGCTGCGCGCGGAGCTTCAGGCTGCGCTGTTTCGGGTTGGGGGTTGCACACGTGTCCTGGGAGCAAGGATCGGGGGTTCCCTCGTTGTGTTAATAAGTTCCAGGGTCCCAACACAGACCTCCTTGGGGGCGAGCTTGGGTCTCCTTGGCTGAGGGCTTGGTGGGGTTGTCGGGAAACTCCTGGCACCCGTGTCCTTCCTTCGTCCAGCGCTAGCTTCTCACTTGTCGCTCCCGAGGGGAGTTTGACATCGCCGGCTTTAAAAAACAAAAAAAAAAGTTTAAAAATGAGATGAATAACGGTCGCAGGGGAGTGTGCGTCGTGGCTTGGACGCGGAGCCAGCGAGGGTGGGGTGCCCCGGGTTTCCATCGTGGTTTGCTTTCGTCCACCACCGTGCGCTGTTGGGCTTTTTCTGTGACTGCGGTGGAGGGTGTTGGGAGCCTGGCCCTGCCCAGCCTTAGGGACGGGGTGCTGACGGCTGCTCTGGGTCCGGGAGCTGGCAGGGAAAGAGCCCCCAGGCCTCGCGGGCACCCGCTGGCCGCGCACCCCACCCTCGCCTTTCCCAGGAGGAAGGAGAAAGTTAAAGGGAAGTAGACGGACACTTCGCAAGTTTGTAGGCACGCGCGCACACTTGTGTTTGTGTGTGACAGTTGACAGCTGCTTTTGTTTCCTGTCTGAGCCATCTTTAATTGTTAAGTGCAGGTTTGTTGAGAGTTTTCGCCCCAGGAGGGGTTTTGTTGGTTTTTTGGTGGTGCTTGGTTGGTTTGTAAAAGTCCTTGGGAGAAATGTGTTGCTTGGGAGACATGGCTCTTTGGAAGGCAGGAGAAGGCTTTGCCACATGCCACATGCGCTTGCCACATGGTTGTCCCTGCTGGACGCTGGGACTGGCGCAGTGTGGCCTCGAGTTGATGGGCCGCAGCTGCCGGTGCCAGGGACCTGGCCACCCCTGCATGGTCCTGAGCTTCCTCGCCTTGAGTCCGAGGAAGGCTGGAAGCAGGAGAGACCCTGGTGCTGCTGCTGGTTTGTTTGGTTCTTGTTAGGGGCCGCATCTGGAGGGCTGGGCTCTGCAGTGCCAGGGATTGACCCAAACCAGAGCTTCTTACAGGGAGGGGCCCCAAGGGACGGGACCCCTGTTGGAGTTTAGTCTGATGGCTGAATGTGGGGGGTTGTGGAAAGTCTGTCCTGAAGTATTACTGGGAGGTGTATAGTCAGTAACTGATTTGTGTACCGCCAGGTCACTGCCGGCAAAAGCGCAGGCTAATACTGATGCAGGCTAATACTGCAGGTGAACTGCAGCTTCTGAGAACAGGAACCGGCTTAGAGAGGACACTCCAGGCTTCTTAGAGAAAGAAACGAGTGTCGCTTCTTTTGAAATTGTTCCCTGGTTTTGGGTCACACCCGCGATGCTGGGGGCTACTCCTGCTCTGCTCTCAGCATTACACCCAGGGTACTCCAGAGACCAGGTGGGCTCCCTACCTGCGGGGCTATTGCTCTGCCCCTGACTGTTGATGGTTTACACTTTAAGTGTTTCGGTTTCCGGGAAGGAACCTGTCCCAGCACTTTCTAATGAGACTCTGCTTTTCCTCCTCCTGAACTTCTGACAGCAGCTGCTGACGTGGCAGGGGGAAGTGGACTCTCTGCCGCTGCCGGACCTTTCGTCTTCTCTGTGCTGTGCCTGCATCCAGCCTCTGGTTTTTTCTGCTAACTGCCCCCAGCAGATCCGTATTCATTCCTAGTACTCAGGCCGGGCTTTGATTTCATGCAGGAACTTTCCTTCTCTTTCTAAATCCCAAGTATTGGGGTTGAGGGTTAAATCTTTCACTTTTTGTTTTTCTCCCATGAGCTGTACCTTGCCCTTCAGTAGACGTTTTTCCTCCAGACTGAAAAAAATAAATTCAGAGAAGGATTATGAGTATTCACACACAGGCAGAGGCGCCTGTGGGCTTTCGCTCTTAGGAACGAGGAGGAAACTTTCTACACACACTCACATGTACTTAACTGTGTGACCCTGTATTTTCCTGTCAGCAAAATGCAGGGGATAAGTTCACTTATTTTCTGTCTCCAGACCTTCAGTTAACTGCATTGTAGCTCTGCGGTTCCACCATGGCCAGCCTTCCCCAGGGCATCTCCCTCTGCTGCGCGGCCCATTCCCCAGGACCTGCAAGCAGTATCCCACCGGGACTTTGCTTTAGTTCAGTTTGATGAGTTCTCATTCATTCCCCAGTAAGGTTATGTACTTTTTACGTTATGTTGTCAGAGTTTATGCACTGGTCTGGAGTGATGGCGCGGCAGGTAGGGCGCTTACCTCGCACACAGCCAATCCATGTTCTCTCCCGGCATCCCATAGGCCCCCCAGGCACAGCTAGGAGTGATTCCTGAGTGCAGAGCCAAGAGTTGGCCTTGCGCACCGCCCAGAGTGGCACAAAAACCAAATTAGTAAGTTAAGAAAAGTATATGGAAATACTAACTTAATGTTAAATGTAAGCTAGATTTATAAATAGTCTAAGATTGGTGACGGGCGGATAGCACAGCTGGTAGGGCGTTTGCCTTGCACGCAGCCAACCGGGTTTGATCCCCAGCATCCCATATGGTTCCCGAACACCGCCAGGAGTAATTCCTGAGTGAAAAAGTCAAGACTAACCCCTCAGCGTCGCCAGATGTGACCAAAAAGAAAAAGCTAAATAAATAGTCTAAGATTGACTTTGCGTTTTCCACTGTCATACTTAAGATGTTTGTTGAAATGCCCTTCTCAATAAATGCTTTAGTTCTCAGAAGCGTTAGTGCGCTCGACACCCAAATGTGGTCATCCCGGACAGTGACTAGCCGCTTGTGTGGAATCGGAGGGTTTGGACAGTTCCTGTCACGTCTGTTTTCTTGTAGACTATTGCTGGTGAATGTGAACCAGGTGGTGATTGATATTTTCCCTTTTGTTTGTGTTAGAGCCGCACCCAGTAGTACTCTCTGTGCTCAGGGATTATTCCTGGTGAGGCTTGGGGGGAGTGCGGGCCACGCCAGTCCCATCAGGCGCCTGGGAGGGAGACTCCCTTCTCACTGCTCTCTCCACCCGTGATTGGTGTTAGTCTAGGGATTTTGTTAGAGTTGGGTTTCAAATAATAGAAACTGCATGGATTTTAGAAATGCATTGAAAGTATTTGCAGTTGAAGCTCTTCTTAAGATTAGTCATTTACTTTCTCAGCTGAAGTAGACAGCTGTTGGGGAGAGGGAAAAAGTAGTGTTGGGGTATTAGCTTTGGGAAGGGGAAGCCGCTTGGGTTCTGCTTCCGGCTAGTCCACTCCCAGCAGAGCTGGGGACCATCGTTGCCGGAATCTTCCCTGGGTGTTGAACTACCTCCCCAGCCTATGTTTGGGGTACTGTGGTTACAAACCTGCCACTCAGTCGCTGCAGAGAAAATACCGCTTACATCTCCGGATCCTCCTTTGAAGAGCCTTGCTCCTTTGACAGTAGTCATGCCAAGGAAGAATGTTTTCTTTTGCCTCTGTTAAGGGTGGTAAGCTCTATGAGATTTTCTGTCAATGGTAGGAAATGCATTTCTGTGATTCTCTTGAAGTGTCTCAGCTTTCCAAAGGATTTCCTGCATTTGGGATGCCACGTCCCAGGTTCTGTAATGATAATAGAGCCTGCATTTAGGCTTTCTGTTTGCTTGCTTTTGTTTTGTTTTGGGGGCCAGTGCTCTGGGCTTACTTCTGGCTCCGCAGTAGGAATCAGTCCTGGTGATGATCGAGGCGCCATATGTGGTGCTGGGGAGCAAGCCGGATGGGCGCGTGTAAGGCTATTGCTCCAGCTCCTGAAGGTCGGGTTTAGACATGACTGTGGTCCTAAATCTGGCAAGGTTTTCTTTCTTAAAAAACATTATTATACTAATGCTATTATTATTATTATTATTAGGATTTGGGAGCGGCCTACCCCAGTGGATCTCAGGGGGCCGGGTGGCACCAGAGAGTGGACCAAGGACTCCTGTGTGCAAGCCTGTGGCCCAGCCCGTTGGTCCATATCGGAGTGCCCTGGGCTAGGAGAGTGCTGCCCCTCACGCCTGGGCTAGGAGAGTGCTGCCCCTCACGCCTGGGCTAGGAGAGTGCTGCGTCTCACGCCTGGGGCACAGAAGCCCCATCTCCAGCAGCACTGTCAGGCTCCACCGTTGTCCTAAGGGTACTTTTAGCCCATTTCATCCCTTGTCAGACCCCAGGCCCCTCTTGAGAGCCAACAGGCCTGGGGTTTGTCTTCCTTTTTTCTTTGTTTTGGAGGGGCTGTCTGGGCCACTTGGTGTTTGAGGGGAACTTGCAGTGCTGCTGAGGGCTGAGCTGAGCCAGAGTTACACCAGCCCCTACCCTCGCTGCTTGCCCTGGGAGCATCTCCCACCCCACCTCACAAATTTCTTTCTATTGCCATTGGCCATTGCCTTTGGGGCCTGGGTGTGGCTTGGGGGCCACACCCCAGCGGTGCTCAGGGCTGACTCCTGGCTCTGTGCCCAGAAATCCCTATCCGTGGGGCCGTATGTTGTGCTGTGCGGGAGCAAACTTGGTCTGCCACCACTGAGGGCAAGGTCTTGACCTGGTCTCTCTCCGGCCCAGCCCTATTTGTAGACCAGGTGTGAGTGACGCTGTCCAACCCTTTTCCTTCTCCCTCTGGCTTATTTTGCTTAATATGATGCTCTCTCCGTCCACTCAGGTTTAATCTTAGAGCCAAGCTACATTCCACAGTGCATTTAACTAAATTTTTTATCCACTTACAAGTATTCCTCCAACATTTAGGTTATTTCCAAATCTTGGCTATTTTAAGTGGTGCTCAGTTGGACATAGGTGTGCATGGATCTTTTTTGAGTTGGTGTTTTTGCATTCTTGGGCAAGTAGTGGAACCCCGGGTCATATGGTAGATTTGCTTATTGGGGGCACCCATACCTGGCTGTACTGGTGATTCCTATTGGTGCTCGGGGTGTGAAAGCAATGGGTTCTTTATGTATCTTGGGTCACAGTAATTGTGGCGCGGAGGTATTTTCTCCTGTTTGATAGGTATTGTTATTTTAGCAGCTCTTTGGTTAGCAGTGCAGAAACATTTTGGTTTGTTCTAGTCCCATCTGTTTTTGCTTTTGATTTCTTTACCAGTGGAATCAAATCTGAGGTGTCTTAAGTGATTCATGGATGTTTTGACATGAAGATTCGTTGACTGTTTTCTTACATGTTTTATGGATTGGGGTCCAACATAGAGGATATTAGATCCTCAATCAGTCTGCTTGGATTAATCCATTTTTAATTAACTAAATGAGTATGGCATGAGTCCGTTCTCATTTTTTCTGCACGTGTTCCACAGTGCCTTAGTATAGGTATTGGGAGGGCCTGGCTGGTCACTGGGGACCGTGTTACCTGCCCCATCTGCATGTGTCCACAAGGACCTGGGGAGGAATGATAAGCTCCCTGCACCTTTACGTCACTGTATTTGCCCTCTGGATTGGAATATCCACACCTTCCTCAAAGAGAATGTTCTGGAGCGCACAGCCTGCCTGCTAGCAGAGGCTGGTGACCCGGGGGTGAGTCAGACTGGGTTGGCTAAACCAGGCCCATTACTGCAGGCCCTCAGGTGGGTGGGCCTGTCCCAGGAATGGTCCGCCCCCACCCCCATGGCCAGTGGCAACAGACATTGCCCAGCTCAGAGCTCCAGCTCAGCCTTCCTGTTCTCTATCACTTGCTTCCCTGTTCGGTGGGTGTGAGAATAGAGCCAAGCATTGGAACCCTGGATGTGTAGTGTACCCTGTGTATCTATTTCTGCATATGCACGCACACATATAGGCATACATATATGGGAACCAAAGGGGACACTGAGGATCACACCCAGGCTAGCCATGTGCAGGGCAAGCACCTCTGCTGTACTATCGTTTGGCCCTGGCACCTCTGAGTGTCATTGTTTCCGCATGTATCTGAGCGGCTGCAGAGCACAGATGTGTTCTGCACAGATCCTGTTTGAGGGCCCATCAGAACCGTGCCCAGGCCTGGTTCTTCTAGCTCCAGATTTTCACTTGTCTGAGCGGCTTTCTTACTGCTCTTGTTTGGGGGCCACGTCCTGCAGTGCTGGGGTGGAGAAAAGGGGTAAGTGGTGGAATCTGATTTTTGCGGCAGTGCTCCAGGGGCCATGCAGGAGCCAGGATTAAGCCTAGGGTTTAAACCAAGTGCTGTCTCCTCAGCCGAGTGCTGATTCCTTATCTGAAAAGCAGCATTGTAGCACCTTGTACAGAACAGAGTCCGCAGAGGTATTTTAATAAATTGCTAATAATAAATACTCGTTCTAGTTGGTCTGTGTTTTGGGTCACACTCTGCTGTGCTCAGGGCTCACTCCTGCTGATTCTCAGGAGGCCCTGTGTCAGTCCCTTACCCACTGTACTATCTCTTTGGCCCTCAACTATATCTATATCTATATCTATATATCTATATATATATAGATATATAGATATGTAAAATTCATTCATTTATTTATTTTTGCTTCATTTATTTTTGCTTTTTTGGGTGGTGCCGGTAATGCTCAGGGGTTACTCCTGGCTCTGCACTCAGGAATTATTCCAGGTAGTGCTGGGTGGTGGTAGGGGGGAACCATATGGGATGCTGGGAACCCAGGTTGGCCGCGTACAAGGCATACACCCTGCCCACTGTACTCTCACTCCGATCCTGGAATCTTCATTTAATATTAGACAATGTAAGGGGCTCTCAGAAGGATTAATGAGTAAAGCTTTAAGTCTGAGACAAAGGAAACTGGTTTGTGATGCTCCGCACTTTGGTTTTACGAAGTCTGTTTGAAATTCTGGGGCGCACTGCAGGGAGTGGAGAATGGTCAGGAAGCTGACCAATATTTGGCAACCTTGACACTAAAAGTGGGCTTTCACATCAGTAGCTCTCAAATACTAATTTTTTTTGGGGGGTCACACCCGGCAATGCTCAGGGGATACTCCTGGCTCTGCACTCAGGAATTACTCCTGGCGGTGCTCGGGGGACCATATGGGATGCCGGGGATCGAACCCGGGCCGGCACAAGCCGGCCGCGTGCAAGGCAACGCCCTACCCGCTGGGCTATCGCTCCGGCCCCTCAAATACTAATTTTTGTCTCTGCTTTTCACGAGAAAGCTAACCATACTTACAAATTTAGGAATTGGTGTTGCATTTAGAATAGATAAGACAGAATAATCCAGTTGATAGAATTTGGGTGGTTTTTTTTTTTTTTTTTTTTTTTTGCTTTTTGGGTCACACCGGCGATGCTCAGGGGTTACTCCTGGCTCTGCATTCAGGAATTACTCCTGGCGGTGCTCAGGGGACTATATGGGACGCCGGGGATCGAACCCGGGCTAGCACAGGCCGGCCGCGTGCAAGGCAAACACCCTACCCGCTGGGCTATCGCTCTGGCCCCAAATTTGGTTTTTTTTTGGAATGTGTGTTTATTGGCTGAGTTGACAGGTGTGAACTTTAAAAGTAATCAGGTCATTGTGTGGATTATATTAAACCCTGTGCCTTGCAAGGCGTGACTGGCTATAGACTTCCAACACACTGAACGCCTTCTGATTTTTCAAACAAATGCACTAATTTGAGATCTTATGCTACCTATATGGCTTTGCATTCTGCTTTATCTTGTTTGTACTTAGTCTGGTATTATCCGTATAAAAATTACTAAACAAATTTTTGGTAATTCTGTGAGCCACTGTTGTGGCAGTGAGCTCATTTATTTCAGGAATTTAGTGCATTAACATATCTAGACTAAACTCTGCTTTGTACACATTAGGGTTACCATTATCATTTTGGGTGTTACTCAAACCTACGGTACAAATCTTCAGGCACCGCAGGTGAAGGTGTTTCTGTAATCTGATGTCAGCTTTTCAGCTTGTTCATTGTGTTATAATTAAAAAGCTGGTGAGGGGGGCACATGTAAAGGGGTTGGGAACATGACCTCTCATAACATGAGCAGATATCTGAGGGAAAGCGTTTCTGGGTATTTCAAATGGAAACACGTGGACTTGGAGCTGAGGGCGTAACTTGTGGGAGAGTGCATGTTCTTCCTGTTTAGTTAGTGAGACCTCAGGTGCCACAGATCCAAGGCAGGAAGGAGAGACTTGGGATGCTGCTACTCCCTATTGCCAAGGAATTCCCAAGGAAACATCGTTGTCTCATATTCAGATGTGAGGCAGAGGAAAGCTTTTGGCCTTACATGAAGTGTTCAGTTTCAGGAATGTATCCTGCCCACCTTCAAGTCAAGTTATTTTAGGAGACAAATATTTTTGTTTGCTTTGAGAATTCTGCAGTGTTCATCATGGCATTTAAGTGTGAGAGCACAAGGCGAGGGTCAGTGACCAGTGGAATGGAGAAGTCTTGTTGCATCAGCACTTCTTTGCGCCGGCCCTGGAGTGTTCAGGAGCTCCTCCAGGCTGTGCTCAGGAATCGTCCCGGACTTCCTGCGGGCGAAGCCTGGTCTCCTCCTGAACTGCCTCTCCAGCCGGGAACAGCAACATTTTTGTTTTTCAGTTTTATTTCCCCACTCAAAATCAGAGCCATTCTGCTCTTGCCCGCAGTGAGGGACAGGAGATCAGATGACAAAAAGGCAGGTGTCTGACTTAAGTAGTACAGTTCCAAAGATAGCGATACTTCTCAGCCAGAATGGGATTTTACACCGAATAAGTCAGACCCAGACAAGCGTGTTTCGCTCCTGTCCTTCGATGTTGAGTTTACCTTGTGCTCTGTTCCTTCTTTCAGCACAAAGATGCCTATCAGGTGATCCTGGACGGCGTGAAAGGTGGTACGAAGGAGAAAAGACTAGCAGCTCAGTTTATTCCCAAATTCTTTAAGCATTTTCCAGAACTGGCCGATTCTGCTATCAATGCACAGTTAGACCTTTGTGAGGATGAAGATGTATCGGTGAGTTTAATCAGTGCACAGCCAGATGTACAGTGTGGCAAGTTCAAGATGAAGTGGACGCTGGACAAAACCCATCCGTTCTCAGACCATCTTTTATATGTGGAAGATGTGCAGTCACAAATAAATAGATTAAATAATCAGGGCCAGAGGAATCGCCGAGGAGTTAGGCTTGCTTTGCGTGAGGCCAGCCCAGTTCATCGGTTCATCCGACACCGCATTCGGCTCTGCAGGCACCATTAAGGGTAACTCTTAATGGCACAGAGTCAGAAGTAGCCCCTGAATATTGCTGAGCGTGGCGCAAAACCCGTACCCCCAAAATAAAATATTTAACAGTTTAATAAAATACCATTTCACCACCCCTGAGTATTTTGCATGGCAGAAATATGATTTGTGTGTATGACAAATATGGCTTTTCTGTGTGACAAAAAAAAAAAATCATTTTCTTTGGACTCGAATTAACCACTAGCATTTCAGGTTGCTGGTACAAACAGTTTCCTAAGAATTCTTGGCTGCCAACTCCTGGCCTTTCAGGTGAAATTAGTGGATTACTAGCAGTTTTGCAAAACCTGCTAAATATGACTCCCTGTAATTTTTTTCCGGTTTTGTCATTTTTTTATGAAGTTATTCATGCTGATTTTTTTTTATAGACAACCAATATTCAAATACTAATCCCTCCACCTTTATTTCCAATCTTCTCAGCCACCTCTGAACCTGCCCCCAAATTCCCCATACATTTTTACATTAAATAAGCCAGGATCATGTGTTTGAACTAAGTACTGAGGTGCATTTGACCAGGCTATAGTCACATGTTGTCTTAAGTAGTCAGAACTGGGAATTTTAACGTAGTTTTGTTTTAAAGTAAATAGTTCTGTCAGCCTTTATGATTACTCAGAAATGTCCACTCGGTCAGACTGTGATACTGGAGCAAATTAATTTTACAACTGTTACAAGTTTTGTGCTTTCTATTTTTATAGCTCGTTTGTCTTTAATTACCATTTCTTTGGTTCAGTTTTAGTTAAAGGTTCAGTTCGTTATTATAGTGATGTCAGTATTTAGCTGGTTTTTCTTTGAAATGAATCTAGATTCGACGGCAAGCAATAAAGGAATTGCCACAGTTTGCCACAGGAGAAAATCTTCCCGGGTAGCTGATATACTAACCCAGCTTTTGCAAACAGGTAAGCACTTTTTTTTTTTTTTTTTTTTTGCTTTTTGGGTCACATCCGGCGATGCTCAGGGGGTTTCTCCTGGCTCTGCACTCAGGAATTACTCCTGGCGGTGCTCGGGGGACCATATGGGATGCCGGGGATCGAACCCAGGCCCGCACAGGCCGGCCACGTGTAAGGCAAACACCCTACCCGCTGGGCTATCGCTCCAGCCCCAGCACTTTTACTTTGTAGCTAACTTCTCTCTGATATAGCTACAATTTGGGTGTTTTTTAAGATTTTTTTTTCAAAGTGCTACCTTTGATGGAATCATTATTATTTGTAGTAGTATTTGTGGCTAATCACTAGTGTTTATTTTTTAAATTTTGTTCATGACAGGATTCTTTGGGAAATTTTGACAGGCTGTGATTCTCCCTCCCACCCTAATCGCTTACACTTTTTTTTTCTTTTTGGGTTACACCTGATGCTCAGGAATTACTCCTAGTGGTGCTCAGGAGACCATATGGGATGCCGGGCTCCAACCCAGGTCAGCCGTGTACAAGGCAAGCTCCCTACCCACTGTGCTATCACTCTGGCCCCACACTTGTACTTCTTAACATAAAAACTTTCGGGAGGGGGCCGGAGAGCTAGTACTGTGGGTAAGGCTCTTCCTTGCCTGTGGCTGACCTGGGTTAAATCTCCAGAAGCACATTATGGTTCCCCAAGGACTCAGGAATTACTCCTGGCAGTGCTGGGGACCCTATGGGAAGTCGGGATTGAACCCAGGTGGGCCGTGTGCAAGGCAAGCACCTTACCGACTGTTGTCGCTCTGGCCCCGGTATGCCAGGTTCTAGTAAAGAGGTTGTGAGGCCAGATAATTGCAGGGTTTGCCTTGCACTACATGGCCAACTCTGGTTCAGTCCCCAGCACTGCAGGTGGTCGCCCAAGCACTGCCTGGATTGATTTCCCCCTGCCAGAGCCCTGAGCACTGTCAGGTGTGACATCCCCTCCCGTTCCCCGCCCCACCCGCACCGGCTTATATTTTCTTTTCTTTTTTTTTTTGAGAGAGAAATGCTAAGTATGTCTTTTCTGTGCAATCAATGAGAAATTATTGAGTTTGCTATGAAAATGAGGTCAATATTTTTAATTTAATACATTGTAATCCTTTGTGTTTTATCTAGATGACTCGGCAGAATTTAACTTGGTGAATAATGCCCTGTTGAGTATATTTAAGATGGATGCAAAAGGTAAGGCCGTGGGGCTGGAGCAACAGCACAGCGGGGAGGGCGTTTGCCTTGTATGCCGCCGACCTGGTCGATCCCTGGCATCCCATATGGTCCCCCAGCACTGCCAGGAGTAGTTCCTGAGTACTGGCCAGGAGTAACCCCTGAGCAACGGTGGGTGTGACCCAAAAAGCAAAAAAAAAAAAAAAAAAACAGGCCACTAGTTCCACATTGTGTCTGAAAGCTAAAAATTGGGGAGTTTGGTGTTACTGATGGGTAGTGTCTGGGGCTCACGCAGTGAGCTGAGTATTCTGGGGGAAAGAAGCTGCTCAAGCCAAGGTATTTGTGACTTCAAGCACACACAGTGACCGCAAAGACTTTCCAGAGATTTCCATTAGAACTCTGTGGGGAGAGCTCCTGGGCCAGAGATGCCACAACAGGCTTAGCAGGTGCTTTGCATGTGGGAGCCTGGCTTCAACTTCAGTACCGCAAGTTCCCGAACAACAACAGGTGTGGTCCCAAAACTAAAATCCGCCAGCAGAATGTCTGGGTTTAGGTATTATTAATTATTACCAAAAGTGTTAGTGATATCATTTATCAATTGAGTGCTTATCGAAATGTCAGTTCACTTGGCTAGAAATATTCTTATTGGAGTAAAGCTAAAAAAACAATCACTCATGACACGCACTGGTTCATTTTGCAGGGACTTTAGGTGGCTTGTTCAGCCAAATCCTTCAGGGGAGAGGACATTGTTAGAGAACGAGCAATCAAATTCCTTTCAACAAAACTGAAAACTTTACCGGATGAAGTCTTAACAAAGGAAGTAGAAGAGCTTATACTCACTGAATCTAAAAAGGTAAATCTGCCCTCCCTTTAGTAGGACTTTTCTGAACAGGCTGTACTTGCAATGAGCACGGTGTAAATGGTAGAGCCCGTAGACCACCGGAGGGCTTTAATTTCTCCTTTGGTTGTGACAAGTCACAATGTTAGTTTAAAGGGACGCGATCTGGAGCCAGAGCAGTAGTACAGTGGGGAGGGCGTTTGCCTTGTGCCTGGCTGGCCCAGCTTCAATCCTGGACATCCCATATGATCCCCGAAGCACCACAGGGAGTAATTCCTGAGTGCACACCAGGAGTAACTCCTGAGCATTGCCAGGTGTGAACCACTGCCCCCCTCCCCCCACCCAATAAATAAAGGAATGCAGTCTCATTTAAATCCCGTTTGAGGGGCTGGAGAGATAGTACAGCAGGTAATGTGCTTGCCTTGCTTGTGACCGATCTGGGTTTTTTTTTGTTTGTTTGTTTTATCCCCAGTACCATAGACTTACCTTCCCAGAAGTCCTGAACACAGCTGAATCTGTGCCCGCCCCCTCCCCTTCACAAAGGGGAAAAGAAATCTTCGAAAGAGGTCAGAAAGTAAATGTAAGGTTTTAGGTGCTTGTTCAGCCAGTGTAGTTCAGTCCTTAGCTCCACAGATGGTCCCTGAGGAGAGTCAGGAGAAAGCCCTGAGCACTGCTGGATGTGCCCCGAAGCTCTTCAGCCCCTCAGAAAGAAACACATTGTTTGTGATATTCTCCCATTGTTCCAGACTGGAACTCAATTACAATTACTCGGGTAATTTTTCCAATTTCTACCTCTCTGAGTTTAGGAAGTTCTCCAGTATTATTATAGATTGTTTCCAAATGAAAGTGAAAATGCATTGAAATGACTAATATATTTCATCCTATCCCAATGACATGATAGGTTCAAAATACCATGTTTATTTGTCTGTGTTCTAGACAGACTACAGATGGTAAGATTCTCAGGATATGTCACAATTAACGTTTCCGTGCTAAGATTTGGGATTTTTTTATATACACTAAGGAAAATTCAGATTTTTCTGTACTGGCACCATTTCACTTGCTGGTTAAGAGTTCTGTCTCTTTCGGTTTTGGGGCCACATCCAGCACTGCCTGGGGACTATTCCTTCCACTGCTTTCAGGGATCCCTCCTGGCAGTGCTCAGGGGACTTTGCAGTGCCAGGGATTAAACCCAGGCCTCCTGCAAGAACTCTCCCGTCTGCCCTTGTTAGTATTTCTTCAGTGAGTGATAAAGGAGGCAACGCGGCTGGGCACATCAGCGTATGTACTATGCCCAGCAGATTTCTCTGGTAGAATACGGTGTGATTGATCTTTCGTTGGTCAACAGAAAGATAGCCCCTCCCAAACATCAACCACTTAAATAAGATTTCTGTGGTCTCCTGTTTCATCTGAGGCTGCTTTTAAATACAGGATGCAGGAGCTGGGATGGTCGGGCGGGTACGGAAAAAGCAGGGTAGAGGACCAGAGGTTGCTCTGTGTGTGGAGGGCGTGCACAGCCCCGGTGGGTTCGGTGCCCTGCGCCTCCAGACGCCTCCACTCCCAGTTTATTACAACGGACTTTTTTTTTTTTTTTTTTGGCCTCCTCCTAAAGAGCCTTGTTAAATATTTACCCTTGGGGAGGGCAGGAGAAACAGGGCACATTGGTGTTGGGAAATGTGAACTGGCGGAGGGATGGGTGTTGGAACACTGTATGGCCAAAACCCAATCATGAACAGCTTTGTAGTGGCCTATTGCGTGGTGACTCAACAAAATAAAAAAAAAAATATTTATCCTTAGCCCATCTCCTCTGAAATTGCACAGCAGCTTATATATACTGTTTATGTCCTGCTCGGTGTTTGTAAGAGCCAGATCGGCCTCCCTGTGTGGTACTAATGCAAGTGTCTGCTGCGAGAACATGTGCTGTGTGCTCTGAAGGTGCCGGCATGAGCTGAACGTCGCCCTCTCGCTATACCAGAAACGCTTAATCACACACGGGGATTTGCTCTGCTGCGCTCTCTTGATTCTTCCTAAGCAAGTGACACATGCCGCTCTGAATTCCTTTCTTGTCAGGTTCTAGAAGATGTCACGGGTGAAGAATTTGTTCTGTTCATGAAGATCCTGTCCGGGTTGAAAAGCCTCCAGACAGTGAGTGGGCGGCAGCAGCTAGTGGAGTTGGTGGCGGAGCAGGCCGACCTGGAGCAGACCTTTAACCCCTCGGACCCTGACTGTGTGGACAGGCTCCTGCAGTGCACGCGGCAGGCAGTTCCCCTTTTCTCTGTGAGTTCATTGCTTGATGGAACTGGTGTTTTTGTACTCAGTGAGCTTATATTCTGACAAATATTAGACAGCTTGAAGAATCCCGAATTTCCCCTAACGAAGCAGTAAATAATTTTTACTCTTGGGTGGTGGGAGGCACACTTGTTATTGTTCAAGGCTTACTCCTGCTCTGCACTCCGTTCTTCCGGCGGTGGTCAAGGGGACTATGAGATGCCGGGGAATGAGCCTGGGACAGCCACATGCACGGCAAGGTCTCCGCCCATTATGCTATCACTCTGGTCCAGTCATGGAATTTTGTGTCATGCTTTATAATGCTTACTGTAAGATACTTGGCTGAGCAATTCACTTTTTTTTTATTTTTTGCTTTTTGGGTCACACCCAGCAGTGCTCAGGGGTTACTCCTGGCACTGTACTCAGGAATTACTCCTGGCAGATCTAACCCGAACCGGGGTTCAAGGCAAATGCCCTCCCCTCTGTGCTATTGCTCGCCCCTTTTTTTCCTTTTTAATCCTACAAAACCTTTTTTTCTAGGTAAATGTTTTCTTGATCTCTTGCTTTGTTCCATTAGCCCCAGGTCTTCAGGACGTGCATAGTATAGTTTGAGAAACAGTTTAAAGAGGTTTTTGTATGGGGATGTGGGTGGGGTCAGGTCATATTTGGCCTGGCCTCTGGAGCACTTCTGATGGTGCCGGGGAAGCATATGTGATGCTAGGGTTCGAACCAGTGTGGCCGTCAGAGCTATATGCAGAGCTAGGCACATCCGCCCAGCGTAACATGGTACTCTCTCTCCAGCCCAAGAATCTTTCCTTTCTGAGAACTGTGTAGCCTGACATTCAGTACTGGCATTTCCAGGGCCAGAGAGGTAGCACATCGGTTAAGGCTGGCGTGGGTTCCCTCTCAGGCACCACATGTGGTCCCTCTCAGCACCACCAGGAGTGACCCCTGAGCACAAAGCCAGGAGTGAGCCCCCTGAACACCACTAGGTGTTGTCCAAAAATAAATCAGCTATTGCTAAAATTTGACCTTAGAATCGAGGGAGTTTGGAAATGTGAGGCATCCTGATGCTCCAGGTTACTTTGTACCTAGGTGTATTCTCTTTGGGGTGTGCATGCTCTTGTACCTGTAACCACTACGTGGGGTTGTGATGCTCTGTATTTGTTGTACTCAGTGTGTGTTGAATGGTTCTAATGGTTCTGCTATTATATTTGAGAATATTTTTCTTTTTCTTTTCTTTTCTTTTTTTTTACAACTCAGTGTTCTTTGGATTTTTACAGAAAAATGTGCATTCCACAAAGTTTGTGACTTATTTCTGTGAGCATGTTCTTCCTAACCTCAGTTCCCTGACTACCCCAGTGGAGGGTCTTGATATACAGTTGGAGGTAAGGCCAAATTTCTGCTTCTGTTCCTGGTAAGGCATTCCTAACCTTTGTGATGACTCAGCAGTAATATCCCAGGATTAATTACCTAGAAAATGCTGCGTTAGAAAGCACTGCTTATAGTTCTTGGTTAATAGTCAGCGTCTGCTTTCATAGGTTCAGTACTTTTTTTTTTTTTTGGGTCACACCCGGCGACGCTCAGGGGTTTCTCCTGGCTCTGCACTCAGGAATTACTCCTGGCAGTGCCTCGAGGGAACCATATGGGATGCCGGGGATCAAATATGGGCCAGCATGGGCCGGCCGCATGCAAGGCAACGTCCTACCCACTGGGCTATCGCTCCAGCCCCAGGTTCAGTACTTTTAAGTCAGTTATTTCGTGGCCTCTCTTAATCTACAACCAGTAGAGCCCTAAATTTAAACGGAATTAAAACAAAATATAAGGGCCCAGAGAGAGTACAGTGGGAAGGTTGCTTGCCTTGCACGTGCTGTGTGAGGTTCGGTCTCCTGCGCCACATGTGTTGCCCTGAATGCGGCCAGGAGTAAGCCCTGAGTACCTCCGGATGTGGCCCGGAAACCAAAAGCCAAGAAAAATTGTAACAGAGACACATATTTTCACAGTGTGCCCACTGCTTCCCATTTCTCCACCTCCCCCACACTAGCCTGATGCATCTCCAGTCCCAGTAGCTGGTGCAGAGCTTGGCTCTGATAGGCCCTGACCGAATCTTGAATCAGACTGAAATATGGAACTGTGTGTACCATGTCCCTCCTAGTTCGTGGGGTAGTCGAGGCACACAGAACACAGACTGTACTTTGCTCCAAACGTCTTGGGTTTGGCTTTTCAAATTGAGATTGAGTTCAACAGGAAATTCATTTCAAGAGCTGTGTCAGTTGCCAAAACATTGAGTTAGTGTCTGAGACTAAATTTAATAGCAATGAGACCCTCCCCAAATGTTACTAAATAGTATCTTAAATCATTTCTTCCTCTGTGTTATAAAATAGCATTTAAGAAAAAATATTCCTTCCTCTGTCTCTTCATAGTACATTAATTGGGGGGCTGAGGGCTCCCTCCCAAGTGGTGCTCAGAATGACTCCCAGTCAGCGCTGCTCATGCCCTTTGGTTCTTGGGGGAGACACCAGCACCACCCCACCGTGCTGAGGATCCTTCAGCCCTACACCCAGCAATGCTCAGGCGACCGTGAGGTGCCTGGGATGAAACCCGGTTAGCCGCACGTGTCTTAATCATCACACTGCCCCTTGGCCCCACCTGACCTGACTCACCTACAGCAGCAAGAACCCTATGGATGCTTCTGTCTCTCGGGCTTCGGTCTGGGCTCTTGGGGCTAGACCTGCCACAGACACGCATTGTGATTTTTCCAGGTCACATCACATCTCTATCCTTCTTTTCCTTACAGTAAACTATAGGACTACCTGTCCAGCGCAAACATGATTCTACAAAAGCATAATTGAAAAAATAACTAGTTCTAGAATCATTCTTGTTTTATAGCTTGGTCATTTAACAAAGATTTTGCTAATAATCATGAATTATTTGTTTTAGGTATTGAAACTTTTGGCAGAGATGAGCTCATTTTGTGGTGACATGGAAAAACTAGAAACAAATTTAAGGAAACTCTTTGATAAGTTATTGGTAAGGAAATTGTCTTTCCCTTTCCTTCTTCCCTAGTCAATACAGAACCCACAGTCTTAATTGTGTAGTATTAAGCTCTGTTTCATGGGAAACTAGGTTTGAAATGAGTGTTAGCTGCTTAGATCAGGGTCTGTGTTTATTTGTGTTTGTTTCGGGGCCACACCTGGCAGTGCTTAGGGGTTACTTCTGGCTCTGTACTCGGGAATAGTGGTGCTTGGGGACCATATGGGATGCTGGGAATCAAACTGGGTTGGCCACGTGCCAGGCACATGCCCTACCTTCTATCGCTTTGGCCCCTGTCTTTTTATTATCATTATTATTGGACCACGCCGAGTGGTGCTCAGAGACTTCCTGGCACAGTGGTCAGGAGTGACCCCAGTAGGAGCCTGGAGGAGCTTTATGTGGAGCTGGGGATTCAAAGCGGGGTTATCGGGGAGCAAGGCAGGTGTCTTGGCCCTTGAAGTATTCTCTAGGAGTCACCGAGCATCTGGTGTTCTTCGGACTCCTGATAGCCACGGGGGTGTCCTTGTGTGTGAGCGTTGCTTACACAGCCCGGATCCATGCTCAGGGACAAAATCTTTCCAAGTAGAAACATTGGTGCTACCTGAAAAACCAAGGGGTGGAGTGCCATAAAGTTATGGAGTTACACATCCTGGCCTGGGGGGTAGGCGGCCCCCAATGGAGTGCTGAGGAATAACTGAGGGTCAGAGCCTGGGGTAGCAAGCTCCTTCCCAGCGAGCCTGAGCCTGTAGCACCCGTAGCAAGCTCGGTTCCAACCCGCATACTAGGGCAGGGGATGGGGAGCAGCTCTGCTGTGTGGTTCCCAGGTGCCCAGCGAACGGTGAGTTCCAGCAGGCCACAAAGCAAGTGTCCGGTCCTACAGCCTGGCCTGGGCAGCTCCGGTCAGTGTAGCAGCAATACAGCAAGGCAAAGGGGGCGAAACAGGTAGAGGTGAAATAGGTAGGGGGCAGCTTTGTATGCTGACCTTGGTTCCATCCCTAGCATCCTTTATGGTCCCCAGAGTGCTGCCAGGAGTGATTCTGGCAAAAACCAAAAGAAAAAGAAAACTAGTCGCTTAGGAGTTCCTGTCATGTTGGTAAGACACAGGTTGAGTCTACCTCTTTTCAACAGAAGAGGTGCCTAAGTTGTCAGAACTTTTGTTCCCTCATCTGTGTAGGAACATACATAGTAAATGTAAGTTCCTTCCAGTCACCTTCTTTTTTTTTTTTTTGTCTTTTTTTGGGTCATACCCAGTGATGCTCAGGACTTACTCCTGGCTCTGCACTCAGGAATTACTCCTGGCAGTGCTCAAGGGACCATATGAGATGCTGGGGATTGAACTCAGGTCGGCCAACACCCTATCTGCTGTACTAACGCTCTGGCCCCCCATTCACATTTTCAGTAGTAGCAACAACAGCTGTAGTTCAGGTTAATAAGAGGGTTTGTGTGCCAGGCTGTCCCAATCTACAAGAGATGCCTTACTGTGAATTTCTGGTCTTGGGAGGATTTGATGCATTGTATCTTAAAAGCATACCCTATAATGTACTTAAGCGATGTTTAGAATTAGGATATTGAGAGCAGATTGCAGACGCTTTTATTTTTGTCTCTTAGGGAGTACATGCCTCTTCCTCCAGAAGAAGCAGAAAATGGGGAGAACGCATGGCAGCGAGGAGCCCAAGCTGCAGTTCAGTTACGTTGAGTGTTTGCTGTACAGCTTCCACCAGTTGGGGCGGAAACTTCCAGATTTCTTAACAGCCAAACTGAATGCAGAAAAACTCAAAGATTTCAAAATCAGGTGCTGTATCATTGATGTGGCAAAAGTGATAGATACCTTAAATCTTGCCCAGATTTTTTGGTGTAATTTTTTGTTTCACAAGAGCTTTCTCCCATTCTGCAGTGTAGCCTAGCTGAACTGAATGGAAAATCTGTGAACAAGAACAGGTACATATATACAGTAGCTGTGAAATAACAGATCCATAGGGGATAATGAAATTCCTGAAAAATATGCTCTTTTTTTTCCACCCTGTATTTTAATGATATTGGGGAGGTTCCCTGACCTCTTTAATACTGCCTCATAGATCTTCCCAGTTGTTTCTTGACAATAGCACCTGTTTTAGTTATGAGAATTAAATGAGAACAAATGTAAAGCTCTAAGCATAATTGCTGGTACTTAGTGAACACTAAGTAAACTCTACTGGCTATTGTTATTAATACAGTGTTGCTCAAGAGCCTCTCAGAGCTGGAGAAATCAGTACAATCACTTTCATAAACCTATTTTGTATCTTAAACTCACATCCTTTTTATTATTCTTATCAAAACACCATGATTTACAAAGTTGTTCATTATACAGTTCAAGCATTTAGTGTTCCAACACCACCAGAGTGACCTTCCCTCCACCAATATCCCCATTTTCCCTCCCAATCCCAATCTTCCTCCTTAGGCACATAATATAGATTTAATTTATATTGCTTATTCCAACAAAATTTTAATAACTGTCAAGCAGGGGCCTGAGTGATAGTACAGTGGAGAGGGCATCTGCCTTGTGCATGGTCCACCCAAGTTCTATCCCTGGCATCCCATATGGTCCCCCAAGCACCACCAGGAGTAATTCCTGAGTGCAGAGCCAGGAGTAACCTCTGAACATTGCTGGGTGTGACCCAAAAGAACTGGCAAAGAGAATGGTTGGAAAGTAAATCAGTAAGTCAATTAGTGGTTGCTTAATTTTGACCTATGTAAATAGAAAATTAAAACTGCTTAGTGCAATATAATAAAAGGCGTATTCTGTTTTCTACTCGAATCTAAAGTACGTTACATTAAATTTTGTTTTAGACTTGCATCTCATTAATGGTAATAATCATGTCTCCCCCTATCATTTAAAGCAATACTATGTTATGAAATAGGTAAGGAATATTAATGGAATATTTAGGAATATGTAAATTTCCACCTTATGCTTTCTATAAACACTGGTTCACAATGTTGTTCATGATGATTTGTTACAGGCACTCAATATTCCAGCACCAATCCCACCACCATTGCACCTTCCCTCCACCATTGCCTTTGATTTTACCAACCATTCCTTAAACCTGCCTCCGTAGCACACCCTCAGTAATTTATTTTACATTGCTTGTTATAGATAATTTTCTAACAGACTGATCAAAAATGTTTCCTTAGAAGAAAGTTAGTGAAAATTGTTTTTTCCACCATGGAGCCATTAAGTCCTTGTATTAGAGATTTCTAAGGTTAAGTTTTCTGTGTTCATATGTTGTTAATCGAGATCTACGTTACATCCCATCCAACCTGATATGCTACTAATGATTTATCAGTGTTGTAGCGTTTGAAATGTCACTTGGCCACAAATACAGCTGTGCCTTCCAGGAAGTGAAATGCTGCAGTTAAATTTTTAACTGGGTGGTGGCTTTGTGGTGTGTGCATGAGGGCCAGCGCTTCTGAAGACAGGGGATGGGAGGTAGCCCAGCCCGGGTCTGTGAAAGCCTGGTGATTTCAGTCTCAACACCCGCATACCTGAGCTGTTCAGCAGTTTAATTTCTGGTCGAGGCTTGTCCCAGGGCAGTGGAGTCCAGCTCGCAGGTTGGCGGTGATTGTGGAGCCAGAGTCACTGGCTGCCAGGCTCCGTTTGCAAGGCACTAGGCCTACCGCCCCCCTCCCTCCGGGGTGCCCCAGACAACTCAGCCAAGCACGAGTGTCCCAGAGAATATGAATATTCACATCCTTTAGCTTTGAAATGCATGGCCACTGTGTTTGTTCACTGTCCTTTATTCTGGTCAAGCAGAGTTTATTACTTGATAGTGAAAAATTTGATCAAAGGATGGCTACTTAAGAAATTACAAAAGAAAATAATACCTAGTAAATTGAGTTCCAAGAAGTCAACAGGATGAAGTTAATGGTTCCAACTATATTCACATACTACTTGGAACGCACGTGAAAAAGTTGGGTGGAAAGGCTTTACATGAGTGAATCATAAGCAGGTTCTCAGTCCTAGAGATGAAGTGACTTGTCATTCTCACCTCATAGAGATGAAATGACTTGTCATTTGACCCTTTAGTTGGCTGTGGAAGAACAGAACAGAATCCGGGCCATCTCATTGGTACTGGCTTCTGAAGGTTTCTCTGACGGAGCCACCTGCTTCACAGGTGAATGAAAAGGTTCGTTAGCACAGGGCTGTATCTTTCCCTTGCTCCGTGGAATATGGATTTATTCAGGCTTTCAAATAAGGAAAATCTGAATAATTCAACTTAACCTCACCTAGTTGATCACAAATTAATGATTTTAGAAAGTTTCCCCCAAATAGAGCTTTAGTTGTGAGACACTTTGCCTTTGTAGGGCTGGAGTGAGCTCATCCGTGCTCTGTGTACAGGAGGCTGGTTTCAGTCCTGCAGCTGCGTGGTTTCTGCACCATCACGGTTGACCCAAATGCCCTTTGCCACACCTCAACCCCCCAGTCACAATAAGAAAAGAAACGAAAAGACATGTTGAGTTTAAAGCAAAATCAAAGACTTTCTAACTAACAAATTCTTTCTTCTAGGCTGCAGTACTTTGCACGGGGCCTACAGGTTTATATTAGACAACTTCGCTTGGCTCTCCAGGGTAAAACTGGCGAGGCCTTAAAAACAGAAGAGGTAAGAGCACTTAGTCACGTGTTGTAAGGAAATTTTACGTTAGCTACCGTCCATTAAAATTCAGGCTGATTTCATACCTTCTGGCAGTCCACTCGAAGCTGGCGATGACAGGTCTGTGTAGGAAGGTACCAGATCGTCGGCGTACTTCTGAGTCACTTAATATTGCTGAAGGTTCTTGAATGTTTTCAGAGATTGTAAATTGTTACCAAACTAGAGTCTCACTAATGAGGTGTTTTGTTTAAATAGATTGGTAGTTGTGATATTTTAATTTCCTCTCTCTAAAGCCTAAATATTAACTAGAAAAAGGACATGGAGCGATAGCATACTGGGTAGGGTGTTTGCCTTGCACGCTACCAACCTGGGTTCCATCCTCAGCATCCCATATAGTCCCCTGAGCACCTCCAGGAGTAACCCCTGAGCATTGCCGGGCGTGACTCAAAAAGCAAAAAAAAAAAAAAAAGAATGAAAAAGGGAGAGAGAGAGAGATTTTAAATTGTCTGTTATGTATGCTGGAAGCAATTACATGTATGTTGGGATTGGAGGGTTTTCTTGACCTCACCTCTTCCTCAGTCCTCATCCCAGTCATAGTGTTCTGACTTCCTGTAACTTACAGTTGTAACTTACACTGGTTGCTATTGGGATGCTGGGGATCGAACCCCAGTCTGCTGTGCAAGGCACGCCCTACCTGCTGTGCTGTCCCTCCAGCCCCTACTGGTTGCTTTAAAACTGTTTCTGTGTCCATGTACCTTGTCTCTTAAACATTTTACAGATAAACTTTTGATAACACCATCAGTGGAACTTAAAAGATTTTCTGTCTGAACTGACTGAAAGACAAGAAACAGAATAAGCATTTTCCATAGATGTAAATCAAGAAATTCTCTAGTAACAGAAATGCCCCAGAGAGATAGTGCAGCGGCACTTTCCTTGCACGTGGCTGATGGGTTTTGATCCCTGGTACCCCATATGGTTCCCCAAGCACAGTAGGGTGTTTTCTCACACACACACACAAAACAGTCCTACCATAGCAGTATTCTAGATCTGATTAAGATTAGAATGTGCGTCATAAAAGTTATTGGCATTTTATATATATATATATATATATATATATATATATATATATATATATATATATATATTTAATATTTTACTATACCACCGTGAGATATTCAATTACAAAGATGTTCATGTTTGGATTTCGGTCATACAGTGTTCCAGCACCCATCCCTCCACCAGTGCCCATTTCCCACCACCAATGTCCCCAATTCCCTCCCCACTCCCCAGCCTGCCTCTATGGCAGGTTCTTGATCTTTTTCTCTCTTTCTCTTTTCTCTTTTCCTTCTCTTACACACTGTGAATTGCGATACATACATTTAGAAGTTATCATGTGTATTTTTTGCCTGTATTCAATGCTTAGTTCTAGGCTGGTATTGGCATTTTAAATGTTTGTTTTCCCATTTTGCAGAACAAGATTAAAGTTGTTGCATTGAAAATAACAAATAATATCAATGTTTTGATCAAGGTAAGTCTTCTTTCCTTACCCGGTCTCACTAACTGCACCTTAGAGAGTTGATGCGGGTTTTTCACATAACTTTAGATTTGTAGTAATGATGCGTAAGGGCAACACCATTACTTTCCAGGTGCTTGCTTTGATGTTTGGACCACAGCTGGCTGTGATCAAGGGTCCACTCTGGCACTGTTGGAGGATCTTACATATGTGGTGCTGGGATCAGCCACAAGCAAGGCAACCACCTTAACTCCTCTAGTAATTCTCTGCTCCAATGTTGGCCCTTTTTCTCTGTTTTTTACATCATTGATTCTGAAGCTATTCCAAAATAATTGTTTTATTTTAAAATTGTTGAGATATTGCACAAAGGAAATCGTATCAATTTCCTCCGTAAATCTGTTGCTTTGCATTGGAACAATACTTTGGAACAGATTTACATTTTACGCTTTATTTTGAGGGGGAAGTTAGCCCCCAGCAATGCTAGGGCCATCAGAATTGTACCCTGTGATGCTAGGAGACTTCCGCGTTGTCAGGATAAGTTTGGACCAGGCATGTAGTCCAGGCCTTTGAGCTGCCTCCTGAGCTCCTGGTCTGCATTTCGACTGATAAGTTACTGACTTAAGTTCTGTTGGGCTTCCTGTTACTGGGTCATCGTTTTAGTCGTGCATTGCTTACACTAAGAATGGACCTCCATTTCAAGTGAAAAAGAAGGTCCAATTTTCTTTTTCTTTTTTGTTTTTTTGGCTTTTTTGTCGTCACACCTGATGCTTAGGGGTTGTTCCTGACTTTGTACTCAGGAATTACTCCTGGCGGTGCTTGGGACCTTATGGGATGCCAGGGATCGAACCCAGGTCAGCAGCTTGCAAGGCAAATGCCCTACCCTCTGTTGTCGCTCCGGCCCTGGTCCAGTGGTCTTCTGTGTTACTCAGTGAAATAAAAGGAAGGATTTTAATACTGAAACATTATACATATTCTTCATTTTTATTTATTTATCCCAAAATGCACACACACACACAAACACAACTAGTAACTTGAGTTGTTTCTAGTAACTAGTAACAAACACAACTAGTAACAATTTACTAGTAACTAGTAAATGAGAGAACAACTCACAAGGAAGCATCATTATTTGTTCATTTCAAGTTAACAGTCTGGGGGTGGAGAATGGCATAACCTAGAACATGAGGCTCATGGTAACATGGTAACAACTGGCCTGTTAGTGAAGGTATGAAGGTATACCTTAACACGGAGCTGGTGAAAGTTTCATGGAATAATTGCTTTTCATGAGACCTCTAGAAAGAGCATCTTTGCAGAGAAAGCAGCAGCGAGACATTTGAGGGAGGATTTTGCTTACTGTAAGCCAAAGTGGTAGCGTTAAAGAAAAAACATTATAAAAGAAGTAAGAAAACAAAATTGCACCATAGGAGATTTTATAAATGTAAAGTTTTACTTTATTTGAACTAACAGTAATATCTTAGTTGAAGATACACTTTGATATTGTGGACATTTTAATCTTAGCAGATCCTGGGCCAGAGAAATAATACAGGGTTAAAGCACTTGCCTTGCATGCAGTCAACCATACAGCCCATATGTGTCCATAAGAAAGTCTCCTGTTTAAGGAGCTGTAGGAAGGAGTATGGAGAAGAGTGATTAATAAAGTCGGCTTCCGGTGTAGGGAGCTTTGAAATATCCTGAAATAGTTTTTTGAATGGGGGAGGAGTGTATGAAAATGGTCAGTTTTTTGTCTCAGAAAATTGTACAAGGGGCCGGAGCGATAGCCCAGCGGGTAGGGCGTTTGCCTTGCACACAGCAGGCCTGCGCCGGCCTGGGTTCAATCCCGGCATCCCATATGGTTCCCTGGGCACCGCCAGGAGTAATTCCTGAGTGCAGAGCCAGGAGTAACCCCTGAGCATTGCCAGGTGTGATCCAAAAAGCAAAAAAAAAAAAAAAAAAGGAAGGAAGGAAGGAAAATTGTACAAGAGGGCCAGAGCGATTGTCCAGCGGGTAGCGCATTTGCCTTGCACGCGGCTGACCCGAGTTCAATCCTCGGCATCCCATCTGGTCCCCTGAACACTTCCAGGAGTAATTCCTGAGTGCAGAGCCAGGAGTAACCCCTGAGCATTGCCGGGTGTGACCCAATAAGCAAAAATAGAAAACTGTAGAAGAGTCTGTGTGGTCTGACCCATTCTTGCCATTTCTTTGTGTTCTTCAGTTCCACCCTAACTAGGCTGATGCACCACAGCCCACCTTCACTTGCATTGAGGAATACAGAAACTGGAGATGCTCGGTTGCACATTACCTGAGATTTACATGTTGAAAATTGCTCTTTTCCTTCCCTCTTCTTGTTATCCTTTTCTTAATTAAAAATATGTGCTGTCATTCCAGCTAAAAACCATAAGCGTTTTTATCCAAAGAACTAACTCCCTGCAATTATTTGATACACAGTAAGTCTTTGGTCGGCTACACACTGGTCTTCGCACCCACGGCTCTGGGCACTGTGTATAGAAAGCTGCTTTCTCGGATGTGCAGGCGCGATTGAGCTGTCTATAGCAGGATGGAATTTTATTTTATAGGCAATTTTAAATTGAAACACTGTTAGATACATAGCTACAAAGTAGTTCATGATTGGGTTTCAGTCAAACATATTCCCTTCACTAGTGTACATTTCCCGCTACCAGCGTCCTGTTTCCCTCCCTCCGTGCTCTTGCAGCCTGCCTCAGTAGCAAACACCTCTCTCTCTCTCTTTCTCTTTCTCTCTCTCTCTCTCTCCCCCTCTCTCTCTCTTTCTCTCTCCCCCTCCCTCCCACTGCGGCTTGCAGTACTGTTACAGAAAGGGTATTGCACATATCAATCACTTTACTCCTTTCAGCACTCGGTGTTTCTCCAGAGTGAGCATTCTCAGCTGTCATCATAGTGGTCATTTTAACTTGGAAAAAGTTAACTCACTTTTTACCTAATTTTACCGGCATATAAAAATTACAATAAACTTACTATGAAATGCTGGGTTAAAGGGCTAAGTATAAGTATTTAGGAATTAAGCACGTAGCATTAGGAATTAAGCGTGTAGCATATCACATAGCATTACCACATGATAATTTGCTGTTTAACTCTTGTGGAATTTTTCATTATTGGTATAACTAAATATTTAGAAATATTTGATTATCCAGGCCTTTAGTATAACTTTGAAGCACTTAAAAATAATAAAATAGGGGCCAGAGTGATAGCACAGCGGGAGAGTGTTTGCCGCGGCACACGGCTGACCCCGGTTCAATCCCGGCATCCCATATGATCCCCTGAGCACCGCCAGGAGTAACCCCTGAGAATCGCCAGGCGTGACCCAAAAAAGCAAAAATAATAATAATAATAATAATAATAATAATAATAATAGTAATAATAGTAATAATAATAATAGAATAGGGGCCGGAGCAATAGTACAACAGGTAGGGCATTTGCCTTGCATGTGGCCTACCTGGGTTCGATCCCCAGCATCTCATATGGTCCCCGAATACTGTCAGGAGTATTCCCTGATTGCAGAGCGAGAAGTAACCCCTGAGCATTGCTGGTTATGACCCAAAAAAGCAAATATATATACAATAAAATAGGCGTAAGTTGTAAAACAAAAATTGTCTGTTTACTTTTTTTTTGGATAGCCGTAAGCCATTTAGTCACCAGTCAGAAGCAGGAAGGATGAAATAAAGCTTTTTTCTTAAACTAGCCTTCAAGATGTGCCTCCTGTTTTCCTGCCTGCACTCCACCCCACCAGATCCGTTAGGAATCTTTTTACATTTTTTGTCTCTTCAGGATCTCTTCCACATTCCTCCTTCTTACAAGAGTACGGTAACATTATCCTGGAAACCTGTTCAGAAGGTTGAGATGGGGTAAGAAATATATTTTAAAAAAAATACTGAGTGTTTTATGTATTTATAATATAGAAATATGAAACTCTGGGGCCAAAGCAATAATACGTCACCAACCTGGGTTCAATCCCCAGTATCCCATAAGGTCCCTTGAGCACCACCAGGAGTAATTCCGAGTGCAAGGCCAGGAGTAATTCCTGATAATCACTAGATGTGACCCAAACAACAACAACAACAACAACAACAACAACTATATATATATATATATATATATATATATATATATATATATATATATATATGGTATCTGAATTGAGATACCATAGCTACTGTACAAAATGGCAGTAAGTGATTCTCCTATTTGATTTGGCCTCCGCCTGGTGCTGCTTGGAAGCCACTCAGTGGTGCCAAGGGAGTAGCATGGCACGCGCCCTAGCCCGTTGAGACATCCCAGCCTGTTACACGGTTTTCCCACCAGTCCCAACCCCTAAAGTGATTCTTAATGAGATGTTAAAATATGGCTATTAGGAGCATTACTTAAAATATGAATTTTCATCCCGGTGTTTACCAAATAAAGTGGTACACGGCAGTCCTGGAAGGGCTTGTTTATTATCCAGTGGTTTAACAGATTCTTTTGAACTGAATCACTTGCATATAGCCTAGGAAACTACAAGCTTCATATTATTTATTCTGAAGCTTCTGAAATGGCGTCTGCCAAGTCCATATAGCTGAGGCAGTAAATTTGGTGCCATCATAATTACTTATTTTTTTCTGATGTGATTCAGTTTTAGGATATATTTGATAACCATTATGCTGAATTACAAATATGTTGATCGTTGAGGCTGGAGCCAAAGTACAGATGCTGGTAGATGCTGGCCTTGCACATGGCTGACCCGGTTTGGTCCCCAGCATCTCATATGGTCCCGCAGACACCACCAGCACTGATTTCTGACTGCTAAGCCAGGAGTTTACCCTGATCACCCCTGGGTTTGGCCCCAAAAATATATTAATAGTCTCTGCTATAATGTTCTCTTTATTGCTCCTCTTGTTGTAGGCAAAAGAGAGCCAGTGAAGATACAACTTCAGGTTCACCGCCCAAGAAATCTCAAGGAGGACCAAAAAGGGATGCCAGGCAGATCTATAACCCTCCGAGTGGGAAATACAGCAGCAATTTGGGCACCTTTAATTATGGTGAGCGTTTCCGTTTGAGCAGAGGCAACATGAGAGATTAGGTGGAAATTGTGTTCTATTTGACTTGTTAATTCTTTTTCAGTTACTTTTTTAAGTTAGTTTGTAGAACCAGAGCTGTTGTATATAAACCTGTAGTTCACCCGTTAGACCAGCACCTACCGGTTGAGATCAACTGTGGAAAACAACTGATAGAAACAGCTTATCCCACTTCTCCCTCCTCTAATCCCTATTTTTATGAGCTCACAGAATTGAGTGTAGTGCCACAACTATAAAAAGGAAAATGTGCCTCTTTTATGCAGAGTTGCCAACTGGTGTAAAGAGGAAGTTGACAAGAAGCATTCATTTCTTGGTTTTCCGTGTTCTAGCTTCAAAAAAGTATTCTCCCTGGGATGGAGGTAGCTTCCGCCTGGTGTAGTTTTGATGATTCTCCTCTCCGTGTCTGGTGTCAGCCGGCCTGCTGCTCAGCCTTCGGTCACCTGTACAGGTTGGGGATGGAGTCAGGCTAGAGCATCCCCTGATGTGGAAGCTGTGCCCCTACACCTAGTGGCCTCTCACTCATAGTAGAGTTTTGCCATCGGCTTCACCACTGAGGGCCAGGAGCTTCCTAATAGTACGGGCTCTGTCCGCATTGCCATGGCCGGAGAGAAGTTTTTCACTCATTTATTTCCTCATTGATCCCCTTAGCCTGGCTTAGTATGAAGTTTAAATTAGTAGCACCCTTTTGGTCTTGCAGTTGGATCAAAATTGATTCTTGATGATTATTTCCAAAGACATGTATCCCATCTCTAATTTGTTGCCATGATAATTGCAGTATTTCCAAGTTGAGTTCTTCCTATATTATATAAAGGCTTCTGATACTCCTAAGTCATATATATATATATAAAAAAAGGTAATTTTGGATGTCAAATGTGCTTTTCTGCTCATACTCGTTGAGGCAGCTTCCGTGTAGGAAAGGTTATTGACCCTTGTGGCAGTGCCTCCGTGGAGCCTCTCTGAAAAGTAAGGGGAACAGCTCCGCTTAGGCTTCAAATGGGCGTGTTGTTAGAAGCTTGGTGAGTGGGAAGGACTGTTGCTTCATCATGTGCGACATGTCTGTTGCCCCAGTGATGACAGAGTGGCACCGAGGTGTCACATCAGCTGTGTCACAGGTGCTGCCTTCACTGCCTGTGCCCTGGCTAGAGTGATCCAGTGCTATGTGGTCAAGATAGAAATCCACAGCACAAACCTTACTGCACATAAGCAATGTGAGTCCAAACCCCGCTTCCCTTCATGCATACACACATTCTCCTCCCTCTCAATAGAAATCCAGGAATTACTGAGGAAATAAATGAGTAAAAACCTCAGTTGTTTATAGTCTCAAAGCAACAGTATGGCAAAGTCATACCTGTAAATTGTCTTCTTTGCTTGTATCCCAGGAGTACTTTATTATCTCTGTAGGAGTCAACTTGTAATTGTGGTGCTTAAAAGCATTAAAAAGATGACAGAAGGGTAAAGTGATCCCCCAACGAGCCTTAGCGCTTTGGACAGAATAAATTTTGGTGACTATGTCAATGTAGAAATGGCTGCATTTATTGTAGGATCAAAGAGAAATGGCCTCCATAGGGAATATAATCACAGCAAATAATCATCTTTACACAGTATACTTAATACACTCTTTGGATACAGTTGAGGCTGATCTGGCTGTTCATGTTCAAATAAACCAAAAAAGCAGGGTACAACAGGTAGGGAGCTTGTCTTGCACCACGGCTGACACAGGTTCGATCCCTGTGTCCCGTATGGTCCCCCTGACTCAAACCTGCCAGGGAGTGATTTCAGTCCTGTCTGGTGTGGCCCAGAAAGAAAAAAAAAAAAAAGCAGTCGAAAGGGTGGATTTTTAATCGTCTTGTTAGTCTATTTATGAGGATGTTGATTTGTTATGTCTTAACGTTAACTGAGAAAGGAAGGCTTTACCCTGAGTGCTGTAGAAGGCAGATGTGCAGAGACTGCGCTCAGTGAAGGCAGGAGCCTGCTGTGTAAAGGTCACGACCCTTGCTGGGTGGGTGCAGGTGCACGGAATGTGTCACCGCCAGTCCAGAGCCCGCTGATCTTCTGAATGTGTTCACTAGATAAAACATGCTGCTTTCATGCGAATTGTTTGTATACTGATGAGCGGGAGAAAAATGTGTTATGAGTTCTTGCTTCCGATCTGATACCATTGTATTACAGATACATGTTGGCTAGCCTCAGGAAAGGTCTGGTTAACTTTCTGACTGTTGATTTACTTTTCCTCTGAAAAGGGGGCATGAGTCACATAAACAAAGTAATGGCTATATTTCTAGCCATAATCACAACAGTGGATTGCAGTAATGACTAATAGAAATTATTCAAGCTTCCTAAATTATGGATCAAAAATAGCAACACCAGGTTCTCTTGTTATTACTCATAACAAGATTGCTACAGTGAAGATTTTTGACAGTTCAGTGAACACATTTGATCTCTGAAATTAGAAGTTGAATATGGTGAAACATTGCATATGGTGAAAAAGGCCAGCCTTGGGGGCCAGAGCCATAGTACAGCGGACAGGATGTTTGCCTTGCATGCGGCTGGCCTGGGTTTGATCCCGGCATCCCATATGGTCCCCTGAGCACTGCCAGGTGTAATTCCTAAGTGCAGAGCCAGGAGTACCCCCTGAGCTTTGCCGGGTGTGACCCAAAAAGTGAAAAGTAAAAAAAAAATGAAAGGCCAGCCTTCCTGGTCCGTCTGTTCTTGTTGCCGGAAGGTCTCTTCTGAAAGGTATGAATCTGAGATTCATTCTTTGAGTCTTGACACATGTGACCCGATTTTTCAGTAAAAGCAGTAACCCAGATGCTGTGTGTAAACATAGCACCTTGGGGCAGTTCTCAAGGCAACTTTTATAGCTAATCAGCAGAGAGGAAAGCTTGACAAAGCTACAGTTTTAAGTTCAGTGTTCAAGCACTGTGACTTTAAAAACTGCCTGTTTATTACCTTTGGGGTTGAGGGGAGAGTGCTTGGTGGGTTTAGTGCGGTGTGGGGCAGTCAGGGCTTACTCTTTGGACTGCACCCAAAACTTGGTGGTTTGGGGGTAGGAGAGACCATCTGGGGTGCCATGGTTCAAACCAGGGTAGTCACAGAAGGCAAGTACCCTACCTGCCCCCTATTCTCTGGCCCCTTATTCCTTACCTTTGAAATGTACATTTCTCAGTCTTGTCTAATTCCAAATTGATCTGTAGTATCTTGTGTATATGGCACTAACTTGAGTACTAGCTTTGTCATTCCTTAATAAGTATACAATTTGATAGTCCCATTATTATTGAGGAGCCAAAATAGAGAATTAAGTAATGTAATCACAACATTTGCACATTTAAACAAAACCTTTAATGGGATACATTTCAGTGAGTTCCTACAGTTAATTGAATGTTTCGGCGCCTTACCATGTGGTCGGGTATGTACACTGCTGGTTTCACGCAGAGTGAGTCTTCAGAGGGATTAGCAGATGGCCAGCTGTTACTTTTACACTGCGTGCAGGGCTACGAGCTGTTTCTTCAGTCCTTGCTGTGCGGCCCTGAGCAAGACCTGCACTCATGTTCGCTTTTCGTAGAGCAGAGAGGAGCCTTCAGGGGAAGTAGAGGTGGCCGAGGCTGGGGAGCGCGAGGAAATCGAAGTCGGGGAAGGCTCTACTGAATCCCATCACGTTCTTCAGCACTGTCGTGAGCTTCATTACATACTTAAATTCTACTACTCATTGGATTGCCGGGATGGCCCTTGAAAAGGACTGCTGCCTTCAGCTAAACACTTAATGTTCTTTATACCTTTGTATGTATGATCTACTTTTGTAACAGACCATGGTTGTGTCCAAGGTAAAACCACAGCGATATTTTTGGATGCTCTGTCCGCAATTTTGACTTGTTTTTTGCAATACCGTTATTCAGACTTTTCATCTTGTGAATCTTTTATTGAACATTGTGGTAATTTGTTATTGAGAGCCCTTCGAGTTGAAATGTAATGCAGTTTGGTCCGTTTCTGGTAACTGGTACAGATGGTCAGCTTGGAAAGGTTACTGAGTTTTCTCTCCCTGTGTCTTTTTTTTCTCACCCAGCAGATGGAGAAGAGTAATGGTCAATCTCAAGGTTTTATTTTTATTTTTTGTTTTCTTTTTTTTAAAGCTGCTAGGCAGTGGTGCAGATTTTTACCTAGTGTCATAAGAGCAAAGTACCAACTTTCTTAAAATGTAGAGTCGGCATTACATTTTTAGGAGAAGGTAAGTGACTTTGCACTGCGTACTAACTCTTCTCCATATGTTGTGATATGAACTTTTGAATACGGGATCTTACTATTACAAATATAAATGTGTATGTATTACATACATACATACATAAGCATATATGTGTGTGTGTATATATATATATGCATGCTGTGAAACTTGACTACACAACTTAAATCATTTTCTTAAATTCCAGGAACGGGTAGTCTGACACAGTGATCATCCTTTTGAGGCTGAATCCATTATTGTTAAGTCAGTTTTCCTCCCAGTAGTGAGGAATTTTTTAGTCAGTTGCACTTACATGATTATTGTTATTTAAAGATCAACAAAAGGCTGCATTTTCAAAGATAAATTCACAGAGCCCTGTTGGAAAAATACAGCCCAAATATTGACTCTGATGTACATATAGGTTTCTACAAGAGGAGATAGAATAATTTAGAATTTGAGAATTTAATAACCAGGGCAGCTGGGAAAAGGTGACGGCATGGTGTCCCGATAAATAAGGGATGCTCTCTTGGTTTGCTTTGGCCACTTCCAAGATTTTTTAACTTCTCAGGATATTAATCAAAATTATTGTATAAGTTAGCTCATAGAATCTTTAGGTGAAAACAACAGACGGGGGTCGTGGAGTGGTGAGTGTCATGGGCATTGTTTAGTAGCTTAGGCTCTTTGCTCTGCACTTGAATGTTTCTTACATTTTGTTGTTTCGGTTCATCTTTTCTCTCCATGTTCACTATTCAGATTCAATGCCTGGATGACGCTTTTGTAGTAGTTTGACTTTGTTTTTGAGGAATAGTTTGTAAATGTACTGCAGGTGTCTTCCTTACTGTTAACCTCTGCATTGGGGAAGAAAGTAAAACCCCTTTGTTAGAATTACTGCACATGTTAATAGGGAAAGTATTTTTTTTTAAGATTAAAATGATACAAGTGAGCAGAAGAAATTGGTCAGCTTGCCTGTGGAGTGGTGGCAATAATCTGTAAACATTCCGAAAGACTCTGAGCTGAACCCAAGCTCCCTTGGACTCTGGCTAGACATAGGAACGTGGAATTCCATTTGAAAACGGTGACCAGGTAGTCTGAACCTTGGAAGGCGATCAGCCAGTGGCCTACGCCATTTCAAGTGCAGAAACTTTAGGATAACTAGTTATATAAATTTGAACATTGTGACTTTTCCTTTCTTTCTTCTTATTTTAAGCTTATTTGTACACCCAAAAGGTGAGCAGAAGTGACTTTTACTTTCTCAAGTCTGATGCCGAGCCTGTGCTCCTTTACCACCTCGCTGTTCCCTTTCCGGAGGCAATAACGCACAACCCGGGTTATCTTTGCTTAATATTTTTGAATGAAAAATACTCATGCCATGGATTTGTTTTTTGTTTTGTTTTGCAGGACACCTGTTTATCACCTTGTTCAAATGTAAATGTTCCCTTATGCTTTTGAAATAAATTTCCTTTTGTAATTTTTGTTTCGTGTCTTGATGTGTTATGATTCTTCTGATGACTTCAGATGCTTCGATGTTGTTGCTGCTCCTCACATACCGAGCAGTATGTTACGGTTTGGACGCTTTACGGAAACAAGACACTGGCATTGTCGTGCCTTCAGGAAGTTCAGGCAACAAGATGTCTTCCGTGGAGTTTATTCCTGAAACTTACACATGCTGTTGATGGGGAGAATTTGTTTAGAACAACCATACATATTTGCTGAGCATTATAAAATACATAATTCTGTCCTTGGAAAACAAGTTGGGATTTCCTCATTTGACTACTAGCCTTTACCAAAAAAAAAAAAAGTCCCTGTAAGGCACCAGGGATGCTTATATATTTATCTGTAATATACTCGACTTTTTTTTTCTTTTTGGGTCACACCCGGCAGTGCTCAGGTTACTCCTGATTCTGTACTCAAGAATTACTCCTAGCAGTGCTCAGGGCCCATACGGAATGCCAGGGATTGAACCCGGGTTGTCTGCGTGCAAGGCAAATGCCCCACCCACTACCCACTGCACTACCTCTCCAACCCCAATGTACATGATTTTTACTTTATTTTGGAGGGGTAAAACCCCACAGTGCTCTTATTCCTGGCCTATGCTCAGGAATCACTCCTGGTGAGGCTGGGGGACCCTGGTAGTGCCAGGTATCGAACCCAGGTCTGCCACGCACAAGACAAGCTACCCACTGTACTAGCTCTCCAGCTCATGTGGGACTATTTTAAAGGAACCAGGACAGGACTTAAATTCCCTTAGTGATCACATCCAGTCATATGTAATGCCTCCTATGTTGAGGATTCCCAAATGTCTCTCCCTGGAATTTGACAGTAACCTAATTCTGGTCTCCTTGCTCTTAAACTTGACTGTCTACAGCCTTTTCTAGTTACAGCCAGAAAGAGGGGCTCTCTACATGATTTCTTGTTTTAGAATAAAATTAGGGCCAGAGCAACAGTACGGCAGGTGGGTGGGTGTTTGCCTTGCACCCGCCAACCAGGTTCCATCCCTAGCACCCTGGATGCTGCTCCAAGCTCCACCAGGAGTTTTCCCAAAGGGCACTGAACATTGTGCCCCCCCCCAAACAAAAAATAAGTAAAAGTTACTTTTTAACTTCTCGGCTGCTACTTTCCCCTACTCTTGCCTTTAGCTGGTCTCATGTCAACAGTCTAGCTCCCATCTCTAACACAGAGTTGACCTCTCTGCTTTCTGCCTTGTCAAGTCTACACCTTACTGTACTCCTAGTTTACTTCACACTGTACTCCTAGCTTACTCCTACGCCTTACTCCACACCTTACTGTACTCCTAGCTCTTAAGTACAGAGCTAAGAGTAACACCTTGGCTTCACCGGGTCACTATCACTATCTTCCCGTTGATCATCTATTTGCTCGAGAGGGCACCAGTAATAGCTCCATATGTCCTGTCTCATGCTAATAGAGCCCAAGGGCATCTGCTGGCTCCAGGAACAAAGAGCCTCAAACCATTATATTAGGTCATTGGAATGAACTAATATAATTATTACTGGTATTTGGCATATCAAATATAACACGGGCAGCTTGCCAGGCTTGCCGTGCAGGTGGCATACCCTTGTAGTCACTTCTAAATATAGCATTTATAGATGAACTGCACGGCCACAAGCAGCCGCACGAGACGGGCTGTGATAGGCTGTCGCTGGGTGGAGTTCTGACGAGAGGGAAGTCTGGATGTGGAAAATGCGGCCCGATGGAGTTGGGGGGGGTCATCTGGCTTGTTGTGAGGCTCTGCTGGGGTGGCAGGCCAGGGCTAGAATCCGCCATCCCTCCCGGGCGCCTCGTGAGTGGCTGGGCACAGGGAGAGCAAGTAGCAGCTCTGCCCCATGTCTGTAAGTCTCTGGATCAGCATACCTGGGTATATCCCAAAAACAAAAAAGCCCTTTTTTGAGGGTTGGAGCAATAGTACAGCAGGTTGAGCATTTGCCAGGGTCCATCCCGGCATTCCACGTGGTCCCCTGAGCACTGCCAGGAGTAATTCCAAAGTGCAGAGCCAGAGGAGCCCCTGAGCATCACTGGGTGTGACCCAAAAAGGGGAAAAAAAAAACTGAGTTAATCTGGGCTAAATCCTGAATGGAGCCAGCCTAGTAAAGATCTCAAAAAGCATTTGAAAACCTGCAAAAACAAAAAACACGCATTTGCGGGCTTTAAGAATGTGCTGAAGTGTGAGCTAGTTTTTAAGTATTAAGACACCATGATACGCAGTTACTCATGGGTCTTTCTGATGGTCTGAACAGCACTAACACCACCAGGGTCAGTTCCCTCCACCCTCTAGCCTGCCTCCTTCATGAGAACCTTGTCAAGTTTGGTTCTGGATTGGTTTTCATGTTTCCAGGCTTTTAAAAAAAATTAATTAATTTGTTTATTGCTTTTTTGGGTGACACCCAGCAACGCTCAGGGATTACTCCTGGCTCTGCTGCACTCAGGAGTTCCTGGCAGTGCTCAGGTGACCATATGAGATGCCGGGATTGAACCTGGGTCAGCCGTGTGCAAGGCAAACCCCTACCTGCTGGACTATTGCTCCGGCTCCGTTTTCAGGATTGAGCTCGTAGGTTCTAAATCTTGAGTCTGGAATGACATTCCTCCCAACTGTCAGGAGCTTTCCCTTCCCAGCATGTGTGTCTCACTGAGAGTTCCAGACTCCACCCATATATCTCCACCACCTCCTTCAGATGAGGGCGAGGTTTCCCTGGGCAGCCTGGGGTCATTCAGGACCCCCCAACTTCTGCAATCTCAGCTTACTGACCCCTACATTTAACACTATAAAATAAACCAGTTCTAGGCTAGGTAGAACCGGACCAAAACACACTAAACCAGTCAAGAAAAAGCAACTGGATAGTGACCCAAAAAACCATAGATTTAGTCCACGAAACAAATGCAGTCACAAGAAAATGCAGTAAAACTGGCCACCATAAAAAGTTGATTTTAGAAAGTTGATCTGGGACAGAGGTTAGAAGCAATACCTTCAGGTCCAATTTGTGTCCTCAAGAAGTATCAGTAAGTGGGCCCAAAAAGATAAGACAGTGGATAAGTGCTTGTCTTGCACACGGCCAACCCCAGTTCAGTTCCCGTGACCACATACACAATACATAAGGTCCCCTGAGCCCCAGCAGGAGTGAGGAGGAAGGATGAAAAGGAGATGGAGTACAGCAAGTACTCTAGGCGGGCTAGAGTACAGCAAGTAAAGCACTGTCTTGCACTTGGGTTCAATCCCTAGCCCCACCAGGAGTGTCCCTGAGCTCAGAGCCAGGAGTAAGCCCTGAGAACCACCAGCTCAAAAGAGAAGGAACAAAGAAATGATGACTGGAATGATAGTTCTAGAGGAAAACTAATCCAGCATGCTATGAGGGATGGATAAGCTCAAAACACTCCAACTCCTGAAATTGTCTAGAATGAACTTGGGTCTAATCAGTGTATTAAATTGGGTATTTGTAATGTTGATTACGTTAGCTACGTACAGAATGTTCACGATTACTCTGTAGGAAATGCCCTCCCAGGATGTTTAAACGCCACCGTAGTCATGATGCTTCAGACTGACCTATTTGGCAAACTAATTTTTTTTTCTTTGTGGTTCACACCCGGCAATGCTCAGGGGTTTCTCCTGGCTCTGCACTCAGGAATTACTCCTGGCGGTGCTCGGGGGACCATATGGGATGCCGGGGATCGAACCCAGGCCGGCATGGGCCGGCCGCGTGCAAGGCAAACGCCCTACCCACTGGGCTATAGCTCGGCAAACTAATTCTAAATGAAAATACTTTCTTTAGGGAAAGTACAGGTGTCGCCTCTGAAAATCCTTCACTTTGCATCCTGATGCTGGGGAATTGTCATACAGAACTTCCCTAACCGGCCTCTCTTTTCCATATGAATCAGTTTTAAAATGCTGTTTAAATTGGGGCTAGAACAATGGTGAGAGAGAGAGAGAGAGAGAGAGAGAGAGAGAGAGAGAGAGAGAGAGAGAGAGAGAGAGAGAGAGAGAGAGAGAGAGAGAGAGAGAGAGAGAGAGAGAGAGAGAGAGAGAGAGAGAGAGAGAGAGAGAGAGAGAGAGAGAGAGAGAGAGAGAGAGAGAGAGAGAGAGAGAGAGAGAGAGAGAGAGAGAGAGAGAGAGAGAGAGAGAGAGAGAGAGAGAGAGAGAGAGAGAGGGGAGGGGAGGGAAGGAGAGAGAAGGGCCTGTTGTAGAGGCAGGCTGGGGGAGGTGGGAGGGAATGTGGAAACATTGGTGGTGGGAAATGGGCACTGGTGGAGGGATGGGTGCTGGAACACTATGACTGAAACCCAGTCTTTGTGATTGTATATCGCTCAGTGGTATAATAAAAAAATCCATTCATCAGTAAATAGGGGCTAGAACCATAGTACAGGGGGTAAAGTGCTTGCCTCGCACCTGCCGCTGGGGTTTGATCTCCCACCTCCCATGTGGTCCCCTTGAGCACGGACAGGTGTTGCCCCACCCCTGCAAATGCTCTCAAATGACTAGGTGATTCCCTCCATTCTGCTTGTCTGTCCTTGGGTCTATCTGAGCGGATTATCTGACCAGAAGCATTTGGAGTGATCTTTGGCCAGTGCTGGGCTTCGGTCTGAGCCCTCAAGGCAAGTCTGATGGCTTCTACCCTGGTCCCCAACTAAGAACCCTCTACCCTGACCAAGAGAAGGGTCTCGCCACCACCACCACCGTGCCCTGACCCCTACCACTTCAGCCCACGGGACAAGTATGACCTTCTGAAGCTTGACAATGGCAGCTAAGCTCCCAGCTGAATGCAATCGCAGGAGGGACACAACAACCCTATGGAAAGACTGATTTATTAAATTAATGTGCTTTGGGAGGCCAATCCAGCTCAGGGACTGGGAGTCAGTCCCGCTGAGATTCCAACACAATGCTGGGATGCAAACCAGACCTCCTGCAGGTAAGCCTGCACCGCCCAGTGCTCTGAGCTAGCTGCTTCTCTAGTCCAACAAATCCTGGTTTGGTTTAGCTTTTTTTTTTTTTTTTTTTGGTCACACCGGCGATGCTCAGGGGTTACTCCTGGCTCTGCACTCAGGAATTACTTCTGGCAGTGCTTGGGGACTATATAAGTTGCGGAGATCGCACCGGGTAGGCCACATGCAAGGCAAATGTCCTACCCGCTGGGACTGTCGTTTCGGTCCCATCAACAAATCCTGTTTGTCTTAAAATTTAAGCCACTGTGCCTGAACAACAACAACAACAAAACCCACAAACTTGAAACTTGCGAGGTCAATTCCTGTACAGGCAACGACGCCCACCCCAAGAACTAGGGGCCGGAGCGGTAGCAGTGTAGGTAGGGCGTCTGCCTTGCATGCAGCTAACCTGGGTTCGATCCCCGGCCAGGAGTAATTCCTGAGTGAAGAGCCAGGAATAACCCCTGAGCATTGCTGGGTGTGACCCAAAAAGCAAGAAAACACAAAAACAAAACTGTCTCCGTCTGTACTAAAGGTAGGCAGGGAGCACAGCGAGCCCCAGGAGCACCTTGCAGTGAAGTTTGCTGGAGCCGATCGGGAGCAGCAGTTGAAATAGCAGCAGCCCCTCGGCTCCTCCTCTTCCAGAGTTGACCTCCCCAAGATGGCGGGCAGCGACAGCCACTTCCGCTTCCGGTGTGAGCGGCCGGGCGGGAGGGGGCAAGATGGCGGCAGCAGTCGGGGTCCGTGGCCGGTGCGAGCTGCCGCCTGGCTCCGGCCCAGGCTGGTTCCTCAGCCTTTCAGCCCTGCTGAGCGTGGCGGCTCGAGGGGCCCTCGCCACCACGCACTGGGTCGTCACGGAGGACGGAAAGATCCAACAACAGGTAGCGGCCAGGGGCGTCCCTCTGCCGAGCGCCCGCCGTCGGCGCGCGGGGATTCCCGGGCGGGCTCGGGGCTGTTTGGGCCCCGCGCGGTCCCGCCCCCCCCGCCTACCTACCCATGCTCCCGGGGTGCTACGGCCCCTGGGGAGGGGTCCCCACGCCGGAGCCCAGCGCCGTCCGGCTCCCCACGGCACTCCCCGATGCTCGCCGCCTCCTGCAAGTTCTCACCCTGGACTCCTCGGCGCCGGGCGGTGGGGGCGGGGGTCGCGCCCTGGGGACGGTTTTCTCGTGCTGGGCTGTGCATACCCTCGCTTCTTCAGCTCCCAGGGCCCACGCGTCACCAGCCCACCCCTCCTCCTCCTCCCACCTCCCCGTGGGGGGGGGAAGTTAAAGAAAGCAGGTGGTCGCGCCGGTGTATGCGGGAGTCCAGGCGGTGACAGTTTCTGGCAGCTGCGGGGGCTGCGGTGCGTGTCACCGATTGCTCCTTCCCCTGCGCGCAGTGTCGGTCCCTGCTGCTGTCGGCTGGCACCGTTACCCCGGGGCAGCCAGGGGACCCCGAGCGAGCGGCGATGGCCCTTGGCCTAGGCATGATGGCCCTTGGCCAGGTGCCTCTTGCTGGCCTCGCCTGCAGCTGTTTTCCCCTCCGACCTTCCGCCCTGTCCCACCCCTGCACCCGGGCTCGCCTCCTGCGCGGTGGCTTTTCCCTAGTTCTGCGCCCCAGCCCCGGGGCCAGGATGTGCCGTTTCCTCTTGGCGTGCGTCTGCCTGCACTGATTCCCCAGAGGACGGGCTGCTGGTTATTTTCTTATGTAATGTTATGAGGTTGCGTTTGGGGGGAGGAGGTGCTGCTGCAAGACCGTGCGTGTGTATATGTTGTGATTTAAGTAAACTGGAGAGTGAGTGTGTGTGTGTCTGTGTGTGCGGATGTTCAGATGAAGAATCTTGGTCAACTTGATGACTTCCAAGCGTTGGGGGCAGCCGTCTGGAAAAGTCCAGGAGACGCTGCAGAAGCGTAATGCGTGGCCCGCTGCAAGAGAGAGCGTCGCTGACCTCTCCCGACTTAGCCGTGGTCAGCCCAAATCAGACCCTGCAAGAAAGAGCGTCGCAGCCGTGTTCAGTCGAAACCCGACCCTTGGATTTGTGTGTGATACATCTGGGTAGCAGGACAGAGCCAGGTTTAGGAAAGTGAGGTTTGAACTCGGTGGCAAATTTTCACCGCCCCCTCCCAAAGGAGTTAAACACACACTTTTGAAAGTCAGCATCAGTGTTTGAGAAAAGACGGGCTTCCTGCTGGGAGCCTTTTTCTCTTTACCTGACTTAACATTGGACCAAAAAAAAACAGTCTTTACACCCACACGGCAAGCTGCTCGTGTCGTATTTGATATGCCAAATACCAGTAACATTTATATTAGGTCATTCCCATGATCTAATATAATGGCTTGAGGCTCTTTATGTTCCTGGAGCAAGCGGATGCCTTTGGGTTCTACTAGCATGAGACAGGACATATGGAGATATTACTGGTGCCCGCTCTAGCAAATAGTTGATCAACGGGAAGATAGTGATAGTGATTACAATCCTCAGCTGAAATTAAAAATAGACCATGTATGGATCTAAAATGGGGAAACCATTAATTGTTTTGTTTGGGGGAGGGGCGTGGCAGCCATGCCCAGCAGTGTTCGGGGTTCTTTGCCCAGCGATTGCTCCTGGCAGGCTCTGGGATTGAACCCCGGTCTGCCGCTGCATGCAAGGCAAGTGCCCTACCTGCTGCACTGTCACTTGATAGGGCCTGGTGAGATGTGACATCTGCAGTGAGCGGCCTGGTGGCCCCTGCCTTTGTTTCCTGCTGATTGTCTTCCTGAAGGCAGGGGAGACCTGCCGCTGGGCCCAGATACAGCCACCCTGCAATCGGGAGCCTCACTCTTCCCACTCTTCTGCTGTTATTCCTGTGACACTGACTCCCCCCCATCTGGTGCCTGCCACTCAGGAGGATTAGCCCCTCTGAAAAGAGAGAAACGGTAGAAATGTGTTCTTTGTGTGCTGAACATTGCAGCCAGAAAATAGAATATAGAATAATACTTGGGTTCTGCTTAACATTCCTTTTTGTGTGTCTTGTGGGCTATGCCCTGGGATGCTGAGGGCTTACTCCTAGCTCTGTGCTCAGGGATCACGCCCTGTGGTGCTCAGGGGACTATTTGGGGCGCCAGGGATTGTGCCTGGGTCAGCCACATGCAAGCAGTTGCCCGACCTCTGCTGGCTTCCCCCTCACCCCATCACACTTATTCCTTATTTTTGCCCATGGCAAAAAAAAAAAAATGATAACCTTATATACATTTTAGTTCCTGGTGACTTGCCCTGGGGAAGAAAGCTGAAGACTCTTCTGGATCTGTGCCTAGTCACGCCTGCTCTGAGTAGTTAGGCTTTAAGTTAAACCAAGATTCCTGGGAGGAAGACGAAGCTCAGCTGGTTTTGTGCGGAGGGTTCAAAGGACGCTTGGTTCCCAGCACCGCCAGGGAACCACAAGAGCCTCCTGAGCACCCCTGGATACAGCCCCAACAAAGCAAGAAAACAATATTTACTTACTATGTGATTTTTTTAATGGTCCTTTTCAGCGAAAATATACTTACTGTTAACACACCAACTTTTATATTGGAAAGAAAAAAGTTGGCGTCAACAAGTATAAAAATAAGAAGCTAAGGAAAGGAAGTTGGATGATCTGAAGGAAAAACTGCCGCTGAGTAAGGAAACCGTGCGCTGGAGCAGGCTTCTGGATTCCGCAACTGGTCAAGCGCGTTAGGAGGCCGCCGTCATCTGGCGCAGCAGCTGGGGCCACTGTTCCCGTCCGCAGCTCACGACCCCTGCTCCACAGGGAAGCAAACCTTCGACGTGTTCATGCCCTCTGTTTTCTGGGGTGGCCCTGAGTCCCCAGAAGGCAGTAAGGGAACCTCAGAGGACGGTCTTGCCTCACATCCTGGTCTCGGTTCTTTCTCACAGCTTCAGGCTTTGACCTGCTCGTGCACCTGTACCTGGGAATTAGTAAAACTCTCACCACATACAGGCCAGGGGCCTTTTTTTTGTTGTTTGTTTTTTTTTTTGGATTTTTTTTTTTTTTTTTTTTTGGGGTGTAACATCCAGCAATGCTCAGGGGTTATTACTGGCTCTTTGCTTAGAAATTACTCCTGGCGGAGCTCGGGGCACCATATGGGATGCCGGGGATTGAACCCAGTGCAAGACAGACGCCCTACCTGCTGTGCTATCACTCTGGCCCCCAGGCCAGGGTCCTTAATGGGGGCCCAGATGCTAGAGGAACCGGCTAGTATAACCTGGTTACTGGAGGGGGTGGTCTATAATTTAACCAATCACTGGATATTTTGGTTGACTGTATTGTGAAACATGTGCTCCAAGATAGTATTTTGGTTTCATTTTGATGGTCTCTAGAAAGCTTAAATAGTGTGACACTATTTTTGTGTCTGTTTGTTCGGGGACCCCTTGGCAGTGCTGAGGGCTTATTCCTGGCTCTGTGATCAAAATCATGCCTCACTCAAATGAGAGAAGGAATCGGAGTTCTGACCTCCGTCGCTATTCCAGAATCAGGGATGCTGTCTCGTTTGCCAAGGCATCGAAAATCAGATGGGCTGGACATGTAATGCGATTTGGAGACAACCGCTGGACCAGAGCCGTTACCGACTGGATCCCACGGGATGTCAAAAGATCACGGGCCGCCCACCTACAAGATGGTCAGACTTCCTTGTCAAGACCCTGAAGGAAATGTTTGAGGTTCTTCATATTCCTGAATCAACCAGATGCCATTGGGCTACATTGGCACGTTATAGGGTCCAATGGAAATGTTACTGGGGCCCGCTCGAGCAAATCCATGAATAACGGGATTCAAGTGATCAAGTGATCAAGTGATCAGAATCATTCCTGGCGAGGCGGGGGACCACCTAAGGTGCTGGGGATTGAACCTCGGCTGGCGGGTTGGACCCTTGTGCTATCTCTAAGGCCCCTGTGGCGCTTTGGTTTTCAGCATAAGCATAAGGACCCCCTGCTCACTTGCAAAGAAGATTAGATAAACTTTTGCCTGGATTGGTTAGGAGATGAACATAATTTCTTTGTCAAAATTCATGTTTTGGGGGGTTGGAGAAATAGTACAGTGGGTAGGTTGCTTGCCTTGCACTCTGCTGAACCAGATTTAATCCCCCACCGTCCCACAGGGTCCCCGAGCGCCACCAGGAGTGATTCCTGAGTTCAGAGCCAGGAGTAACCCCTGAGCATTGCCAGATGTGGCCCAAAACAAAAAACAGATCCCCCAAAATCAATATTGTTTTGTTCTGAATTACTAGCTTAGAGATGAATTTTCAAATTGTTACCATTTTGCTAGTTGTAAGTTTATTGACTCTAAAACTTTGGCTTAACAAGCATCAGTTTATAGCCTGGATATGCTGTTTCGGGTCTCAGGTTGTTTTTTTTTTTTTTTTTTTTGGTCACACCCGGCATTGCTCAGGGGTTTCTCCTGATTCTGCACTCTGGAATCACTCCTGGCGTGCTCGGGGACCATATGGGATCCTGGGGATCGAACTGGGGCGGCACAGGCCAGCCGTGCAAGGCAAACGTCCTACTCGCTGGACTATCACTCCAGCCCCGGGTCTCAGTTTTTAAATAGTGTTATCTTTGTTATTTGTCTTAAAACATTACAAAGCTAATTTCTTTGCATAGTGTTTCATCCCTTTTTATCGTAGAAGTTTAGATTTGGGAAGAAAAATTTTTTAAGGAGTCTAGGTTACAACTCATTGAGAAAATTACCTGAACTAATACAACTAATGATTGTCTTTTTATTAGTAGTTATAAGAAGCCAGTGTGTTGACACATGGTCCCATAAAAGTGAGAACTTTGTACTTAGTTTATTTCCTTTACCACAGATGAAAAAAAATTGAAAGAATAATTAGTGCCAAAATGGGAGTAGGGAAGGAAATGACTTCTCTTTCCCAGTTTACTGCTCTAAAATTTTTCTTTTTTTGCTTTTTTGGGTCACACCGACAAGGCTCAGAGGTTGCTCCTGGCTCTGCACTGAGGAATTACTCCTGGTGGTGCTCGGGGGGACCATAAGGGATGCCGGGATCTATCCTGGGTCAGCCGCGTGCAAGGCAAACACTCTCTGCTGTGCTGTCATCTAAAATATTTTGTGGGAATAGTAGAGTGTCCCAAATAGATGGGAATTAATTTGGGACTAGTTTTGCCGCTTGGCTTGCTGCCAAATCGATGTCTTTGAAGTGTAATTCCTTTCACCTGCCTAGAACAAGTGACGCCCCCAAGCCACCCTGCACTGGCAAAGAACTGTCTGACGCCGCGGCCCCCTCGGTCTCTTTATGACCTGTGGAAGAGCGCTCCGGTTTATTTGGACAGTCGGCTAAGTCCGTGTCGATTGTCTTGATTCAGAGCTTCTGCTGTGGTGCGATGTGCAGTGGAGCCGTTGGGCTGAGGGAGAGCGTCCGCGTGTTTGCGTGAAGCCCAGCACTTTGGCGCGTGTCAGAACGGAATCTGTCTTTTGACACGGAGCCTGGCCTTTGTGTCTGAACTCTCCGGGGTTTACTTAAAATGCTGTGCTCAGCCACTGAGTAGCTGGACACCGCTGCACCTTTGCATTTCATGCTAGACGCTGGCCTGAAAACCCTCCTCGGCCCAGTGTTTTAGATCTTCCGACTAGTATTTGTCAGTTAGCTAGGGACGAACTTTGTATAGAAAAGGTGTAACAGGAGCCTGGAAATGGACCGATGTACAGAGACAAATGACCACTTGGTAAATACTTCCCGTCTGTTTGGGGAGCGTGCGCGGGCTCTCCACAGGGAAGCGGCTGTGTGCTTTCGACACCCTAATTGTTCTTGGCTGCTCTGACTCAAGATTCTCTTTTCGTTGGAGGTGAGCAGAGTGCAGCTTCTTAACCTTTTCCTCCTTGTCCGGCTAAGTGGGATCTTTTTTTGTTGTGAAGGGCAGGGGAGTTTGGCCACCCTCAGTAATGCTCAGGAACTGCTCCAGCTCCATGCTTGGGGCTCACTCCCGCTGGAACTGGGGGACCACATGGCGTGTGTCAAGAGACTGAACCAGAGTCAGCTGCATGCACAGCAATCACCTTAGCCCCTGTGCTATTTCTCTAGCCTACGTGAGTCATTATCCAGCTTTTCCGTAGCATCCAAGTATTCCAGGAGGCAGGTACTTTTTGCAAATAGAGATTCCCAGGCCATTTGGTGTCTGAATTCCAGAGGCGCGTGACAAAGCCAGGCATTCTGCATTCATTTTCCTTTCCTTCTTCCCTTCATTGCTGTGGTGTTGCAGTGAGCAGAGCTTGTGCGCGTGCACAAACACGTACACACAGAGTTGCAGTGCTCACATGCTCTGGGCTGCAGTTGTGACCCACTGTTGATTGTGTTCTTTGGGGTCCAACATAGCAGAGCTGCAAGGGTTACACTGGGGCGGGAAATGGGGCTCCTGAGCCTCAGCCTCTTGCTTGCCAGGCAGGTAGAACCTCTGCCGCCAGCTGTGCCCAGACCCCACATCTGCTGCTCAGGACATTCTGACCCAGAAGCTTCATTGAGGATCGTTCTGAGAGAAATTTGGTGTAGGTTGTGTTCTTCCTCCACCCTTCTCCGCCTCTGTGTGTGTGTGTGTGTGTGTGTGTGTGTGTAGGGGAGTATGGGGAGCGGGGGGTGGCGGGATGTGGGCCACACCCAGCGGTGCTCAGGGCTTACTTCTGGCTCTGCATTCAGGGATTATTCTTGCCAGTGCTTGGGGACCATATGTGGTACTGGGATTTGAACTGGGGTTGGCCACATAAGAAGCAAGCACCTCCCTCCCTGTGTTCTCTCAGGCTCTCCACTCTTCTCCTCTTTGTCTATGCCCAAGTAATCTCTTCTTTTTTTTTTTAAATCATACTTGGAGATGCTCAGGGGTTACTCCTGGCTCTGCACTCAGAACTTACTCCTAGCAGGCTTGAGGGACCAGATGCTGGGGATTGAACCCAGGTCAGCTACGTGCAAGGCAAACACCCTCCCGCAATACTGTCTCTCCGTCCCCTCTTCTCGCTTAGACTTGAGATGTCATATATGTGCTAAGGATCTGTCTCTCTTTCTGTGCTCCAGCTAGTTTTGTTTACTGTTTCTGGTTTCCGGCCACCCCAGGCAGTGCGGGGTGGCAGCCCTGCTGGGTTCTGCAGCCTAGCCGGAGTGGGCAGGGCGACCGGTTGAGCGCTCTCGGCCTCCGCAGCACAGACCTTTGTCCAGAGAGATTCCAGAGCTCTCTAATCAATTTCACCATGACCAGTAGGTCCTTCGAGTGTTTAATGACCCACTCTGAAATCAATTTTTCCCTTTTACGTGTGTCCTGGCATTTTCCTAAACGTATTGAAAGCCTTTCACTATCAGTGCTCGGGTCAGAAACCGAGTTGCGGCCCCGATTCTTTAGCATGCTGACTAATGCTCTGGCCCGGCGCCTCTGGTCTGACCTGTGCTCAGTCCCCTTGCTGTTGCCATTCTCTCTCTTGTTCCTGGTTCATGGCACATGTTGTTTGTCCTGAGACCTTTCTGGCTAACCCAGACTCTTCCCCCATAGACACATCTAGAATGCCCAGTTGAGTAAGCCATTTCCTGGGGAGGCCGGCACTGCTGCACGGCCTTTCATTTGCGTAAACACGCGCTTCTTGCAGGCAGTGGCTGGCCCTGGTCTCTGCAGTGCTGGCATCCTCACGGGCGCCTGAGCGGCAGAGGAGGATGTTTGAGGGGGGTGCCCGGCCTCTGGAACCATCATCTGAAAGCTTGATCACTCGTGATTTTTTTTTTTCTTTCTGGGTCATACCGAGCGGATACTCAGGGGTTATTACTCCTGACTCAGCACTCAGAATTTAGTGCTTGGGAGGACCATATGGGATGGCAGGAATAGAACCCGGGTAGGCCGCGTGCGAGGCAAACACCCTACCTGCTGGACTATCGCTCCAGCCCGTTCGTGATTTTCACCTGGCCTTTCCCCACTTCCCTCCGCTGTGATTGCTAAGCAGTGGCTGACAGCTGTAAACTTGGCGGTGTGGTCACTCTTGGCTGTGCCGCTGCTCCCAGAGTCCCCACACTTGTTATTGCATGCCACAGATCACAAGTGGCAGCGCCAGTGGGTTTGGTGGGTTGGAGCTAGGGGATAGAATTCCCAGCCTCAGGCCTGCTGGGAGGTAGTCTGTCCCTGAGCCATGTCCCTTTGGTCCCTCCTCTGTGGTGAGGCATTTTTTGGGGCCACACTTGGTGGTACTCAGCATCTCATTCCTGACCGTGCTCAGGGGGTCCCTCTTGGCAGCGCTGGGAGCAAAAGCAATGCCAGTCATGGAACCCAGCTGGCTCCACACAAGGCAAGCGCCTTACCCCGAGCCATCTCACCAGCCTCGGCTTGTATTTCAGTTTTCACTTTCCCTCTGATGTTCTTAGTCTGTTAATTGTTTGCTTCTTGCATGCATGGCAAATGCTCAACAGCTGAGCCACATCTCAGGCCTTATTAGTTATTTTTAAATCAAAGTCAGGCGACTGGCAGGAGGGACCCTCTGCGGCGCCCCAGCCGCACGCCCACCATGGTGAATCCCTCATCTCTTGAGTCCGACCGCTTGCTGGGAAGTTGAGACTTTAATCTGCAGAGTGGCTCTGGAGAGAAGAACCCGCCAAAAGGAATCAGTTGGAGAAATGGAGTCAGGACCGTTTTCATTCGAGCGAGGGTTTGCTAAGTGCTGTTCATGTGCCCTTGGCTGCACGAGGGAGACCTCGTTCACTCACGCCACAGAGATTTGAATGCGCTTGTCTGAGGCGCGAGGAGGTGAGGAGAGCCGGACCCTGAGTGTGATCATGAACGTGGTTTGTGGAAGAGCTTCTAACAGGAGAGGTCCACGGCAGCTGTATTAGAATCAAACAGTATCTGGGTGTCACTTTACCAGGTGCTTTCCTCTGGCGCATGGAACTGTGGCCGACTGGTTTGGAAATAGCGGGATGGACTCAGGCTCCCGCCCTGGTCCCGTGGCCTGTTCTCTGCAGGGCCGAACGATGCTGCCAACAAAAAATGCTTGTGTGATTTTTCCAGTAAAATTGTTGTCAGAATCAATTTTTGTTTTGGATCATTTTCCTTTCTATGATTGAGTTAAATGCCTTATCATTAAAAAGTAATCTCTTTTTTTTTTTTTTTTTTTTGGGTCACACCCAGCGACGCTCAGGGGTTACTCCTGGGTCTCGCTCAGGAATTACTCCTGGCGGAGCTCGGGGACCATATGGGATGCCGGGATCGAACCCTGGTTGGCCTCGTGCAGGCAAACGCCCCTACGCGCTGTGCTATCGCTCCAGCCCCTCCTCTTACATTTTAAAAAGAAATGTTGGAGCCGGCGATAGCTACTACAGTTAAAACATGTGCCTAACATGCACCTGACCTGCTTTAAGTTCCTGGCACCTAGGGGGTCAGCCCCGAGGTGGCTTGCGTGTCCCTCAGCACCTCACAGCACTCAGACAGCACCCCATCTTCAGCTCCTCGTGGGGGACTGCAGGCCTGTGGGCTAATATAAATTGCCAGGGGGCCCCTGGACCACCGAAGCACCCCTTTGGCAGGCGCTCTTTCCCTCCCCAGAAAAAGAAAGAAAAGTTAAAAAATGAAAAGTGAGGGGCTAGAGCAATAATGCAACGGATAGGGCGTTTGCCTTACATGCGTCTGACCCAGGTTCGATCCCTGGCATCCCATATGGCCCCTTTGGGCACCACCAGGAGTAATTCTTTTTTTTTTTAAGTATTTTATTATACCACCGTGAGATATACAAATAAAAAAGATATACAATTAAAAAGTTCATGTTTGGGTTTTGGTCATACAGTGTTCCAGCACCCGTCCCTCCACCAGTGCCCATCTCCCACCACCAACATCCCTGGTTCCCTCCCCCCTTCCCCAGCCCACCTCCATGGCAGGTTCTTTATTTCTTTCCCTTTCTCTCTCTTTCTCTTTTCATTCCCTTCCAGACTATGGATTACAGAACATACATTAAAAGGTTGTCATGTGTATCCTTTTGCCTCTATTTAATGCTCAGCTCTAGGTTGGCATTAGTACCCTCGACAATTATTAGCACCCTGTTCCATTTTCTGTCTTACCTAACCTCTGATTCCCACACGTTTGTGATAATTCAGGAGTACTTCTTGAGATTAGAACCAGGAGTAACCCCTGAGCATTGCCAGGTGTACCCATAAAGCAAAAAAAAAAAAAAAAAAGTTGTGTTTTTTTTTTCTTTTTTGGGTCACATCTGGCAATGCTCAGGGGTTACACCTGGCTCTGCACTCAGGAATTATTCCTGGCGGTGGTCGGGGGACCTTCTCCGGGATGCCGGAGATTGAACCTGGATTCGCCTCGTGCAAAGCAAACGCCCTACCCACTGTGCTATCGCTCTGGCCCCAAAAAGTGGAAGTTTTATAACTCCCCAAGGTCCTGGGATTTGGAATTATTTGTACATCATTACCAGAAAGCTCCGTTGCATTTGCAAACGTGTCACTTTTTTTTTCTTTTTTTGCTTTTTTGGGTCACACCTGACAATGCTCAGAGGTTACTCCTGGCTCTGCGCTCAGGAATTACTCCTGGCGGTGCTCAGGGAACCATATGGGATGCCAGGAATCGAACCGGGTCAGCCACATGCAAGGCAACGCTCTACCCCCTGTGCTATCGCTCCAGCCCTGACATGTCACTTTCTTTGTAACACAGAACTGGGAACATTCGGTGTCACTGTTAGCCTTTATTCAGGAAGTAAAACTTAAATATTTATGTATGGTGTCAGGAGTAAGCTCCCTCCTCCTCCCTTAATGGGGGTGGTCCAGAGACTGCATGGTATTCAGTGGTACAGACGTTCCTGCAGTGTATTAAGCGTGTTCCTAGTTGAGGGATATTTAGAATCTGACCTGGTTTTCCTCATCATGGTAATTGTGCTAGTGCATGTATCTTTGCATGCTACGTGAGTATATTGAGTTGTATATATCTAAAATAAATAATTGGAATGGGATTTTCAGCTTTGAAGACATTAGATTACTTTTTTCTTGGATATTGTCAAATTGTCTTCTGGAAGGATTGCTTCAGGAACCTTACGTCAGTTAGAAAACTACTGGCAGAATTCGAGATAGGTCAAAACTTGGCTCCACATATCCCAGTGAAAGTCTGGTAAAGGGCCAGAGAGATAGTACAGCAGGTAGATAGTACTTGGTTCAATCCCCGGCATCCCATATGATCCCCCTAAACCCCACCAGGAGTAAACTGAGCACTGCCAGACCCTAAAATAATAACAAAAATTAAATTGAATTTTTTTTTCAAAGGAAAGTCTAGACTGCCTAGACTAAGCACTGCTTTAACTAATCAATGTTGTGGCCTTCAGTGGAAGTATGAAAAAAAAAAGTTGTTTGGCTTTGTTATCTTCTTGGAAAAAATCGAACTATTGTCATTCTTGGTTAGTTCGCTCTTGCTGAGATTGCAGTAAAAGAAATTAGCCAGGGGCCAGAAAGACAGTACAGTGGGTAGCGCACTTGCCTTGAGTGCGGCAGACCCAGGTTTGATCCCCAGAACCTCAATCTGGTGATTCCTGAAAACAGCCAGGAGTAATCCATAAGCTCAGCTGGATGTGACCCAAGCCCAAAATAAAACATTCAGTCAAGCTGATTTCTTCCCTGCAGTTGATACTACTCATGTTTTGATGAGTAATCAAGTTGAATACGATTCATTTCTTTTCTTTTTCCCTTTTTTTTTTAAAAGCAGCAATTTCCAGCATAAAGTAACAAGCAGTTTCCTGGCAGTTGAGTTTGTCATCACCTGGGGAAAAAGGAAGTTACTGCGGTTCATTTTCTGGCACTGATTTTAGTGTCTCTTTTTCCAAGCGTTTAATATCAAATTTTAGCTTAGACTGCCACAGCAGAATGCCATAAAGTGGTGGCTTATGCAATGTTCTGTTTGTTCCCTCCCGGTTCTGGAGGCCGAAGTCCAGGATCAGGGTGCCGGCATGGTGGCTTCTGCGGGGACTCTGCCTTTCTTCAGGCTGGCGTCTCGCAGTCTCCTCCCGTGGCTGAGAGGAGAAATGAAGGTGTCCTCTCCCTTTCCTTCTCTTTCCTTTTTAGCCTCTGGGGGCAGGGGCCGCTCCTGGCTACGCTGAGAGATTACTTCTGGCTCTGAGCTCAGGGGATCAATCTGGGTGGGGCTTAGGGGAGACCGTAGGGGGTACTGAGGATCGAACCCGCGTTTCCCGCGTGCAAGGCAAGTGCCTTACCCGCGGACTTCCGCTCCAACCTCTCTGGTGTTTCCTCTTATCAGGGCACGAATCCCATTGTGAGCGCCCAGCTGAGCCCTATCCCTAAGCCTGATTTCCTCCCCAAGCCCAGCCTCAGTTACCGTCAGCCCAGGGTAGGGCTTTAACATCTCGGTGTGGGGGACAGATAGTTCAGCCTACAATACTCATCTCCCTGAGAGCTTAAGTACAAAATCAAGGGAATAGACAGCATAGAAGAGGGGCAAACCTTTGACCTTGGATTACAAAACCGAGATTACCAAGCAGGGCTGGAGGTGGGTAGAGGGGTGATGAAGAGGAGGACAGGGGGTGACATGAGGACAGTGGAGGTGCAGTGGACAGCAGCGTACATCAGAGCCCTAAACATTAGCACTGTTAGAGGCTGTTGCCGTCCTTACAATTAGCAACAAAAAGCTGATCCCACCAGGGGCTAAGTCTTCTCTTAAAGCTTGATGTACTGCTATATATAGTAGTATTTTGAGGTTACAGGGGTTAGATAAAAATAACAGTTGTCATTCTTTTTTTAAAAAAAAAAAAAGGAATGGGGGCAGACAGATAGTACAGTGGGTAGGACATTTGCCCTACATGTGGCTGACCTGGGTTTGATACTCAGCATCCTATATGGTCCTCTGAGCACCGCCAGGAGTAGTTCCTGAAAGCAGAGCCGGGAATAACCCTTGAATATTGCTGGGTATGACCCAAACTACCACCCCCAAAAAAAAGGAAAGAATTTACATGCACATCTGTTTTCATTCATCACCATTATGCCTGAAATTTAGTGGGTGTTTATAATACATTTTCTATTGCTATAAAAAAAATTACCACTCTTGGGTTGGACAGATGGCACAGTGGGTAAGGCACTTGCCTTGCAAGTGACTGACTCAATTTCAATCCCTGGTGCCACAAATGGTCCCTGCAATTACCCGAGGAATAAGCACCATGCACCACCACCACTGGGTCCACCCCAGAAACAAAAATAACCAAAGGAAACAAAAAACAGGGGTGGGGACGTGGGGAAAAACCATAAACGTCCATGATACTAGTTGTTTAAGAATAATAATTCTCTTTTAAAAGTATAGGTGTGAAGGCAAACACAGACTTCCACTAAGCCGAATCCAGGGTCACCAGTACTCGCTTACTGTCCTCAGGCTTTAGGCCTGAGCCCGTTTCCTTGACTGTCGGGGTTTGTAGAAACTGCCCCATGCTCTTGGCTCTTTGCAGCCTGTGCTGTGCATCAGCGGTGCCAGTGATGCGGCTTCTCTCCAGACAGCCTTAGTCGTCTCTCTGGGATTTTCCTATTTCACAATTTTTTTTTGTTTTTTGGTTTGGGGACTAGACCCTGCGGTACCTAGGCTTATCCCTCCTCTGATCTCTGGATCACTCCTGTAGTACAGAGATTCAGTTGGAGTCACGCCTTACCTGCAGTGCTGACTCTAACCCAGTGAGCACGACAAGCACCCTACCTGCTGTACCATCTCTCACTCTGGCCCCACTGCCCCTCCACTTTTAAGGATCTTTAAAAATATCGGGGCCATTTGAGCACAGTCTTAATTATTAGATTTACTCAGTCTTAATTAAGGGTCTATAAATAGCAATCTTGACTCTCTTCAGTTACCTTAATTCCCTTTTGATGTGTAACTTAACATATATGTCCTTGCATTCTGGGCAGTAGAGCCTGGGCAACTTGGTCAGGCTCTCTTCAGGCTATACTTGCTGCTGGAGTGAGTGTCATTTTCTGAGTTGTATGTAAAATGCCTCCAGTTGGACAGCTGCGTTGTTTTTGAATATGTCTATGGGAATATTAAGCATATAACTAGGAAGTATCAGTGTGGAATATCCGTCATTCTTGTCCTGATCCAGCTTTCCATTTTCATTCCTTGTCAAATTATAAATTGCTTTTTTTTCATTAAGTTACTCGTATCTTTCCTTGTGACATAACTGAAGTGAAGCCTGGGTAAAAGACATCAACTGGTGCTAGATGGAAGCTAGAATTCTGGCGGTGAACATAGATACTATCTGTGAATGTCAGTTTGAAGGGAGGTCTGTCTGAGACCTACAAAATTGTTCATTGTATTTAGGAATACCTGTGTATTTGGAGGAGACCAATATCTAGTTAACTAGAAAGTGTAGAATGGGGGCCTGAAGGGATGGGTTTTGTTTTTTTATGACAACATGTTTAGTTTATTACCAGCCAAAGATACAAACATAAAAATGCTTGTTAATTTAGAGAGAATGTGAATACGTAAGGCAATTGCTAACGTACTACAATTAAAGCCTTCACCTACGAGTGAAGATGAAGGTCTTCAGTCATTTCGATCTCCATCCCAGCCTTCGCACTTGGAGGTAGGGCATTTTCCTTGCTTGCGGCTGACCCAGGTTCTGTCCCCGGCATCCATTATGGTCCCCAAGCACCTCTAGGTATGTCCCCAAGACACAGCAAAAACAGAAAGGGTAGAAACGATAGCAGTTTGATAAGAAGTCCTGCCTTTGTTGTCTGCTTTGGAAATGGAGACCAACTTGCATATCCGTTAGGAAAATGATGATTATTTGATGAGAATGTTCTCGTAAAATTGGCTGTAACCTACCATGTTCCAATCTAGTTTATAGCAAGAGGGTATACTTCAGCTACCAAGACATTTTGTGTGGGTTTTAAGTATTTACAGTTCTGTCTTGCAAGAACTATGAACGTGAAAAGATAATGAAAGACAAAACTTTCAGAAAAGAGGGATAAAGACATTTTTAAAAAGTCCCGTGATCATCAGGGCTCAGTTTACTTTTTAAAACTCCCTCTTCCCTCTCTCCCTCTCTTCTCTCCCTCTCTCCCTGGCCCCTATTCTTGCAGTAGTGTATACCTTTACTGGATATACAGAAAAGGAGTATTTCTTAGTAGTACTTGGTTAGAAATAGGTGGCTTAAGGGCATAGAGGACTGACAGCTGTGAACAACTTGACTGCTCAGAAGCACATCGCTGCTGCTAACGAGCCTTGGCTCAGCTGGACAGCGCAGAGTTTCAGAGACGCTTTAGACTGTGGCTTTGGAAGCAGACCCTGCCTGGAGTAAGTGTGGATTGATGTGACCCAAAGAAAAGAATGGCACTTCTCTGCATCTCAATATCACGTTGCTCCCTTGGTGCAGACTAGTTAGACTAGTCAGAATGTAATACTTCTGTGCTTATTTAAAGTTTTAGGTGGACTGGAACGATAGTACATCAGTGAGGGCATCTGCCTTGCATGTGACCAACCGGTTTGATCCCCAACATGCCACTTGGTCCCCTGAGTACCACCACGAGTAATTCCTGAGTGCATCGCTCGGTGTGAACCAAAAAGCCAAAACAAACAAACAACCCCCTTAGATGGATGTAAGATCTGAAAATTCAGAGGATGCACACAGAGGAGATACTCCAGTGGGGGAAGTTTTTGCCTGCTGCTGACCTGGGTTCATTTCCAGAACCCAGACTGCCATTGTGGTCCCCCAGGCCAGGAGGGAGATCCCTGAGCACATGGCGGGGCAAGTCAAGGAAAGGAGGGGGAGAGACAGACAGACAGACAGACAGACAGACAGAGACAGGGAGAGAGGGAGAGAGAGAGAGAGAGAGAGAGAGAGAGAGAGAGAGAGAGAGAGAGAGAGAGAGAGAGAGAGAGAGAGAGAGAGTCTGGACTTACTTGCTCTTCAATTGGAAGGGAAACAGGGAGGAAAGATGTTGGATGACAGATCCCCGGCGTCCTCAGAGGTAGAAAAGAACTTCTATCCTGACACTGTCGGGGACCCTGGCAGCATCCCTGACAGAAAGATAAAAAGGATGAAAGGAAGGGAAGAAAGAAAAGAGCTGCCGGGGAATGAGGCTTTGCTCCTCTAGCTGGTGTTCTCCGTGGGCACGCGTCTTGTTTCTCTCTGTCTTGCTTGCTTTTCCTGCTCTGCAGAAGCCCGTGGTCCTCTGTTGAACACATACTTCCTCTCTTTTCTCTCACATTTTTCTTTTCTTGTTTCATTTCTTTTAATGGTTTGTTTTAAACACCGTGATTTACAAAGTACAAACTTTTTCACAATACAGTTGCTGGAAAGATTCAACATTCAGCACCAATCCCACACCAGTGTGCCCCCCCACCCCCACAAGAGACCCACATTTCCCTCTCACCCTCCATCCCCTCCCAATGCCTGCTCACTTAGCCAGCAGCAATTATGTTGATCCTTACGGCTCATATAAGGGAACAGTATTGATTAGGCCATGCCTTTTATTTTTTTCCTAGGCAGATGTGTGGGAGTCTGGCCAGTTTCTGTTCTTGGATTCACTTTCTAGGTTTCCAGAACACAGTGGTTTTCTACTGACAATCCCAGACACACCATCACTACAGCTACTGACAACACTTATTTCACATTTATCTCAACATCTATTTGAGCTTTTCCTATTCATACACTGAACAATCCATTCTATATTATTTGTTGGAACTAATTCTCTAAATACGGTCAATGAACCTGGTGTTAGACAAACGTCAATGGAGATCCTCAAATCTCCATTGTCCCATTTGAGTCCACTGTATAGGAAATTACCGGGGGTCCCCCCAGACCACACCTCATACCCACACACTTTGTTTCCAGAAAATGTGATGGGATACCAGTTTGATGACTATACTAGGTTTTGAGATAACGCACTGGCGCTCTGTGCCTGTGTGCCATGGAGGTGGGGGGGACATGGGACCCCCCCCCCCATGTACAGTTCCAGAAGGTCGCAGTTCTCGGCGGGGCCACCAGGCCTTGCTGGAGGGCATTGAGTTGGGGGGGGGGGGGCGCCCGGCTTCAGCTCCCCCAAGGAACCTGGTGGATTCGATCACCCTGTCCTGCATATCTGGGCTTAAAACTGGACTATTCCGTTGGGCGTGGCTCTGCCGAGCTGTGGAGTCGGACCTTGAAAGTGGCTGTGGTTGTGATGCATGAGGTTTTTGGACCTCTGAGGGTCTGACCAGGAGGCAGGGAGCCCGGTCCTGCTCTTGTTTCATTTTGGATACTGGTCTACACTCAAGAATCACTCTTGGCCGTACTTGAGGGACCATCTGTGGTGCTGGGAGTTGAACCTGGGTCCTCTGTGTACCAGGCAAGTGCCCCGTGCTCTGTACTGTCTCTCCAGCCTTACCCTACATCTTTCTAAGTAAGAGTTGTTCAATAAAAACATTGTTTTTTTCACTAAAGAAGAAAATCAGAGGCCAGGTTGGAGAGATAGTACAGCAGGTGGGGCACTTACGTGGATGCCCAGGTTTGATCCCTGGTACCCCAGAGAGTCCCCGGAATACAGCCAGGAATGAATTCCCTGAGCACTACCGGTATGGCCCAAACCCTCCCCACCCACCCCCAAAAAGAAAGAAAATAAAGAGGAGTCTTGGAGGTCATTGGGTTGGGTCTCCCCAGTGTAGGGATAAAGCACTGTAGAGAGGCAGGGACAGCGGCACGCGTCACCTCTCTGCGCCCTGATTCTTTTTTAAGTATTTTATTATACCACCATGAGAAATACAGTTACAAAGATATACAATTAAAAAAGTTCATATTTGGGTTTTTTTTTTTTTGAGACTCACAGACATGGGGCAGAGCTGCTACTGGCTCTCCCTCTGCCCAGCCACTCACGAGGCACCCGGGAGGGATGGCGGGTTCTAGCCCTGGCCCACCACCCCAGCAGAGCCTCGCAACAAGACAGACGACTCCACACTCCATGAGGACCTCCATTTTCCACATCCGGACTTCCCCTTCGTCAGAACTCCACCCAGCAGACCAGCCTATCACAGCCTGGCTTGCGTGGCCACTCTTGCGGCCCACGCGGTTCATCAATAAATGCTGGATTTAGAGATGACTACAAGAGTATGCTACCCACACGGCAGAGCCTGGCAAGCTACCCGTGTCGTATTTGATATGCCAAATACCAGTAACAATATAGACCTCATTTCCATGACCTGATGGAATGGTTTGAGGCTCTTTATGTTCCTGGAGCAAGCAGGTGGTGCCCTTGGGCTCTACTTGCATGAGACAGGACATATGGAGATGTTACTACTGTCCGCTTGAGCAAATCGATGATGAATGGGGAAAACAGTGATACAGTGATTTGGGTTTTTCGTCATACAGTGTTCCAGCACCCAGCCCTCCACCAGTGCCCATCTCCTACCACCAAGGTCCCCGGTTCCCTCCCTCCTCCCCCAGCCCGCCTCCATGGCAGGTTCTTTATTTCTTTCCTTTCTCTCTCTTTCTCTTTTCCTTCCCTTCCAGACTATGGATTACAGAACATACATTAAAGGGTTGTCATGTGTATCTTTTTGCCTCTATTTAATGCTCGGTTCTAGGTTGGTATTAGTTCTTTCAACAATTGTTAGCACCGTTCCATTTTCTGTCTTACCTAGCCTCTGACTCCCACATGTTTGTGATAATTTCCACATTTGACAAGACCTCCTGATACATGTTTCACTTGATCTTGGATATTGGTATCATAATATGTACATATATATATGTATGTCATGCAAATAAATGCAGTCATTCTGTATCTGTCTCTCTCCTGGCTAATTTCTCTCAATAGAATTTCTCCATGTCCATCCATTTATAGGCAAATTTTATAACTTCATTTTTCCTAACTGGCTGCATAGTATTCCATTGTGTAGATGTACCAAAGCGTCTTTATCCAGTCATCAATTCTAGGGCACTCTGGTTGTTTCCAGATTCTGGAATAATGCATTCTGAATAATGCTGCTATGAACATAAAAGTAGGGATGGTGTTTCTGCTGCGTATTTTTGCTTCCCAGGGTATATTCCCAGGAGTGGTATGACTTGGTCAAATGGGAGTTCAATTTCTAGTCTTTGGAGGAATGTCCATATTGTTTTCCAGAAAGCCTGTACCAGCCGGCATTTCCACCAACAATGGATGAGTGTCCCCTTTTCCCCACATCCACGCCAGCACTTGTTGTTCTTGCTCTTTTGAATATGTGCCAGTCTCTGTGGTGTGAAATGATATCTCATTGTTGTTTTGATTTTCATCTCTCTGATGATTAGTGATGATGAGCATTTTTTCATATGTTTTTTGGCCATTCGAATTTCTTCCTTGTTGAAGTTTCTGTTCATTTCTTCTCCCCATTTTTTGATGGGGTTGTTTGTTTTCTTCTTGTAAAGTTCTAGCAGTGCCTGATATAAACTGGTTATTAACCCCTTATTAGATGGGTATTGGGTGAATATTCTTTCCCATTCTGTGGACTGCCTTGTATCTTAGTCACTGTTTCTTTTGAGGTGCAGAAGCTTTTTTAGTTTCATGTAGTCCCGTATGTTTATTTTTTCTTCTAGTTGCTTTGTTAGTGATGTTTCACCTTTGAAGATGCCTTTAGCTTCAATGTCGTGGAGGGTTTTTCCTATATTTTCTTCAATGTACTTAATGGATTTAAGTCTGATATTGAGATCTTTAATCCATTTTGATCTGATTTTTGTGCATGGTGTTAGACAGAGGTCCAAATTCACTTTTTACATGTCGCTGCCCAGTTTTCCCAACACCACTTGTTGAAGAGGCTTTCCTTACTCCATTTTGGACTCTTTGTACCTTTATCAAAGATAAAATGATTGTGTGTTTGAGGTTGGGTGTCAGGATACTCAATTCTATTCCATAGGTCCACAGGTCTGTTTTTATTCCAGTACCACACTGATTTAATTACTAGTGCCTTGTAGTACAGTTTGAAGTTGGGAAAGGTGATGCCTCCCATCTTCTTTTTCCCGAGGATTGCTTTAGCTATCCTTGGGGGTTTATTGTTCCATACAAATTTCAGGAGTGTTAGGTCAATTTCTTTGAAGAATGTCATGGGTATCCTTATAGGGACTGCATTGAATCTGTACAGAGCTCTAGGGTGTATTACCATTTTGACAATGTTGATTCTCCCCATCCATGAGCAGGGAATATGTTTCCATTTCCTTGTGTCCTCTTTTATCTCTTGGAGCAGTGTCTTGTAGTTTTCTTTGTACAGGTCCTTTACACACTTGGGTAAGTTGATTCCTAGGTATTTGATTTTCTGTGGCACAATTGTGAATGGAATCGTTTCCTTAATATCCCTTTCTTCTCTTTCGTTATTTGTATATAGGAAAGCCACCGACTTTTGGGTGTTGATTTTGTATCCTGCCACTCTACTATATGCGTCTATTGTTTCTAGGAGTTTATGGTAGAGAGTTTAGGGTTCTCTAGGTATAATATCATGTCATCTGCGAATAATAATAGCTTGACCTCTTTCTTGCCTATCTGGATGCCCTTGATGTCCTTTTCGTCTCTGATTGCTATGGCAAGTACTTCCAGTACTATATTGAATAAAAGAGGTGAGAGGGGGCAACCTTGTCTTGTCCCTGATCTCAGGGGGAAGGCTTTTCAGTTTTTCCCCATTTAGAATGATGCTCGCTGTGACCGCGCCTGATTCTTGTCTTCCCCATGAAGGGTTTCGTGCCATCGCTGAAACCAGCATTTCTTCATTAAGGTAGAGGAGGGGCGTGCATCCAGCTAGGGTGAAGGGAAAGGGATAGCAGACTCCCAGTGGGACTGCGCCCCAGGGCTTTGGTTCTACTTGGTGCCTTCAGACCTCCCTGCTCCCTCCTGCCCACATGGGTCCGGGCACTGGGCTGCCATGGTTAAGTGTAGAACCACAAGTGCATGTGATAGGTTGGAGTAGTCCAGTGGCCGCCACGGTTAAGTGTAGAACCACAAGTGCATGTGATAGGTTAGAGTAGTTCAGTGGCCGCCACGGTTAAGGTGTAGAACCACAAGTGCATGTGATAGGTTAGAGTAGTTCAGGGGCCGCCACGGTTAAGTGTAGAACCACAAGTGTATGTGATAGGTTAGAGTAGTTCAGTGGCCGCCACGGTTAAGTGTAGAACCACAAGTGCATGTGATAGGTTAGAGTAGTTCAGTGGCCGCCACGGTTAAGTGTAGAACCACAAGTGCATGTGATAGGTTAGAGTAGTTCAGTGGCGGATATCCTGCAGCGCATCAGCCTTGGCGACGGTGACTTGCAAGGGAACGTGAACCCGTGTTTGTGGGTGGAATTTTCTCCTCACTGTAAACACAGCCTTGGCATCACTCTGCTAGACAGTTTGAACATGGGGGTCTAATCGCTCGCCTCTGCTCCAGTGGCCTCCCCAGACCCTGAGCTGCATAACGTCCGGCAGCAGTGAGGAAGCCCGGGCAGGCCGGGTGACTTGCTCCCGGCCACACTGGTTAGTCGTAGACTCGGCAGACACGTACTTTCCCGATTGATTGATTGCTGGTGACTTTGCCGCATCACCCGCTTTCCCCTGGGTCTTGCGTGAGTGTCAGTCCTAAGGGGATGGAGATGGGGTGTCTGTAGATGCGATTTCAGGACACCTCAGACACACCGTCCACGGGACCAGAGAGTCAGTACAAGGGGTTAGGTGCTTGCCTTGCAAGCGACCAGCCCTGGCTCTATCCAACAACCCCTATGTTCTGTCAAACTCTGCTATCATCAGTGCCTGGTATGACCCAACCTGTTGCCCACCACCCCCCCGCCCCAAATAAAAAAGTATGTAAATACCCAGCATGTACCTAAAATTGTTATTAAGTACTGAGGGTAGAAAGGAGTACTTTTGTTATTGTTGTTTTGGTTTTACTCCCTTCCCCGTTGGAGACAGCTACAGTAAGTAAGCAGTATAATAAATGCTTGGAGGAAGATGCCACTGGGCCAGAGCAATAGTACAACAGGGAAGGCATTTGCCTTGCACGTGTCTCTGACCTGGGTTTGATCTCCAGCATCCATATGGTCCCCTGAGCACCGCCAGGAGTAATTCCCCAGTACAGAGTCAGGAGTAACCCCTGAGCATTGCTGGGTATGAGCCCAAAGCCTGTTTCTTTGCACATGTTGGTTCGTCTATGTGGAATCTTTTTTTTTTTTTTTTTTTTTTTTTTTTTGGGTCACTCCGGCAATGCTCAGGGGTTTCTCCTGGCTCTGCACTCAGGAATCACTCCTGGTGGTGCTCGGGAACCATATGGGATGCCGGGGATTGAATCTGGGCCGGCATGGGCTGGCCACGTGCAAGGCAGATGCCCTACCCACTGGGCTATTGCTCTGGCCCCCTACATGGAATCATTTCTAGCCTCATGCCCAAAGCCAAGCCTTTGGCTGAAATGGCATTTCTTGTTTGAAGTCGTCCTTTGCTAGAGCTCCCCATTCTGGCTCTGCCCTCGGGAATTACTCCTGGTGGGCTCAGGGTCTGGAGATAGTGTAGGCAGAGGCCGTAAAATTCGGTCAAGATGGCCTAGCCGACTGGACAACAGGTTGGCATGAAGGAGGCTGTGTTTGATGTAGGCACCCCTGAGCACTGCCGGGAGTGATCCCGGCCACTGCCAGGCTGTGCCCCTGCTCCTCACCCCACCCCGGCCCCCCCACCAAAAGAAGGGAAAGAAAACAAAGTAGAGACACAGAACATCAAGACTTTCTGGACTGAAATTGGTATTAGGATGTTGGACAGCTTTTAAGTGCCCTGCATGTGATTTGATGCAGGTCTAATTTTTTTCCTCTGGGGTTTTTGCTTTTAGTTTTTTGGTTACTCTTGGTGCAAAATGTGGATGGTGATTCTTGCACTCACCAGAGTGGGGCCAGAGCGATAGCCCAGCGGGTAGGGCATTTACCTTGCACGCGGCCGGCCTGTGCACGGCCTGGGTTCAATCCCAGGCATCCCAAATGGTCCCCTGAGCACGGCCAGGAGTAATTCCTGAGTGCAGAGCCAGGAGTAACCCCTGAGCGTCGCCGGGTGTGACCCAAAAAGCAAAAAAAAAAAAAAGAATCAGCTCTGTCAGTGTCCAGAGGACCATAACAGATACCGGGGATGAAGCCCAGGTTGGTTGCATGCAAGGCGAACGTTCTACCTGGTATATATGTCTACTCTGGCCCCAGTTCTCTGTTTTTTAACCCCGTTCTCTGCCCCACTGAGGACCCAAAATGGCTAGCCACCCCAAAGCTCACACAGAGGTCTCTTTAGCACCAGCTGACCATATGGTTAATGTTGCATCATAGAATCAGTCACCGTCACCAGGGAAAGAACTATTTGATCATGGCTTAAGTATGGGAAATGAAGCTTCTAACCAAGCCGGTCAAATGCTTTTGTCTTAAGAGAATTATGATATTGGATAATCAAAGCTCCAAGTACTCAGTAAATTGGACCATTTCGGGTGAAACTTAGATGATTTGAAGATTATTTTTTGTTTATATTTGCATCGTATTGTTTAAATAGTTAAGGAAAATGGACTTGTAGGGGAGGGTTGAGGGCTCACACCTACCATCCCACACATAGAAGACAGCACCTGTGAACTATCTCCCCAGCCCTTGTTTCAGTATTTACCCTGACACTCTGAATATTTTATACTGTTTCATAGAGTTAATTAAACTAAAAATTATTTTTTTCGTTTCTTTGGTCCATACCTGGCATTCTAAGGATCACTCCTAGAGGTGCTTGGGGGACTATGTAAGGTGCCAGGAATCAAGCCTGGGTAGGCAGCATGCAAGGCAAACGCCCTACACCCGCTTTGCTCTCTCTCGGCTCCAAACATATTTTTTAATTACTGGTATATCACAACTAACATCACATTGTTGTAAAATTAGATGGAATCGTCCCTGTTGCTTTCCCCATCCAACCCACGTGACTGAGAGAGCATTAGGATACTGTGGGAAGAGAAGTGGAGTTTTTCACTTCTTGAGATAAACCGAGCATTTCGCTTGTAGACTTTGATAGTTTTGATTGTTTGATGGAAGGGGTTTATAGCTCAGACAGTCAGATAGAAATCTAACTGCTGTGTGTCTGTGGCTTTCGCATAAGCGCCCTCATTTCCAGCAGAGAAGGCCGGAGGGTCAGTGAAGCAACTTATTCTTCAAAGTAAGTTTTGGGAGCCAACAATTATCCAGAGCTATATAATGATAATTACGAGGTTCATTGTGGCCATGAAAGCCTGAGTGGGCGCAGCTTAGGTCTGGCATTTCTTTTGCCCCTGGTGTTTCTGAGGTGGTGTCAAGTAAGCAAAGGGCCCAGTGAGTTTTGCCTGTGGTCACCCAGCATGGTCCATTGTTACTGTGTTATAATGAAAGCTACCATCCAACATTATTCATTTTGTTCTTATGCCCTCTTTTAAAAATAGTCCTTTTTGGGACCCGAGCAATAGTACAGCAGGGTGGGTGTTTGCCTTGCACATGGCCAATGACCCATGTTTGATCCTCAGCAACCCATATGGTCTCCTGAACAGAGCCAGGAGTAACCCCTGAACATCGCCAGGTGTGACCCAAAAAAGCAAAAAAAAAAAAAAAAAAAAAAAAAGGTCTTTTGAAAACATTCACCGAGTTCTAAAGATCAAAGCTATCCTGTACTAGCCCCTCACTCCCACCCACGCCCCCACATAACAAGTCTCAAAAAATCAGTTCTTTGAACTGAACTAATGGGAGTTACTGAGCAGTTACCAAACAAACTTTCTCCTCACAGTAGCGTTTCCTGAAGGGCCGACCTTTATGTCGGCAGTGGGGCATGACAGAATAGCAGGAGTCTCCTCTCATCCCTGGTTCGTTGAAGGCCACAAGCCAAGTGTTTATGTGAGAGACTTTTTTTGTTATTGTGAGTGCTGTGTATACATGATAGACAATTTTTAAGAGTGCAGTTGTATAAAGTCAACACATAGATGTATCCTCTTAATCCTACTTCCCAAACAAAGCCGCTGCAAACCAGCTTAGTTTTGTGCTGTTCAGACACATATATACCATAAAAAATTCCTGTAATTTTTTTTCTTTTTTTTGGGTCACACCCAGCAATGCTCAGGGGCTACTCCTGGCTCTGCACCCAGGAATTACTCCCTGGGCGGTGCTCGGGGGATCATATGGGATGCCAGGGATCGAACCCGGGCCAGCACAGGCCACCCCTACCCTCTGGGCTATCGCTCTGGCCCAAAAATTCCTGTAATTTTTAAAAGCAAAAATAACATACCTATTGTAAATTTTTTTTTTTTTTTTTTTTTATTTATTTTTTTTTTTTTTTGCTTTTTTGGGTCTCACCCGTAATGCTCAGGGGTTTCTCCTGGCTCTACACTCAAGAATTACTCCTGGCAGTACTTGGGGGGACAATATGAGATGCCAGGGATCAAATCATCTGTGTGCAAGGCAAAGGTCCTTCCGCTATATCACTGTGGCCCCAATATCTGTAATTTTTAAAAGCAAAAATAGCATAAGTATACTTCTTATTCTTGATTGTTTTTAGCTGACTATACATTGTGAATATCTTTCCATAATAGCTGATCTTGTTTTTCTGTATCATTCCTTCAGGCTGAGTTTTCCTGAGCCCTTACTGATAAACTTCAGTTTGTGACTCATTTATTTTGCAGCTAATAATGTTGTGAGCACACGTATAAGTATTTTGCTTACTTAAGAATGTTTGCTACAGAGTTTCCTAAGGTCTCATACAGATAGATCACAGAGTGTGCACCCTGACGGTTTCTGCTATTGTATGTTGTCAAATGACCCTCCAAACCAGAAGTAATTTATAAGCTGGTAACCAGCACCTGAAGATTGTATCTTACCTATACAGTTATATATTTATGATTCAATTGTAAACAGTATCTCAAGATTATTTTTTTCATGGATTTATGGCTTCTACAAATAGTCTCCAAAAACAGATGTTTTAGAATATTCCTTTTATTGCGTTTTATTGTGTCCCTTTTTAGTGTATTATGACAAGACAGCCCCCTTGTGATTTTTTTTAGTACTTTATGTAAATACCATGGTTTACCGAGTTGTTCATAATGCAGTTGTGTCATACATTCAGTGTCCTTACACCAATCTCACCACCAAGGTGACCTTCCCTCCATCTTTATTCCAGTTTCCCCCCCCCAAAGTCCCCAAATGTGCCCCCTTAGCAGGAACATATTTATTTTATATTGCTTATTACAACAAAATGGCTGATTGAATTATCAAAAAAGTACTTCAGTAAAAGAAAATTTGTGGAAATTGTTGTCTTCCACTGGGCTCATTAAATCATTGTCTGAGGGTTTGCTGAGCTGTTTGTTGCTAGTCGAGCCTTCTGTGCTATTTGCTTATTGAGCTAAGTTCACTACTATGCTACTTTCCCATCTGCTTGGCTGTGCTCCTACTGGGCTGCCGGTATTGTGGCATTTGGAGGTGTCACGTGGCTGCCTCTGTGACCGCTCAGTCTAGAAACATAAGGCTGTATAGAACAAGGCCAATGAGTTTTCTTGGTGGGGGATGTGGGTGTGACTGCTGGGGCTTCTAGAAGCATGGGGTTGGGGGAGACGGCCCATCCCTCTCAAGAAGACCCCAGAGTTTTCAGCCATAAAACTGGTGTACCTGGAATTTTTGTTGACTTGCCATCTCTACAGAGAATAGCAATGAGGTAGCGAAGTTGTGCTTTTGGCACGGCGGTGGCTATGGGGTTTGGGTTCAGCTGCCAGGGCTTCAGCAGGGCCAGGGCTAGGCCCACCCACCTTCCTGAGGGCGCTCCGGAGTTTTCAGCCCAAAGACAGTGTCCCTGTGACCTCTAGCCGCATGCCTTGCATCTCCTCCGAGAGCAGTGAGGCTGGGACAGTGGGTTTGCATGAAAGCAGAGCTTCAGCCACGGCAGATAGCTCTTGCAACCCCCTTTGTATTTATCACAGGAATTCGTTTTTTTAGCACCCTCGACCAAATATTTCTCTTACTTCTCATATGACCAGCAGGCTCGTAGCTCCAGGCACAGCCATTGAACTGTCATTCTCTTTGCTGAAACGTCCATGTGGTCACTTCTGAAGTACCTCTAGAATTTACCAAATATCTGGTGGTACTTGTTATAATGCTGGTTGAAATAATGTTGGGTAAAAATAAATGGAACTATTAACTGCAAATGTTTATGAAAACTGAATTTTCTCTCTTGCTTGCTTGTAGGTGGACTCACCAATGAACTTGAAGCATCCCCATGACTTAGTGATATTAATGAGACAAGAAACAACAGTTAACTACCTCAAAGAACTGGAGGTGAGGCATCGCGACATGCGAGGGACTGTCACAGACAGAGGGAAATTAAAGAGTTTTGTTTCTGGACTGATTCTCTGCTTTTGTACAAATACGTGACTTTTCTTGCATATTTTTAAAAGTAGTGTCTTAGGCTGAGGGTGTGGTTTGGCCATAGAGCCCATGTGTGAGGCCTGGTTTCATTCCCTGGCATTATGGATAGGGAGAAATGGAGGCGGGAGTGAGAGAATGAAGAGACAATGAGAATCTCCTGGGAGTGACTGTTAAGCCAACAGCTTGTATAAGACTGTACCCACTCAGAATGTGTACAATTTTGACTCACTGCCCTGGAACCGAATTACATTTTTTTTTAGTTTTTCTGTCAAATACATAGAGGAATAATTAAAGTATTATTGCAAGGAAAAGTGTGTCTAAAGTATGAGGAGAAGAGTGGTTTTACTATTCCTATAAAATGTCATTTTTATTCATTCTCATGTAGGACAACTAAGGTCTTTTTTTACTTTTCTTTTTCTCTCTGGGATCACACCTGGTAATGTTCAGGGGTTACTCCTGGCTCTGCACTCAGAATTTACTCCTGGCAGTGCTTGGGGGACCATATGGGATACCAGGCATAAAACCTGGGTCTGACATGTGCAAGGCAAGCGTCCTACCCACTGCTCCAGACCCTAAAAACTAAGGTCTTGTTATTGCGTGTTTTTACAATTAAAGTGAAGGGCGTTAATCACTGATTTTTCCTTGAAAACGTGAAATTATTATTCGTCTGGTAACACTAAGGTCTTTGTTTCTGTCACCATTTCTGTATGCTGATCTTGCTTAGTAGCAAACAGTATCCGCTGTTGGGGTGAAGGGAGCCACAGCCATTGGTGCTAGGGTTTGTTTTAGGTTCTGCACTCAGAGGTCACTCCTGGTGGTGCTGGGGGATCATATGCTGTATGAGGCTCAACCAGGTCCAGCCTCACGCAAGGCAAGCAAGCCTCTAACCTCTGTACTATCTCTCCAGCCTAACAGTAACTATTTTAAAAACTAAATCGTATCCCTTTGGGGGTTGGGTGGTGTGTGTGGACCACAGGAGACAATGCTTAGGGATAACTTCTGGCTTTACACTCAGGAATTACTCCTGGCAGTGCTCAGGGGACTTACGGGATGCTGGGATCCAACCAGTCAGCCACATCTACACACACTCGCTGCCCGCTGTACTATCACTCCAGCCTCCAAGTCCAGTTTTAATTGAACTGTCATTGTAGAAAACAAAGTAAATGAGTTTGAGATTAGCAAATGATTGGGAATTATAAGAGTAATGAGAGAAGAATCACATATCTGTCAGTATGTAGTTGGACTGGAGAACATTCAGTGATTAGGTAAAAGCAGGTTAGTTTCATTTCTCAAGCTCAAGAAAGGGTAAAAATAAATAAAAATCCAGTTGGAAAATTTATAATTAAACAAACTAAAAATCTTTAAAATGTTGCCACCTTGGGCTGGAGCAGTAGTCCAGCGGGTAGGGTGTTTGTTTGTCTTGCACACAGCCAATCCAGGTTCGATCCCCAGTATCCCTTATGGTCCCCGGAGCACCGCCAGGAGTGATTTCTGAGTGCAGAGCCAGGAGTAACCCCTGAGCATTGCCGAGTGACCCCAAAATCAGGGGAAAATAAATAAATAAAGTAGAATAAACTTTTGCCACCTTGGCTTGGGGAGATGGCTCAGAGAGGCAGAGCATACGCTTTGCATGCGGGACCTTGAGTTTAATATTTGGCACCACATGTTTCTCTGATCACCTTTCTAGGAGTCTCTGTTGTCAGATGCTACCCCAAAATCAAGCGGGGAATAGAATTATTACCACTTTCTCAAGTAGCCCTGCCCCCCCCCCCATTTTATATATGTAATCAGACCACAGTATACTTTATATAATTGATTTTCTTTGTCATTTTCTTTTCTTTTATTTTATTTTATTTAATTTTGCTTTTTTGGGTCAGCACCCGGCAATGCTCAGGGGTTTCTCCTGGCTCTGCACTCAGGAATCACTCCTGGTGGTACTCAGGGGACCATATAGGATGCCAGGGATCGAACCCGGGCCGGCATGGGCCGGCCGTGTGCAAGGCAAACGCCCTACCCGCTGGGCTATCGCCCGGCCCCTTCTTTGTCATTTTATATATTTTATTTTATGTGTTTGAAAGAGCATTCTCCCCAATTCAGACATTGAGAATCCCTGGATTCTGCTGTTTGGGAAATACAGAGGCCATAAGGACATGGTAATCCAACCTGTGAAGACAAAGTGAGCAAGATCCCCAGAGGCGACAAATGCTAGAGGAAAAGTGACCCAATATCTTTAACAACAACAAAAAATTGTACAAAGATTAAAAAACAGCGGGGGTAACTTGAGTGAGCTCGGCCTCGCGTTCTACACGCACGCACTCTGCCGCCCAGCCGTGTCCATGGCCTCTACTTGTTTTCCATTTGAGCAAACATTAGTGAGAGCCTCAGAGATAACACAAGGGTTCAGAGGACCCCGTGTGCCATCATGACACTGCATGGCCCGAAGACTGCCAGGCACAGCCCCAGGCACCACCGCTGGGGAGCCCCTGGCAGTGATGGGCCCCAGCTCTTAGGCCCTGAGCAGCATTCCGTCCTTGGGCCCAGTTTCAATCATTAATTAGGTGGGCGGAGGATTACCTTTGGATCTCCTAAATACTGCTTGTACGCCCCCTCATCCCCCCCCCACAAAAAAAATATAAGTAAGCCATGAAGTGAGTTTGTAAAAATGCTGTTATGTAATGGGGGCGTGGAAAATTGAGTTTGGGCCCACCAAATGTTTGGGCAGAATTGACCCATGGGACTTCACCTAAAGAAGGTCGTTTTAGGTAGCAGTATCCAAATGTGAGGTGTTTCAGAGGACTAAAGTATTTTTAATTTGTACAGTTCGAGGTGCTGGTAATTGAGGATGCATTTGTGCTAGGAAATTGAGAGATGCAAGGTGTAGAGGTAGAGTGAGTCGGTCGGAGGCGTGTTTTGGAGCCCCTTGTGCTGGTACCGAAAATGCCCTGCTCTGTCCCTTCCTGCACGTGGTCACTTTATTTATTTGGTTGTTTTTTTTTTTTTTTTTTTTGTCTGTTAGGGGGCCACACCTAGCAATGCTCAGGGATCATTCCTTGCTCAGCACTCAAGAATCACTCGTGGAAGTGCTCGGGGAATGGAAGGGGTGGGGACCTATGGGATGCCAGGGATCGAACCTGCGGAGGCGCGTGTAAAGTAAGCGTCCTGCCCCGCCGTCCTGTCACTTCCGTGTGCGTGGTCACTTCAGCAGCACTTCCTAATGTCCACCAGATTAGCTGACAGTATATTTTGGAACACTTGTCTTTTGTCATAGAGGGTTCTTTCATTTAATATTCTTTTGTTTAATTTTTTTTCATTCAGTGTTCTTTTATCGTACGTTGCATCTTGATGTAGAAATGTTGGGGGGGAAAACATATTCTTAATTTCCCTCTCACAGAAGCAATTAGTTGCTCAAAAGATTCACATAGAAGAGAATGAGGACAGAGACACAGGCCTGGAGCAGAGACACAACAAGGAGGATCCAGACTGCATCAAGGCCAAGGTGCCCCTGGGAGACCTCGACCTGTATGGCGGCACGTACATAACTCTGGAGAGCAAAGACATCAGGTAAGAGGCGGCGCTCGGCGTGTGGACCGGGCCTTCCTCACGGGCCTGTCCCAGATTGCTAAAAACTCACTCCAGTGATAACTTTCCAGAGCTAGGTGTGTGTAGGGGCCAGAGAGCTAGTACAGTGGGCAAGGGTCTTGCCTCACTAGGGCTGGCCCAGCCTCAATCCCTGAGCCAGGGGTAATCTTGAGCATAGCCAGGTGTGACCCGGAAGCCAACAACAAAACAAAAAACAAATATATGCTACGTCTAGAATTCTTCCAAATATGTTAAAAGCAGTACTGCAGTTGAACATGGGGCGATTACTATATTGTTACATTGCTGCAGTAGTAGATTACAGTAGTGCCAACGTTTATGCTTTTTGAGTACAATGTTTCTGTCCTTCCACCATCATCAAAATGTTAAAAGCCTTCTACCACACTCCTAAAACTCCCTTGTTATCTTCCCCGTCTCCCCCACCTCGCAACCCACCTGATGATGGCAGCTCTGTTGTCAGAGCCCAAGGGTCTGTCTTCCCTTCCCTTTCTGTTTTATATATACACACCACGTTTGGCCATGTCATCCAGCGTGTGTCCCTTCCTCTGACTTAATTCGCGTATGGCCTCCCTCTGCTCCCGTCCTGTAGCCCGAGGCTAGGTACCATCTTAACTTAGAGCTGTGTAGCAATTTGTTGCTGGCATACCATTCGTGTTTTTATCTGCTCACCTGTCAGCCATTGGCTGTTGCTTGATCTGGACCGTTATGAATAGCGCGGCCGTGCAGGCAGAGCTGTCCAGGGGTCTCTGAGTTCATGTTTTTCATGTCTGTTCTTGGGATCGATACCAAAGACTCGACTTGCGAGTCAGATGGGAGTTTTGATTTTTTTTTTAACTTTTTTGGTTGGGGAAAGGTTTGGGCCACACCTGGTGATGCTCAGGACTTCCTCCTGGCTCTGTGCTCAGGGATCACTCCTGGCAGTGCTTGAGAGACCATAAGGAGTTCTGGGGGTTGAACCCAGATCACCCTAATGCAAGGCAAAGCACCATACTTGCTATACTATCTCTCTAATCCCCCAATTTCAGAATGTTTTGAATTTCAGAATGTTTTCTGGAGAGCCTAAGCAGGAAACGATCCCACTAACAGCGGGCGAAGGTTCTCCACCCGTGATGGCCGTTCCCAGGCTTTGTATGGGCCCGATCTCACTGCTACCTGCTGATCACTCATTGCCTCGTTCTGTTGGGTTTAGATTTGGTTTTGCTCTCTGCCCTTTGGGCGTGCGTTTTCCTGAAAGTGACGAACAGTTTCACGTGGCTGAAGGTCTTATACACATCTTCTCTGAGGTGGTCTCTGCTCAGCTCCTCCCTGCGAATTTTTTTTTCTCCCTGCAATTTTCAGTTGTTTGTTTTGGGTTTTGTGAGCTCTTTGTATGTCTTGGATATTAGCCCACTGTCAGTTCTGAGCACGGCAGGGTGGTGCCAAAATAAAAAGCCGCTGGGGCTGGGGTGATGGTGGGTGGGAGCCCAGATCTTAACATCCTGTGCCTTAATAACCCTTTCCTCCTGTTTTGTTTGTTTTGGCCCAACCTGTCTGGGCTCAGGGATCATTCCTGGTGGACTCACTCCCCATATGGGAGAGCAAACACTTACAAGGCAAGTGCCTTACGTGCTATACAGTAGCTCCGGCCCCTACCATTTTCTTCACATAAACTCCCCACATTTTTCCACTCTAGCAGTTACTGGAAAATATCCAAATGTTGATCGGTATTGGTTATAGAGCTGAGGTGCTCCGTAATACAGGTCAGTTAGGGGAAATAGTCACCGTTCCTTTCTCTTCATTCATTCGTTGCTTCTCGCTCTCAGCCCTGAAGATTATATAGACACAGAGTCTCCCGTTCCTCCAGACCCCGAGCAACCCGACTGCACTAGAATCCTTGAGCTTCCCTATAGTATCCATGCCTTTCAGCACCTGCGAGTGAGTAGAAAAACTTGAAATAATTTTGTGTTTCCCTTGTAGTCCTTGCTTCTAAATGTTCTTTTTCCTTTCTTCTGTCTTCCCAGCAGCTTTACAAATTTGCAAACAACTCTGCCTTAAAAACTCTTACATAATAATTCAAAATAAATATTAAGTAAATGTATAATATGTAAGATCAGTGTTGCCCAGTTACTTACAATCTTTAGTGACCGGTCATCTTTTTCTGGGTTTTGGTCTTTTTATTTTTTCCCCCTCCTCTTTAGGGCGTTCAAGAAAGAGTGAATCTTTCTGCACCTTTATTACCTAAAGAAGATCCAATCTTCACGTATTTATCTAAACGATTAGGAAGGAGCATAGGCGACATAGGTCACCTCATTCATGAAGGTTTACAGAAGGTAAGTCGCCAGGACAGTGGAAAGTAGGGTTTTTTTTTTTTTTTTGGCTTTTTTGGGTCACACCCAGTAATGCTGAGGGGTTACTCCTAGCTCTGTGCTCAGGAATTATTCCTGGTGGTGCTCGGGGGACTGTAGGGGATGCCGGGGATCGAACCCAGGTCGGCCACATACCAGGCAAATGCCCTCTCTGCTGTACTAGCACTCCAGCCCCCAAAGTGGATCTTTCAGGCTTGCTCTTCAAGCCACGCCCTCCCTGAACACATCTTTCACTTGCTTGGCTTGTTTCTTTGCTCATTTCTCCTCTGGAGAAGCCCCTCTTCTCTCCAGCACCCGCTTCTCACTTTCCCTCCCCGCACGTCTTTCTAAATAAACTTCAATAAAAACTGTTGCTTCACTAAAATAAATAAAAATGTAAAGTGTATATTTTTCTCTCTGAAAATACTTACCTTGTTTCTGTCAGGAAAGTGATTCCAAATTATGATTACAGTTTTATAAACTGAGTCATTCAGTGCTAAGGAGAAGCATCATGAAGCCCGTCCCTCCTTACCAGGAAGGAATTCCAGCAAGTTTCCTGTTGGTGGCTTCATGAGGACCGGAGAGAGAGGTTGGGTGGGGGAGTACCTGCCTTGCATGCAGCCCACCCGTTTCATCGTCAGGGTCACGTGGTCCCTGTGCACAGAGCCAGGAGTAGCCCCGAGCACTGCTGGCTGCTCCCAAGCATCCCCCTCCCAAATAATAACTAGTTCGTGGAAAAAAGAAAATTATAGACTAATATAAGTAGCAGGATTTAGAGATGTGTTTGTGTGTGCAATTGGGTCTTTTTCTTTTTCATTTTGAGCTAGACCCATTGGTTAGCTCAAAACTCAAGGGCCCTGCAGTGTTGGCTCCTAGATTATATATTTTTAATATGAAAGAAAATGTCTTTGGTATATTTGAGCGTCTTTGGCATATTTACACAATTCAAAACTTATCACTGTTCTCTGAACAAGTACAAAAGTCAACAACAACAGTAATATCTTGTGATTTCCCTTTGAAGTAACATTGCTTAAAAAAAAAAGTAGGGGCCTGGAGGGGCCGGAGTGATAGCATAGCAGGTAGGGCATTTGCCTTGCACACGGCCGGCTCAAGCCAGCCGGGTTCGATCCCGGCATCCCATATGATCCCCGAGCACTGTCAGGAGTAGTTCCTGAGTGCAGAGCCAGGAGAAACCTCTGAGCATTGCCGGGTGTGACCCAAAAAAAGAAAAAAAAAGGGGCAGGGGGCGGGGCCTGGAGAGTGCAGGGTTAAGGCACGCACTTGCCTTGCAGGCTGGTTCCATTCATCACCACCAGGGGTCACTCCTGAGCACTGCTGCCATGTGGCCCAAACGCAAAAAAATAAATCACTATCACTATCACTATCCTCCCGTTGATCATCTATTTGCTAGAGCGGGCACCAGTAATATCTCCATATGTCCTGTCTCATGCCAGTAGAGTCCAAGGGCATCTGCTGGCTCCAGGAACATAAAGAGCCTCAAACCATTATATTAGGTCATGGGAATGAACTAATATAATTGTTACTGGTATTTGGCATATCAAATACAACACGGGCAGCTTGCCAGGCTTGCTGTGCAGTGGCATACCCTTGTAGTCACCTCTAAATATAGCATTTATAGACGGGCTGTGATAGGCTGAGCCGGCACCCCATTTGCCCTGTTGGTTGGGACAGCCGTCATGATCATAGGTGAGCCGGCACCCCCATTTGCAAAAATTAAATGACAATTAAAAATGAGATAAAGAGATAAGGAATTCTGTAACAGGACCCAAGAGTTTAAAAATATCATTCTGGGTAACATGGGGACTCATAAACAGATTTTGCCCTTCTCTGTGTCAAAGGAGAATCTTAATACACATGCGAATTTCTAAGCAGTATTACAGCCAGGTAAAAGTAAAACATGTAATTCTGCCGTTTGTGTGCAGAAAAACACTACCTTTCATGGTGCTTGGAGTGTCATTTTGTCTATTAAACCCCCTAGAACTCTTCCTCCTGGGTTCTGTATAACATGGCTTCATTTTATTGGCGAATCAAGAATGAGCCATACCAGGTTGTGGAATGTGCCATGCGAGCCCTTCACTTCTCGTCCAGGTAAGCACCCCTTCCCGGGGCCCCTTCACTCTCCATATAACTCAGGCCTGTTCAAGGAAGCTGCAATAGGCAGCATTGCGTTAATCCCCATTCAGAGGAATTCTGCTCATCATGAACAATGACAGATGCAAAGTGTTCCAAGGGAATTTATTCCACAGTTTGCTTATCCTTCCCACTCGGGGTAAAATATATCATACAGAGCGTGAATGAAAGTACCTTCACTGGAAAAGTTATTGTAATATTTTGGGGCCGGAGCGATAGCCCAGCGGGTAGGGCGTTTGCCTTACACGCGGGCTGGCCTGTGCCGGCCTGGGTTCGATCCCGGCATCCCATATGGTCCCCCGAGCACCGCCAGGAGTAATTCCTGAGTGCAGAGCCAGGAGAAACCCCTGAGCATCGCGGGTGTGACCCCAAAAAGCAAAAAAAAAAAAAAAAAGAAAGAAAGAAAAGTTATTGTAATATTTTAAAATCAGATGCAAACCAAATGCTTTCATAAAAATCATTAGTGTGTGGCACACGTCATTTTTGCTGCAAGCCGTGTCGCTCTCAGGCTAAGTAAGTGCCGTCGTCAGCGATGTGAAAATGAGGCATTCGGGTTATCCTATTTTTCTTCTTCTACGAGGCTACTCAGTAATTTCCCTAAACTCAGTGACTTCGGCTGTGAGTTTCCCCTGAGCAGGGCATGTGCCGTCAGCTCAGAGCACGAGCTGCTTCCTTTAACCCTTCTCTGCGCCCCTCCTGCAGGCATAATAAAGACGTCGCCCTGGTGAACCTGCGCCAACGTGCTGCACCGAGCGCACTTCTCTGCCGACGCTGCCGTCGTAGTCCACGCGGCTCTGGATGACAGCGACTTCTTCACCAGCTATTACACTTTGGGGAATATATACGCGAGTGAGTGCAGCGTCTCTCTCCTCTCTCTCTTTCGCCTCCTCTCTCTCTCTCTGTCTCTCTCCCTCTCCCCAAAAAAGGCCTTTTGGGATAGGGAACAGATCACCATGACAAGGACAGAGGTACGGACCACTGTATAAGAACTGCGTGCAGAGTAGGTAAGGGAACAAACACGGTAGCCTCTCAGCATCTGTGTTGCAAACCATAATGCCCAGGGGCAGAGAGAGAGAGAGAAAGTGCCTGCCATAGAGACAGGCCCGGAGGGAAGCGGTGGGGTTGGCAGGAGGATTAAGGGGCACCTTGGTGTTGGGAAGCGTGCACTGGTGGAGGCCGGGTGTTGGAACAGTGTGCGACGGAAGCCCAGTCATCGGTAGCCTTTTAACTGTATGGCACAGTGACTCGATAAAATAATTTTTTTTTAAAAAGGCCTTCTCCCCTTCCTCTTTTGTTTCAAACAAGGAAAAGACAATGGTAATGAAATTAGGAGGGGGAAACACCCTCAGCAGAATAATGGGAGATAACTGAAGAACGACAGTGAGAAAAAATACTATACTCGGTCCTCTGCGGCCGGCAGGACCCCTCCAGGGAGGCTGACTGATAGCGGGTCCTCAGGGTGACATTGGGCCACACGTGAAACTAGTGTTAACGCAGAGTAGAGCTGGGTGAGCTCAGGGCTGGGCGGACGTGATGCTAATGTCTCTCCTCCCGGTGTGTGTCTCTGCGGCTCGTTGTCTCTCCAGATGCTGGGGAGTATAACCACTTCGGTGCTCTGTTATGACCATGCTCTGCAGGCCAAGCCAGGGTTCGAGCAGGCTCTAAAGAGGAAGCATGCAGTCTTATGTCAGCAAAAGCTCGAGCAGAAATTAGAAGCTCAACATAGGTAATTGGGTGAGGATTTTTCCCTGGAGTGTGAATGCTGTGGAACCTCAGATTCGATCTGTGTAGGGCGGTAGCAATTTTATTTGTTCGCTCAAATTACGACAGTGACCCTGTCACTACTCCTCGTCCTCTCCCTTTCCACCAAAGCCGGGGGGTTAGCAGCAGGCATTGGTGGCATCAAGGATCTCTGGAATGGATTCCAGGAATGAGGTGTGCTTTGCAGTGAACCGTGCCATCGCGGTCTTGACGTATCTGTGTCTTTCATAAGATGGTGCAGAGAAAGGGGAGATGCAGCCTAGTACTCTGACTCCACTGCTTGCATTTTCATTTCCATGAAAAGCACAGGAGTGGGGCTGGAGCTAGAGTACAGCAGGTAGGGCGTTTGCGACCTGCGCTCAATCCCGGCATCCCATATGGTTCCCTGAGCACTGCCAGGAATGATTACTGAGTGCACAACCAGGAAAAAGAAACAAACAAACAAAAAAAAAAAAACCAGTAAAATCATTTATGTATGCTGTAAATGCTGTATTTGCATTCTTCCCTTTGGCTCCGAGGGTGGTCTGCCATTATGTCCATTAAGTGACATTCAGAGATATTATTTGGCCAAAATCAGACTTCGGTAGTTTGTACAGTAACATTAATTTGAACAGTAAACTATTGTACTTATTTTAGTACAATATCAGATGTACGTATATAATTTAGAAATATTTGTGTGTCATATATACATATCTGTGATCTCACAAAAGATCGCTGAAGAAACTTGACATAGTCAGAAATGAATCTGGGGCCGGGCAATAGTCCAGCAGGTAAGGCGTTCGCCTTGCACACAGCTGACCAGGGTTCAATGCTGGGGAGCATTCCATTTGGTCCCCAAGCACTGCCAGGAGTAATTCCTGACTGCAAGGCCAGGAGTAACCCCTGAGCATTGTTAGGGGATGTGACCCAAAAAGTGAATCTTTACAGATTTTTTGATTTAGAGATTTAAAGAGATTTCGAGTTCATGAAACTCTGATCGTTGCTTGTTTTCGAGTCTGTTTATTGCATAGCATGAAAAGGAATGGCAGCTTATGTGTTTATGCCTAGTTTCAGTCATACCTGATTTAAACTGGCCTGACTGAGCTTCCGAGAATATGTTCTTAACCATCCAGCTGGCTTTCTTACAGTCTGTACAGTAACGAAACTCTGTAAGTCACTGTGCAGTAGGTAATAATAAAGATCTTTGTGGCTGAACGTAGTCCAAGTTAGCAGATTGAGAATTAGGTGGCAGAGAACACTCCTTTGTAAATAAAGTTCTGTTTCTTTTGTAATCTTCTAAACTAAGGAGCTAAAGCATGAGAGCCAGGTAATTTGTCCCTCATTCTTGTGTTTATTTTATGTTGCACCCACACCCAGCGGTGCTTAGGTCTTGGTCCTGGCTCTGCACTCAGGGATCATTCTTGATGGTGTTTGGGGAACCGTATGTGGTACCATGAGTTGAACCTGGGTTGGCTGCATGCAAAGCAGGCTTTTGTTGTTGTTGTTTTTGGGTCACACTCGGCAATGCCAGGGTTACTCTGCCAGGGTTACTCCTGGCAGTGCTCAGGGACCGTATGGGATGCTGGGGATAGAACCAGCGTTGGCTGCCTATTAGACAAATGCCCTCCCCTCTGGACTATCGCTTGAGCCCAAAGCAGGCTCACCTTATTACCTCTGTACTATCTCTCCAGTCCCGTGTCCCTCGCCTTATTACCTCCTGGACTATCCAGTCCCGTGTCCCTCACTCTTAACCTTGCTTCCAGGTGGCATCAAAAGGAAAAGACAAAAAGGAAGAGTCTAGAAGGACTTTGAGTGCCGGTGGAACTAATGCCAACTTGGCGAAGGGAAGTGGTTACATGTGTGTTATTATATATGTACCTTTGACACCAAAAAAGCTCCAACGTCACGGCAGTCGTAGTTGAGTGTGGAGAATAGTTTAGTGGGTAAGGCACTTGCTTTCCGTGTGAACGACCCAGCTTCCGTCTCTGGCACCTCTTATGGTTCCCTGGACACCTGAGCACAGAGCTAAGAATTAGCCCTGAGCGCTGTCAGGTGTGGCCCAAAAAGAAAAAACATATTTAAGGAGAGAATTTCATGTCATATTTTCACTCAACTTTTAACAAAACCTGCATTTAGGCTCTTCATTCTAAAGCTTGATGGTACAGTGGTTATATGTTAAGAAAGAAAAGCAATTATTATGAGAGCCATAGCATGTATGTCTTTAAGTGGTTGAAAAATTAGTTTGAAAGCTCTGTAACTTCCTTCTGGTATTAAAACCACTTAAGATCCCTCCAGCGGACACTGAACGAGCTGAAAGAGTATCAGAAGCAGCATGACCACTACCTGCGCCAGCAGGAGATCCTGGAGAAGCACAAGCTGATTCAGGAGGAGCAGATCTTAAGAAACATCATTCATGAGACCCAGATGGCAAAGGAGGCACAGCTAGGTGCGTGCGTGCCCAGTGAATGAAGACGTGCATCCAATAAAGGGCACTTCTGGCTGCTGGCTTCCACACTCATGCCACCGGGAGGCAGTGTAAAAGCTGGAGCCGTCGCAGTGTACCAGCAACCCTAGGAGTCTGGTTTAAATTCATGTTTCAGAGTAAGCCCAAGAGTCTTGATAGTAGTAGTTTTCCCTCTGTGGCCTCACTGGTGGGTTCTCCTGTGTGAATATCCTGCTTATCCTGGAAACTTTGTGGAAAGGCAGATTGTGATCCCGTGGCTCTGAGTGTCTGACCCGAACGCCTTCCCGACCAGCTCCCACTGATGACTGTCCCTGCTGGCCTGAGCTGAGACACTGGGCGTGCACGGCCCTTCCCCATCCTATCCCTTGGTCCCTTGAAAGTAAATGCTTTGTTTTATTTTATTATAATGTGGGTTCAGAATCTCCACGCCGTGGCACGGAACCGCTCCTGCATCCCTCCTTGCTGTGCTTGGCAGATCTTATGGTGCCGGAGACCAACCCAGGGATCAAGGGCTTTACACAAAGTGAGATTTTTGGCCAGAGTTTATTTCAAAAATTCGTTTAGCTTCTGTTCCGTTTATTCGGGAGCACGCCCGTCAGTGCTGGAGGCAGCTATTCAGGATTGCTCCTGGAGGTGCCCAGTCCGCCACCTGCTACCAGAGATCAAACCTGGGCCTCCATCTGCAAGGCATCTTCTCCCGTCCTTGGAGCCGTCTACCTGGCCCAGACCCTGAGCCAGTGGATTACAAGATTCCGTATATGTGCAATGTTTTGTTTTTGGAATGAATAGGTTTTATTAAAATCTTGTGTATCTGAGACCCCATAAGAGCCACTGATCTGCAGGAACTGGTTGGCAGGAGACATTTGATTTGTTTACATCCAGAACGTTCTATCTTTCCTTAAGCCTTAAGTTGTTAAGCCTTTGACAGTTTGTCACCTGAGAATAAATTAAGAAAAATCTCTTAAATTACACTCTTTTCCCTTGTCAACTATGGTGGTCTGGAAAGACCTCTTAGCCCTTGCATCTTAACTGTGATTGGTTACAGGCTATCAAACAACTTTTCTTTGCTAAGTGTGTAGGTTATTTCTCAGTTCATGGGATTCTTTATTGCTCAGTCTGTACTGAATGCAACCAGAACTCTTAAATGAAACAATTATGATACGTAGATATCTTGAAAATGTTGTAACAGGACCATAGAACTAATAGCCTTGTGGCTCTTCCTTCAGGTGGCCCTGGTTCAATATCTGGTACAGTGTGGTCCCCTGAGTGCCACGAGAAGTGACCCCTGAGCACTGAGTGGGGGAATAGCCTCCAAGTACCTCTGGGTATGACCCCATAACAAAAAATGAACAAAAGATGTAGACAGTAGATTTTCCTGTCATAGAATGTTATTGCTAGAGGATGCCTCAGTGATAATCTAGTAACCCCTTTGTTCTGTAGATGGAAACACTGTAGATTTCTCTGCTTTCCATACCCAGTGGTGCTCAGGACTAGATCTGCTGGGTATCACTCTTTTTTTTTTTACAAAGTTATTTATAATGATTTGTTATAGGCATTCGCTATTCCAGCACTAATTCCACCACTGTTATACCTTTCCTCCACATTCTCTCCAATTTTCCCTACCACCCCTTAAGCCTGCCTTCATAACAGTTCCTCAATAATTTATTTTTTATTGCTTGTTATCAGTAAGTGCTGGAGATGAGAGCCTTCTACTGAGAGTATATCACCTACACGGCAGAGCCTGGCAAGCTACTCATGTTTTCTTTGATACGCCAAAAACCAGTAACAGTTATGGACTTCATTCCCTGACCTGAAGGAATGGCTTGAGGCTCTTCCTATCCCTGGAGCAAGCAGATGCCCTTGGGCTACACTTGCTTGCTACAGGGCATATGGAGATGTTACTGGTTTCCCCTCGAGCAAATCAATGAACAACGGGAAGACAAGTGAAGTGATACAAGTGATCAGTAATTTGCTAAAAGCTGATCAAAAAACGTCATCTCACCATGGGGTCATTAATTCCTGTCTAAGATTACTAAGAATGTTGTTACAGGTTAAGCCTTCTTTATATTCCGTTAAGATTGGATGTCTTCTGCATTACACCCCATCCAATCTGGTGTGCTGCTCCCGGTTTATCAGTGTTGTACAGTTTGGATGCTTTACGACTGCTACTGCATGCTCCAGAAAGTCCAAAAAGTTTTTAATGGGTGATACAGCTGGAGTTAAATTTTTAACTGGGTGGCAGCTTTGGGGCATGTTTGACTGCTGGGGCTTCTGGAAGTACAGGGAGATGGGGGAGGTAGCCCATCCCTGACTCCATGGAAGCCTGGAGACTTCAGTCAGAAAACCTGCATTCTTGAGTTTTCCGGTGGATTAATTTCAACGACCTGAGCAGTGGAGTCCAGAGAGCCTGGTAGTGGTTGTGGAGTGTGGAAGTTTTTTGGCTACTGGGGCTCTGTTTGGGTGGGCACTGCTCACCCACCCTGAGGGGTCATTCTTGACAGTGCTTAGGGGACCTTGTGGTGTCATAGAACAAACCTGCGCTTCCTGCATATAGAGCGTATCCTCTACCCTTTTTGGAGTGTCTCTTCGGCCCTGAGGAGTCTTTAGAAAGGTCCACTGTAACTATTAGTGCACATTCTCTTATCTAAGCACTCCCTGTAAAAGTATTCTGCCGGGCTTGGAAGTACTCAGGGTTGAAACTCAGTGACATGGGCTCAGACAGTCCTTTTGGCACTGCTGACCATCCTCATTGGTTTTCTTTCCCTTTCTTCCTCCAGGGAACCATCAGATATGCCGCCTGGTCAACCAGCAGCACAGTCTGCATTGCCAGTGGGACCAGCCTGTACGCTACCATCGCGGCGATATCTTTGAAAACGTCGACTATGTCCAGGTGCTTCTCTTGGTCCCCGCTAGTTCTCAGAAACTTTCCCGTGCCTAAGAATGATATCACTTCCCTCCTGGGGCCCCTTATAAACTTGATCCCTAAAATGTTTGATTGTCATTTAAGGCTCCAAGGGTATTGTTTATGAAGTCTAATTTTATAACAAGTACTCAATCATGAGCGCTGTTTGTTTCCCAGTATGATTCTTTATCAACATGGAAGCTAGAATTGGGCTCTTATTTCTGTTTAACACAAAATTTCTGTTTCCCTTCTTATTAGAATAGGACATCTAATTTAAAATTCAAGAAAGGGTAGCCGTGCTCTTCCTGAAGTTATCAGTCTAATTACATTGCCATAGCTACAGGTACCAACAGCGATTGTAACCAACAGAAACATATTAAGAACCATTGCTAGGTGTATATTTTCCTTCTTTTCCTATCGTGTGTGTGTGTGTGTGTGTGTGTGTGTGTGTGTGTAGATTGTGCATGTACATAGGCACAGGAATATATATACACTCACATGATCTTAACCCATCTTCACCCATAGGGATATTGGAAAGAAAAATCATTTGTCCTGGCCTGTCAAAAAGCCATCATAAGGTAGGGCTGGAGTGATAGTCCAGCGGTAGGGCATTTGCCTTGCACATGGCCGACCCAGGTTCAATCCCCAGCATCCCTTATGCCGCCCCCCATATGGGATGTAATATGCACCGCCAGGAGTAATTCTTGAGCAAAGAGCCAGGAGTAACCTCTGAGCATCGCTGGGTGTGACCCAAAAAAGAAAATAAAAAGCCATCATAACCTCAGTCATGAATACAAACATTTCCAGATTGAAGTAGTTTAAATAGTTAAGAGATCAGAATTCTTCCTGTAAGAAGACGAATCAGGAAAAATTGGAATTCTTTAATCTAGAAAAGTTCAGACTATTCTGGAAAAGAGATAAGTAGCCAAAATTAGGGGCCAGAGACTAGTACAGTGGGTAAGGCTCTTGCCTCTCATGAGATAGACTTATTGATCCCTGGCACTTTGTAAGATCCTTCAGGGGTCACTGCTGAGCACAGAGCCAGGAATTGCCCCCTAAGCAATTGAGGGTGGCCTAACCCCACACCCACCCACATCCCCAAAGAAGGAGGGAGCAGGGAAATAGCTCTACTGACCGGAATACATCTTTGCATGCAGGAAGCCTGGGATCAACCCACGGCACCAGATGGGCCTCTGATCACTCTTGAGTACAGCTTCAAAACAAAGCAGAAGAAATGAGTGACAATTAAGATTGTCTGTTTAGGGTGAAAGACCAAGAGCTTCCTAGGACTCTTGTGAACTAGCTCTTGTTTGCTTTTTAAGAGGAGTATAGGAAGACCAGGCACAAGGATTATAACTCCCTGCCTTACATCCAAGCACATTCGGGGAAGTGGGGAATGTATGGAAATGAAATAGACTGTATCGAACATCATGGTGCTCCTCTAGAGGATCATTTCACAGACTGCTCTGCAACAGCTTCCATTATTATACAGATTATATTAACAGCACATAGTGGGGGAAATATGCTCCCTGCGGGCCGGAGCGATAGCCCAGTGGGTAGGGCGTTTGCCTTGCACACGGCCGCCCATGCCGGCCCGGGTTTGATCCCGTCATCCCATATGGTCCCCCGAGCACCGCCAGGAGTAATTCCTGAGTGCAGAGCCAGGAGAAACCCCTGACCATTGCCGGGTGTGACCCGAAAAGAAAAAAAAAATCTGCTCCTGACATAACTTCATCATCTGCATAGCTTTTTATTTCCCTCATCCAGTCCTGCTTCCATTATCCTAAGATAACAAGGTTCTGAAGTGTACAAAAACCTGTGCTATCAGGTGAGAACATGAAATACCAGGTGTTTTGCCATGGTTCGGAGGAAGCCTGTGTATATTTGTGTTCATGTGTGTATATATTTGTGTTCATATTCAGTTCTAAAGCTTTGCTTTGGGACTGATGGTACAATAGTCAATAGCAACCATTACATTAAACCTTTAAGAACCCTTAAGTTCTGTTGCTTTCACCCACAAGACCTGAATTTTGTAGAGTAGGGATGATTTTTGTCTCGGTTGGGGAGGGGAATAATGAACCAAATCAACTAATTATTATTTCTGTTGAAGCAAGATAGTTTTGTTGAAACTTACTTAGAAAGATGTGAGGGAGAGAAAGAGAAAACCATGTTTGAGAGAGCACACAGGCTTCTCTGGAGTGGGGATAGACAAGCAGAGAAACAGACAAGCGAGATACAAGCATGTTTACGAGGAAACGTGGACCCAAAGACCAAGCTAAAGGTAAAAGAACCCACATCACAGGAAGGAAGAAGAGGACAAGGAGATTACCTGTGCCGTTGTTCTCACACTCCCGTGGCAGTGTGGGTTGGCAGTTGATAACCCAACAAATGCTGCTGGAGCCTAGCTCAGACCTTTACCACGGGTGTGCTTTCTGATTTCCTGTCACTAATTTTGAGTGTTCACTAAGTTAGGACAGCTCCTTTCTGTTTGTAATTTGAACTTTTCCTTTTCTTAGTTTGGTGAGGATTCGTCGACCTCCAGCATGATGTCTGTGAACCTCGATGTTCAGGCCAATCAGAGTGACGTCAGTGACCTGGCCAAGGCTTCCCGGTAGCCCATTCCGTTCTCTGGCTCTGGGGCCAGGACTCTGATGCATACAGGGTGAGTTAATAGAGGATGATGATCCCGGGGCCCCGAGCGATAGCACAGCAGGGAGGGCATTTGCCTTGCATGCAGCCAACCCGGGTTCAATCCCCGGCATCCCATACAGTCTCCTGAGCCAGGAGTAATTCCTGAGTGCAGAGCCAGGAGTAATTCCTGAGTGCAGAGCAAGAAATAACCCCTGAGCATTGCCAGGTCTGATCCAAAAAGCAAAAAGAAGAGGATGATGACTTTACCACGGATGGACAAGAGCTCTTAAAGCGGTGACCTTCAGGGGCCGGAGCGATAGTCCAGTGTTTGCCTTGCACGTGGCCGGCCCATGCCGCCCAGGTTCGATCCCCAGCATTCCATATGGTCCTCTGAGCACTGCCAGGAGTGATTCCTGAGTGCAGAGCCAGGAGAAACCCCTGAGCATTGCCGGGTGTGACCCAAAAGAAAAAAAAAAAAAAGCGGTGACCTTCATCCTCCCTGATTAATCTGACTCCTGTCATTGTGACCTTTATCCAAAAGCACTCTTTAAGCTTCTGTTAAGTAGAAGGCATTCTGTTAGGTGAGGGAAGTAAGACCCAGGGTCTGCCTTTTTCTCCCCCAATCAAGAGGAGCTAATAGATATACTGATTTCAACTCAAGACTTTAAGCACTGAGTCTAATTATCAACCCTAATCTCTCTAAACTTGAACTAAGAGAATAGTTCACTGAGTTCACTTCGGAATACTTCACTTCAGATACTTACTTTATCAGCGTTTGTTTTGTTGTGTATCTGCTGCGAGCCAGACGAAAGTGAGCTTACAAGCTCCTTGTTGTGCTGAAGCTTACGTTCTAGTGGAAGATGGAAATAAGAAGTTCACCAATACAGACTTTCAGGCTAGCTAAGAAGTAATTGTATGGTGATCAATGAATATAAGAACAAAGACTGCATTTTACTGTGATGACATTTTCACAGTGTATCAGGCTTTTATTCTCGTATTGCTACCTAGTTTAATTTGGGCGCTTTCGAGCCACACCTAGTGGTGCTTAAAGGCAGCTCAGGCTTGCTCGAGGGACCATGTGGTACTGAGGATGGATCAGGCCTCCCACATGCAGAGCTGCCACCTCAGCCCTAGCCCTCGACTCGTCCAGCTTTGTTTGTTTGTTTGTTTGTTTGTTTTTTACTTTTTGCTTTTTGGGTCACACCTGGTGATACTAAGGGGTTATTCCTGGCTCAGCATCAGGAATTACTCCTAGTAGTGCTCGGGTGATCATATGAGATCTATATGAGATCCCAGAGATTAAACCCTCTCCGGCGTGTGCAAGGCAAACACCTCTCGCCCATAATTGTGTTACATTGAGATAACATGTAACAAGCTATTAAAATACTGTTAATGTTTATGCTTTTGGTGACAGCTAACTGCATCTCCACCAACACTAAAGAGCCATAAACACCCCCTCCCGCCCCACCACCACCACCACCTCTGTCCTTAGGTGAGAGATGCGTTTCTCCTTTTCCTCAGCCACACAGTACGGCTTTCATCGTCTCTGGGCATTTGTGATTCCCTGTTATGTTCCCTTACTCTGCATATGAGAGAAAGCATTCTGTGTCTGTCTCTCTCCTTCCAGCAAACTTCACTCAGCATAATACTCTCCATGTCCCTCCTTGCAGTAGCAAACTGAATGACTTTATTTTTCCAAGGCCGAGCAATATTCCACTGTGTCTGCACACCATCGTTTCTTTCTCCAGTCACCTATTCTTAGACATGTGGGTTGTTTTCAGGTTTTGCCTATTGTGGTAATGCTGCCAGGAACACAGGGGCAGCTGGGTAAATTGGTCTTTCAGAAGTTCAGTAGCGTGTTGAAGTATTTACTCCAAAAAGGGACACGTGAGAAATGTTGCCTTCTTTCCTAGGACAAACAGCATATTATGTGGCCTAAACGGACTGACTGTGCCGAGAGCTACCCGAGAGTCCCTGCTGGTGGGGAATTGCCAACCTACTTTCTACCTCCAGAAAACAAAGGACTCAGGCAAGTGCTGATGGATGTGGCAAAGCACATGATTCCGCATGATGGTCACCTGACGGGCTGTGGAAGCACCAGGTTAAAGTCTATATCCTGAAGTCGCCCAGACTCTGGAAATGTGAATGCTGTTCCTTTTTCTTGTGCCAGGATCCACGAACTCCACAGTGACGATTATTCTTCTGAAGAGGAAGCTCAAACCCCTGACTGTTCCGTAACTGACTTCAGAAAAAGCCACACTCTGTCCTACTTAGTCAAAGAATTAGAGGTTCGCATGGATCTGAAAGCCAAAATGCCAGATGACCATGCCCGAAAAGTAAGACTCCCTTAGGCTGGTGTTCTTGCCGTCCGTCCCGGGTGATCTCAAAGCCTCGCAGGTGGAGCGGAGCGCTGGCGGGAGGTGGCTGTTGCGCTTTGCATCTGTGAAGCCGCAGAGCGGGTGAGGGCATTCAGAAGCCAGTGGCGTTTGTGGGGGAATGCCGGGAACGTGGGGTCCGCCTTTCTGACCCCCGCAGACTCCCGAGCCTAGCCCTGATTCCCCAGAGAAGACCATGCTTGCCACCTCCCCTGAGCTGCCACAAGTCTGAGTAGGTTGTGAGGGGAAAGATTCTCTTTCCTGACGATTTCCTGACGAGCCACGCCGTGGCCTTATATGAGATCCTTAGAAATCTATGAATTTGGAAACTCTGCAGACTTTATGCATCACTGTATCACTGTTTCACTGTCTTCCCGTTCATCATCGATTTGCTCCAACGGGCACCAGTAACATCTCCATATGTCCTGTCTCATGCAAGTAGAGCCCAAGGGCACCTGCTTGCTCCAGGAACATTCAAACCATTCCATCACGTCATGGGAATGAGGTCTATAATTGTTACTGGTATTTGGCATATCAAATACGACACGGGTAGCTTGCTCTGTTAAATGCTGTTTATCATCATTCCTGTTCTCTGTATCACTAAGAGTGTTTTATTATGTGTATTGTAGATACCACACCAGAGACACAAAGAAAAAAAATTACCTTTGTACAGAGGAAACAGATCACCACAGTGACCGCTTTTTAAGCTTAATTCCAAAGTCCATAAGCCCTTACTAAACATTCAGAAAGCTCCAGCTGGGGCAGGGGCACAGGGCCAGGGGTAGGGTGTGTGTGTGCCTTGCCTGTGCCCAAGCCAGGTTTTATGCCTGGACCCTGTTGCCTCGAGGGTTGCTGGATGCAGCCCTGGAGACCCCCAGGCTTGGCTTAGGGTGGCCCAGTCGTCCCCAGCACATTGGGCCCCTCACTGAATTCTGTTCTGGCCCTGAACTTCATGCCCAGTTGACTGAGTATCTTAGGAGGGCTTCCCCCCACACACACACACCCAACTCCTCCCTGACCACTGCTTGGAAGGCCTCAAAGCAAAACAGCATCTACTAAGGACAAAATAAATCCCCAAATACCAGGCGCTATTGGGAATACAATGATAAGGGGCCATGATCCCTGCCTTCAACCTGCGCCTAGTCACAGAAATGTTTTTCCTGCAAGCAGCCTTTTTTTTCCTTTTTTGCTTGTTTTGGGTCTACCTGGTGATGCTCAGGGGTTGCTCCTGGCTCTGCTCAAGGGACCATATGGGGTGCCGGGATTGAACCCAGGTCGGCTGCATGGAAGGCAAACCCCTCCCTTCTGTGCTATCACTCCAGCCCCAGGCAGGTTTTTATCACAGTAAGCATTGCTTGCTGCCGTCTCCTGAGCTCAGACTCGGTTTGTGGGGGTCTTGGATTGCCTTAGTGGGGTTTGCAGGTCACCTGATTACGTATGGGGGTATCTTGTGTCTGAATTCTTTTTTTTTCTTTGCTTTTTGGGTCACACCCAGTGACGCTCAGGGGTTACTCCTGGCACTTTGCTCAGGAATTACTCCTCACAGAGCTCAGGGACCATATGGGATGCCAGGGATCGAACCCAGCCCAGGTCAGCAAGGCAAACGCCCTACCTGCTGTGCTATCGCTCTGGTCCCCCTTGTGTCTGAATTCTTGAGTTACAAATACTCTAGGACATAAATTGAGCAAATCCACACCTACTGGCATGTTGGTGAGCTCATAGTAAATATGGATCCAGTCAAATTAACTTGCAGAGGAGCTCAGATACCGTTATTTATCTGCATTCTTTTCAGCTGTCTTTCCTATTATTTTTTCAATTGAGTCCATCTTCATTTTGATGTTTTCAGATTTTGCTTTCCCGTATTAATAACTATACTATCCCAGAAGAAGAAATTGGGTCTTTCCTATTTCATGCTATTAACAAGGTAAGTCGCCTGTGTCAGTCATCTGAACTTTGGTTATCATAATTTAAATGTCCGTCTTTTAAGTTAAAGTCTTACTTAAGTTAAAATCTTACTTAGAGTCAGTGGACCGGATTCTGTCTCATTGTAACTGGCTTGTCGGGCTGTTTCGTTCCAGCCCAACGCTCCAATCTGGCTGATCCTCAATGAGGCAGGGCTGTACTGGAGGGCCGTGGGCAATAGCACCTTTGCCCTTGCGTGTCTTCAGAGGGCTTTGAATCTGGCTCCGCTTCAGTACCAGGACATTCCTCTCGTCAACTTGGCCAACCTCCTGATTCACTACGGCCTTCATCTCGACGCCACCAAGCTGCTACTTCAAGCCTTGACCGTCAATAGCTCTGAGGTGAGAGGGGCTTGGTCTTTAAAACAAATTTATAGGGGCCAGAGTTGAGTGGTAGGCCACTCCATCCCACCAGACATTGAGCCTACAGGACTTCCCACATGTCGGGCCTGCGTTCCACCACTTGAGTTAATTCCCAGGCCCCGAGGTGGAGTTGCGTGTTTCTTTGTAACTCCAGATGCCGAGGAAGGGGATTCAGTTCCACAGTTTCGATGAGTGTAGGGCAGGAGCGGGGAGGGTGAGAAGAGAAAGGAGAACAGAGGAGTCCAGCTGACACGAAGATTTGTCCTCAGTAGTTGACTCCATAAGCAGTGGCCTTTCTATCCCCAAAGCTAATGACAGTCATCCACAGACGTGTCACAACTCAGCACCAATGAGGCGTCTTTGGACTGGAATATACCGCCCCATACCCTTAAATTCAGAGTACATTTTGTAGTTTTTCCTTTTTTGGTGGGGTGTGGGGGTGCACCCAGTGTTTCCAGGAGATACTCCTAGCTCTGTGGGCAGGGATCATTCCACTTGGTGCTCAGAGAACCACGTAGTCTTGAGGGTCAAAGGCTTCCACTTACTGGGCATGCATTCAGCCCCTGAACTCCGCCTTCAGTCTCCAGATTCGTATTTTTCTAGAGAAGATCTAGGCATTCTTGTGTATTGTTTTGGAGTGAAATCTGCATCTCTTCAGAAAATAAAAGAGGGTTTGGCTTATTTTATTTTTGATGATTTCCCATTTTCAATGAGTGAAAATTATAATTAGTTAACTTTTTTTTTAAGCAAATTAAATAAGAATGGTTGAGCTACTAAAAATACACCGGCACTTTTTTCTGTCAGTCTGAAACATTGGGTTCTGACTGTCTGCTACTCATGACATTTGGAATGCTGCTTAATATCAGACTGTTTTGCAGTTTAAATTCATAAATAACTTTACGCTACCCAAACCAGAGCACAGCTTAAAGCAGAAGTGGGGAACTTCCGGCCCAGGACTGTACAAAGCCTGGTTTTAGTTGGTTTTAGTGGGATGCAAGGCAAGTGCCTTTAACCCTTACCTCAGTCATCCCCAAAGTCAAAGTTTTACACAAAAGAAAATATTGTCTGTAAAGAGTTTGCTTTGAAATAGAAATTTCACGATTAGATTTCAAACAAATTTGCGCATCTCTGGACTGTCCCTTGGACCAGTTTGCTAACAGAGGGCCCTCTGTTGGCAAACTGGTCCATGGGACAGTCCAGAGACGGCAAATTTGTTTGAAATCTAATCGTGAAATTTCTATTTCAAAGCAAACTCTTTACAGACAATGCTCCTTTCCCTTGCCTCGACTAGAGGCACAGTGACCCACAAGTAGGAAGCCCACTGTGGGGAACCAGCCAGTTGGGGTCCACTTCCTCTCACTCCACAGGTCCATCTGTCCACACACCGAGCACATGCCATGTTCAGTAGCTGACCCCTTTTTGTTTTTTGCTCTATTTGGGGTGGGGGGATCACACCCGGGATGCTCAGGATTACTCCTGGTGGTGCTAGGGGACCATAGGGGATTCCGGGTATCAAACCTGCGTCAGCCGTGTACAAGGCAAACGTCCTGCCCGCTGTGCTGTCGCTCTGGCCCTTGACCCCATTTCTAATTTCCAGCACCACGTATTGTCCCTTGAGTACCACTAGGGGTCAGTCCTAAGCACAGAACCAGGAATAGCCTCTCGGCACTGCAGGGTGTGGCCCAAACCTTGTCTTTCTACCCCCCCCCAATATATGTGTGTGTGTGTGTGTGTGTGTGTATACATACATATATATATATATATATATATATATATATATATAAAATTGTATGACTTTCATGGTCATCATTTGAAATGGTTGCAGAAAGACTTGATGAATTGAAATATTCTCACTCCTCTGTTGGGTGGTTATATTGCTGATAGTGCTTTGCTATTATCCATAATTGTTTTCTGCTTTATGCCTTTTCTGTATTCTAGATATTTTATTTGGAAAGTGTTCTAGCAGTGGAATTACTAATCAATAAGGCAATAAAAGAACAACTGTTTTGATGGCCGCAATACAAAATGCCAGACAGTCTACCAAAAGCCATTTTATATTGCCATAATCATTTCTCTTGTATTTTCACCAGATATGAGTCAGTGAACAACTGAAACGACTGCCCATATTTACTGAAATTCAGAAAGCTTGGATATGGGCTTAGGTGGACCACCAAGCTTTCAGTCATGCCACATGGAGATTCTTAATGCCTATGCTAACTCCCAGTCCCCACTGAATACATTTATTTAAATCCTTGTCTATACATACATATATATATATATATATATATATATATATATATGTTTTTAATATATACTGCCTCTCGAGGTATTGCAGGTGTGGCTGCAGTGCCCGGCTGCATCAGCAGGTGGCAGACAGCAGGCAGGTTTGTCTACACCCAGGGCTCTGCCCTGTGGGCCCTGGAAGGTTGATGGTCTGACATAGAAAAAGACTGGGCCTCCTGGGATGAACCTAGAGCCATGGCAGAGCCTAGCAAACTACCATGGTGTATTCAATATACCAAAAACAGTAACAATAATGGATCTCATTCCCAATGATGGAAATGTTACTGGCGCCCACTCAAGTGCAAATCGATGAACAATGGGAAGACAAGTGATACAAGTAATAAGTGATATATATATATATATATATATATATATATATATATATATATATATATATATATATATATATACACACATTTATATTGGGACCAGAGCACAGGGACAGCAGGTAGCATGCTTGCCTTGCACACTGCTGACCCACGTTTAGTCCCTGGTACCTTATTTGGTTCCTTGAGCTCTGCCAGGATGATCTTTGAGCACAGAGCCAGGGGTTTAAGCTCTAAGCACAGCTCTGGGCTGTGGCCCTAAAAAAAAAAAATGAAATTCATATTATAGTTAGAGTGGCCAGTATCAGTCAGGAAAGGGGCTCCGTGGTAGAGCACAGGCCTCAATCTCCAGCACCACGTCCTACCCAGCACTGCCAGGTAGGACAGTAAGACCCTAAGAGCCCCAGGCACCTCTGGGTGCCATGAGAACAGCCAGTATAAATAGCAGTGAACAGTTCAGCCTAAACTTTATTGGGCTAGCCTAAAAATAGCCAGAGAAAACATACTATTATAAAAGTTTTGTAACTGAGAAAACATCCATCCATTCATTCATTCGTTGGAGAAAACATTCATTCATTAATATTTTGCTGATTCTTTTTATTTTCCCCTCCTTTCAGCCCCTGACCTTTTTGAGCCTGGGAAACGCTTACCTTGCTCTGAAGAATATCAGTGGGGCCCTGGAGGCCTTTAGACGGGCTTTGAAGTTAACAGCCAAGTGCCCGGAGTGTGAAAGCAGCCTGCAGTTGATTCGCTGTCTGCAGTTCTACCCTTTCCTGTACAACACCAGCTCGTCACTCTGCAGTGGTAAGCGGCAGGCAGAATAGCTCGCCTCCCTCGCTGGCCAACAGAACACAGACAATGACTTCCCGGGGATTATTCCTGACAGGCATAATTATAGATCCATGGGAAAGAAATATCATGACTACTCTACAAATGTCTCAGGGCCTCAGACATCATTAGATAGATCTCAGGTGGCAAAAGGCTAGCTGAGGTATCATCCATCAGCAGGGTGGATAAGGTGTGACCCTTTTGTTTTCTTTCCCTCTCTTCCAAGACTTTGATGTTTTATAAAGATCAGTGTCAGTAGTGACAGATAATTCTTGTGAAGTCAGATGGTCTATGAAGCTATTGTCCTGTGCTCATTCACTGAACTGGAGCTCTGACCATGAAGATCTCTCTCTCTCTCTCTCTCTCTCTCTCTCTCATTCTCTCTCTCATTCTCTCTCTCTCTCTCTCTCTCTCTCTCTCTCTCTCTCTCTCTCTCATTTTTGGGTCACATCCAGCAATGCTTTAGGATTTACTCCTGGCTCTGCATATGGGATGCCGGGATACAACCGGGTTAGTGCATGCAAGGCAAATGTCCTACTTGCTGTACTGTTGCACCAAGAGGTGGTGTCTATTGGCTTTCTTCTTCAGCCATCATCCAGATGTGTGTATGTTGGGACTGTGCAGGGTCCCCAACAGATATTGGGGTTCAGCAGATTCTTGGCCACATTCAGGGCCAACAACCGCTCCCCAACTGCTGGACAAAGGAACAAGACCGCCAACTCTAGAAAATCTAGGCTTTAATCTGTCTACTCACTGCTCACTCCATACCAACAGTTAACACATACTCTGCCGCCACTACACGGACTGTCAGACTCACAGACCATGTGCTGCTGACCAAGAGCTCACCCACACACATGCGTCTCTCCGGACCATGTGCTCTGACCCTGTGCCCCTACCCCCACCCACCAGAGCCAAAAGCCACTGCTCCCCTGGGGGACTGGGCCTACCAAGTCAGAGCCAGCCTGCCCTTCTTGGCCATGCTCCTGTGGCTTAAGCTTGAGAGATGCTGATGCAGAGTCCTGCTTTTCTCCTCCCAAGCTAATAAAGAAGCGCTTATATCTATTATTCTTAGATAGACACAGCAAGAGAGAGACATGTGTAATAATTACACTCAAGATTAAATCTATGGGATTTAATCTAATTCTATAGATTTAATCTAATTCCATAGAGCAGGGTTTATACTAAGGGTCCCACTTTCATGGGGATATCACATCACATAATCCAAACTATGTTCCCAAGGTCAGATTGATCATCTCTTCCAACCCCATCCAGATCCTGTCTCCAGTTACAAACAGACTTGCTCTGCCCCAGGGCAGTTCTTAGTCTCTTGCTCTGCTTCATGCTGGGGCCACTTGGGCCCTGTGTCACCTACGCTTTTAATCTTTTGGATCTGAGCAGGGTTTATACTAAGGGTCCCATTTCGTGGCCAGTGTGACTCTCTTCCTGGAACTATGCAGTCCCTGGGGGCGTGAGGAATTAGAAGCAGTCTAAATAGTGCTGGGGCTTATAGTTAGAAATATGATGGGAGCAGAGTCAAACTAACTCACAAATACCTGCCCCCACACTCCTTTTGTGTTTACGCAAGAAAGAACTCTCTTTGGCCCTAAGAATATGCAAATGTCTCATAGGTAGGAGAAGAACTATCCCCATCAGCAACACAAAAAATCCAGTTCTAATAGGTGAGGCATCGCCCAACAAGAGTAATCCAACATGTGTTCGCGTGTGCATAGAGCGAATGTATGAGTAGATACGCGTGGGAGAAAAAAATACACCAATATTAAAACTCTTATAAATCCGTCAGTTCCCTAGAGCTAAGAATTTCAGGGTGGTTGGTAATTTGTTGGCTCTTTTGTTTGTTTAACTTTTCGTGCAAGGGAAAAAGAAAATGAGTTTGACTTGCGTGCTGAGAAATGTGGTTTACCGGATGTGTTGGAATCTCGGGACCTTATGGTGGTAGAGCCCCCCTAGCAGCTGCTTCTTTCCAGTTCAGATCTTTTGCAATGTTCAGGCAGTTCTTCCGTCGCATCCAATGTAAAAGGAGCAAAACCGGTGCCCGCTTGGTTAAGGGACTTGTCTAAAAGACTCAGTAACCACTGCTGTAGTTTTGGGCTCCTGAACCTGGTTAACGGCAATCTCTTCCACCAGACTGCCTTGCCGTGCTAATGTCGTGGCAGGCCGTGAGCTGTGCTGATGTTTTCGTGTTAAGGGGTCCTGGTCTGATTCTCAGGGTAAGTCCATAGCTCAGTTGTGCATTGGTGTGGCGCACAGTGGAAACAGGAGTTCTTGCGTAAATGGCGAAGACCTGAAACAGTGCAGTGTAGCAGTCATGCTGGCCTCACGTCGATCATTCTTGAGCCTCAGCTCTGCCATTGCTTTTTCTGACCCCAGTCAAGTAACTCCTGTCCTCCAGCATTTAAGAAAAATAGCTCTTGATACCTTTGTCACATAGGGTCTTAAATGAGGTTCTTATTGCAGAGTAGGTATTGGTTACAAGTTGTAGATTCTTATTTAATCTTGAAAATGTGGTGCAGTCTTTGAAATTTAGATGTTCCCTCCGATGGCCTGATGAACAGAGTTTTGGTTTTACAATGAGTTGTTTATAAAAACAATAATAACAATCTCTTGGTTTCTTTTTTCTATCTTTTTATCACTCCTTCACCTCCAACTTCTTTCTGTTACTAGGCAAAGAGTTTGGGGCATATAAAATGAACTCTCTCTAAAAATACCTTTCTTTGGCATTACTGTTACTACTGTTATTACTACTGCTAATGCTAGTAATATTGCTGTTGTTAATGTCATTGGTTGGGGGTGTGGGCCACGCCCAGTAGTGTTGGGCCACCTGAGCAGAAGTGCTCTGTGCTCAGGAGTGACCCCCACAGTGCTAGGGTGATCTTACGCAGTGCCAGGGATTGAACGGGATTGGCAGGGTGTAAGGCACGTTCTTTAACCCCAGTCCTGTCACGCCAAGCCTTGCTTTACAGTGACGCACTTGTGCTTAGCTCAGCATCCGTTTCCTGAAAGTCATTCTTACCCTGTGTCACTCATTTTCTGGAGAAATTCGGTTGCCTTCAGTTTTTTTCCCCAGAGCAAAACTTCAAAGAGCTCAGGAAGAATTTTAATAACTTGGAACTGATCTTTCTCAGGATTGTATCTGAGAGCCAGGTTATCCTAAATATAGATTCAATTCAGTAACAATTTTTAAAGCTCGATAATAATGACAAACTAATTTAGCCCCTTTCACACTGTAATTCACTAGCTTAGAAAATACACAGTTTAGTTACTAACACCCAAAAACTGGTACTTCCTGGTGGAAATGTGTTTTCTGGCATTACATCTAGGTCTAAAATTGATAGTACATTGTAGTACTGAGTTTATTTTAGTCATTAAAATTCACTGTGAGTGTTTCGCTGTTGTTTTTTGTTTTGTTTTTGCTTTTGCTTTTTTTGGGTCGGTCACACCCAGCAATGCTCAGAGGTTACTCCTGGCTCTGCACTCAGTAATTACTCCTGGCAGTGCTCAGGGGACCATATGGGATGCTAGAGATCAAACCGGGGTCTGACCGCATACAAGGCAAACACCTTACCCGCTGTGCTACCGCTCCAGCCTCTCACTGCGCAGTGTTTGTACAGCTTATAGTTCTCCTGTTCGTTCACTTTTATTCATGGTTGCCAAGGCCCAGCTGCATAAAACTGAAAGGTGACAAAAACCAGACTCCTCTATAAAAACCACAAATTTTTATTTAACAACCTAAACATCCCTCCACTCCAGTTATCTCTGAGCTTAAGTAGATTGTTGATGGGGTAAAAAAAGACAGACGCTGCTGAATAGTGACTAATCTTTCTACCTTTAGTCTGCCTTTTGTATTTTCATTTTTGTCATATTGAAATCAGCGTCGTAACTTACCTTTCTCAACACGATCCTAAGTTGTTGTAGTGACAGAACAGAGGTTTCAAGAGATAGACAGGGCTTGTGTTCTTTTTCTTGTAATAATGAAGAAGTTTCTGGGGATGGAGCAATAGGACATTCCCTTAGCATCAACACTGAGCCTTGAGCTCAGAGCAAGGAGTAAGTCCTAAGTACAGCGGGCCATGGCCCAAAAACAAAACAAAAATAATATTGGGGTTTTTTTTTAGATAAGAATGTAAATTGCCCTTAACCCTCTTTGTCCTTCCTCCTTAATAATCCTCTTAAACTGCCTATTTGAGGGGCCAGTGGGTAGGGCGTTTGCCTTGCACGCTGCAGACCTGGGTTCAATCACCGGTATCCCATGTGGTCCCCGAGCACTACCAGGAAATTCCTGGGTGCAGAGCCAGGAGTAACCCCTGAGCATGGCCGGGTGTGACTCAAAAACCAAAAAAAAAAATTTTTTTAAAACCCTATTTGAAAAGTTACTCACTTAGAAGATCAAAATTAGTTCAGCACTCTTGGGGAAACCTTTTACAAACAGTTTTTCTGACCACTGTTATTAATTTTCTGCAGAGTATTTTCTTTCAAGGTTCATGTTAGCCCCTGTATCTGTAGCATCTGTAATATAGTGTGATGTCCTGGGCACTCTGATGTCAAAGGGAATAAAATTGTAGGTAGTACGTTAGCATGAGCAAGTGTATGTTGCTTTTTATACATATACTTGGGAGTTTCCCCTAAAGATGTTCATCTTACATTTCTTATTATAGCTACACAGGTAACTTGGAGTACAGATATATGCAACATAGAAGTACACAATCACAGCGTTTAGAACATTTTCACGCTTTTAAGGACTTTGTAACTTAGTGTGTCAGTTAGTGCAGGTATTTATCAGGCAGCTTCCAAACTTGTATTAACCTAGAAATCATCCTATTGACTGCCGTTTGCCAGAGTTCCTGTATGCTTGGTGTCGTCATTCTCTCCCCTGTATGAAGTCAGCTCATAAATCCTCTTTCAGAAGTAATTGTACATTGCCACTATAATTTTCAGGCTACTGAGAAGGAAAACTTATTAGATTGATTTTCATTTTCCACTCTGGAGGTGACTAAAGGAGAAGGTAGTGTTTCTAATTCTTTTTCTAATTTTGAAATTTTGTCCATTTTTAATGTCACCGGCTGTCGGGGACCCCGGCGGCTAACCAAAAGGTTGGTGGTTCGGGCCCACCCAGGGACGCCAGATGTCGGGGAGCACCGCGGGGTCCCCGACAGTGTCGGGAAGCGAGTTCCCTTCTACCTCCGGCCGGCGGGGAATGGATGAAGACTCAGGAATCCGATGCAGTTTTAAAAGGGCTTTACTATCACAGGTTCCAATATACAATCCAAGAGCAAGGAAAACCTCCGGACTCTGGTTTCCCAGCTAGGCCCCAGCCAGGTGTAGGCCAAGATAGCTGCCACCACGTGTTGAGGCCCAACAGAGAGTGGAGAGGACGGAGAAGCAAAACACCAAGGGAAGCCGAAATGGCAAAAAGGGGAAAAAAGAACCTCTTTTTTCTTGCAGCTTATTTTATAGCTAGAAATCCGCCCAAACTCCCCAGCCCAGCCCATTCTGGGCTGGACTATCTAGAGATAGAAACAGGAAAACAGCTCTATAGAAATGTAGCAACTTCCAGGAGACCATCGGGCTGTTTACAAGGACCCAGAGCTAATTAAAAGCCTCCTTGCAGAGCTGGGAGAAGCTATAAGCTAAATGTAACTTCCCCTGGCAGGAAGGATCAAATGCCCTCAGGTAATTTCTCCCAGCACCTCCCCTAATGTCTTAAGCCAAGATCTGCCTGGAATTGCCTTTATAGGGTAGAGAAGGGGGTTTCTGAGATGGCATGTCTCTGTACCAAAGACTAATACTAATGCCAGTTAAATATTTCTCCAAGCCTTCACAAGTCTTGTCTACTTCACGGTAGTTTTGTATTTTAGTTGCCTTTGAGTTATCAGGGAGCCATGCTTGCTTGGTTGGAGGCAAACAGCATTTCTCTCTGGTCTAATTACTTAGAGATCCAACGTGACCAGGCAAATATGCTGGTAAGATCTAGCTAGTCCCACGATGATCGTGGTAGCATGAGAGAATATTTATACCAGCCAGTACAGAATACATGGTCAGATAAGACTGCCACATTCAGACTACCCCCCTATCTATGAGGTGACCTGCAGGAGGCAATCCAGGGCAGATGCAGAGGCCTAGGCTTTTAGGTGTCCTGCAACCACCGGCTGTTTTGCTGATTATTTAGTTAACTGTTTTGCAGTTTGATGTAACTTAAGTGGAACTGAATGGGTCAGCTTAATAAATTCATTCTTCAATAGAAATCTGTCTGGAGACCGGTGAGATGGACGGGGAAGCACTTGCTTTTGCACGTCGCCACTTGGCTGCAACCCTGGTTTGATCCCCAGCGATATATATGGTCCCCCAAGCATCAGCAGGGGCCTCTTCTGAGCACAGAGCCAGAGTAGAATGTGAACTGCCCAAACCACAATCCCCCAAAAAAAAGTAATAAAACACAGATCTGGCCTATTTTATTTTATTGTACTTTATTTTATTTTATTTTTAAATACTTTATTATACCGCTGTGAGATATACAATTACAACGTTGTTCGTGTTTGGAGGTTTCGGTCATATAGTGTTCCAACCCTCCACCAGTATCCATTTCCCACCACCAATGTCCCTAATTCCCTCCCCCTCCCATAGTCTTTGAAGAATGTCTTTCTTTGAAGAATGTCATGGGTATCTTTATAGGGACCACATTGAATCTGTACAAAGCTCTAGGGAGTATTACCATCTTAACAATGTTAATACTCCCCATCCATGAGCAGGGAATGTGTCTCCATTTCCTTGTGTCCTCTTTTATTTCTTGAAGCAGTGTCTTGTAGTTCTCTTTGTATAGGTCCTTTACACACTTGGTTAAGCTGATTCCTAGGTATTTTCTGACCTATTTTAAAGGAAAATGGATTATGATCAGTAAACTTAGAATAAACTTTTTTTTTCCCAAATTGTATTACACCATTTTAGACATACAATTGCAAGATGCTCATGTAGAGTTTTGGTTCTACAGTGTTCCAACACCCTTCCCTCCACCCAAACCCATCTCCCATCACCAATGTCCCCACCTCCCTCCTCCCTCCCACACCTCAACTACTTGGAGGGTTCTGTATGTCTTTTCTCTCCTCTTTATGTCTCCCTCCCGCCAAACTTTACTGCACATCGTGGAATGCAGTGGATTAAAGGACATTACTGTTTCCACTATTTTGATGAACCGGCGGCCACTTGCGGCCGCGCGACCTGGGCCTTGAACTGGTTTTGCTCTGTTAATCTGGTTGTGAGGTAGTATCCCAGCGTCCGGACAGCGAAGGTGGTGGCTAGTGTGGTGGGCGAAGTCTCATCCAGCTGCTTCCGGGACCCCCCAGAGGTGATGGGCCCACTCCCAAAACCCATCTGTCCTCCTGGGAGCCCCATGGTCAGCTTAGCCCTGGGAAAGCGGAGTTCCACCTTCCCCAGGCGCGTCTGAGGCCCGCATGCTATGGCTGGTCGCCCCAGGTCAGCTCCTGGGCAGGGCCACCAGGCTCGACAAAATGGAGGGGGAATGGCTGACCCCTGACTCCATCTGACGAATTCCCAGTGATTCCCGCTTCTGGGAGCCGCCTACCTGGGCTCGAACTGGTTTTGCTCTGTTAATCTGGTCATGAGGTAGTATCCCAGTGTCCAGACAGCGAAGGTGGTGGCTAGTGTGGTGGGCGAGTCTCATCTGGCTGCTTCTGGGACCCCCAGAGGTGATGGGCCAACTTACAATAAACTTTTAAATATAAGTTCTCATCCTTGTAATTCTATATCTCGCATGGTATAATAAGGATTAGGAAGATGAAGGAGAGATGGAGGGAGACTGAGAGAAAGGGAGCGAAGGAAGAAATGCCTGCTCTGGAGCTGGGAGAGGAGGAATGTGGGGACATTGGTGTTGGGAAAGGGGCACTGGTGAAGGGATGGGTGCTGGAACAATATATGACTGAGACCCAATTATGAACATCTTTGTAATGTTGTTCTCATGGTGGTATAATAAATTTTTTTTAAAACATAAATAAATATAAGTTCTCTTAAGTGCTCAGAATGAGTAAAAAATTTATTTAAATTGGAAAAAGTACAGGTGTGTCAGGGAAGGAGTTTCAATAATGATTTTCTTTAATCATCAAAAATGGAAAAACTTATTACAGTATATGCAAACTAACAAGTACCTTTGCCGTACTTTTATTATTGAATCACCATGAAAAACAGTTACAGAGCTGTTTATATTGGGTTTCATGCATACAATGTTCCAACACCCATCCCTCCAGTGTGTATTTCCCTCCACTGATGTCACCATCACCACCAACCACTACCTCCTGCCTGACTGTAGCAGGCACTTTACCCCCTCTCTCTCTCTCTCTCTCTCTCTCTCTCTCTCTCTCTCTCTCTCTCTCTCTCTGCTCTATCTCGGTAGCAGGCACTTTATCCTCTCTCTGTCTCTCTCTCTCTTTCTATTTCTCTTCCTCCCCTCACCTTTTGTGTATTATAGTTTGCAATACAGATACCTTTTGCAGTATTTTTTCCCCAAATTTTATTACACCATTTTAGACATACAATTGCAAGATGCTCATGTAGAGTTTTGGTTCTACAGTGTTCCAACACCCATCCCTCCACCCAAACCCATCTCCCATCACCAATGTCCCCACCTCCCTCCCCCTCCCACACCTCAACTACTTGGCGGTTTCTGTATGTCATTTCTCTCCTCTTTATCTTTCCCTCCCCCAAACTTTCCTGCACATCGTGGAATGCAGTGCATTAAAGAACATTACTGTTTCCACTATTTTAATGGACCGCTCGGCCGCAAAAAGCCCGCGCAACCTGGGCTCGAACTGGTTTTGCTCTGTTAATCTGGTCGTGAGGCAGTTTCCCAGCTTCCGGACAGCGAGGGTGGTGGCTAGTGTGGTGGGCAAGTCTCATCTGGCTGCTTCTGGGGCCCCCAGAGGTGATGGGCCCACTCCCAAAACCCATCTGTCTTCCCTGGGGCCCTATAGTCAGCTGAGCCCGGGCGAGCCGAATTCCAGCTTCCCCAGCCGCTTGTTGCAGTATTTTTTAATAGTGGGATTTTCAAACATTTATTGTCATTTGTCACTTATCTTCCTGTTGTTCATTGATTTGCTCGAGCAGGCACCAGTAAAGTCTCCATTCATTGGGAATGAGGTCCATTATTGTTACAGCTTTTGGCATATTGAATACACCACGGGTAGCTTGCCAGGCTCTGCCGTGGCTCTGGGTTCATCCCAGGGGACCCAGTCTTTTTCTATATCAGACCATCAATCATTCTGGGCCCACGGGGCAGAGTCTGGGTGTAGCCTCTGTCTCCCGTTTGCCACCTGCTGATGCAGCTGGGCACTGCATCCACACCTGCAACACCTCGAAGAGCAGGAAACATTTATTATAACCAAAAAAATATTTTTAGTTCTTTATTATTTTTTTTAATTTTCTTTCTTTCTTTTTTTTTTTGTTTTTTTTTTTTTTTTTTTTTTGGGTCACACCCAGCAATGCTCAGGGGTTTCTCCTGGCTCTGCACTCAGGGAATCACTCCTGGCGGTGCTCAGGGGACCATATGGGATACAGGGATTGAACCCGGGTCGGCATGGGCCAGCCGCATGCAAGGCAAACGCCCTACCCTCTGGGCTATCGTTCCCGCCCTCTTTATTATTTTTTTAATTTGACTTCTTGGGTCACACCTGGCGGTGCTTGGGGACCATATGGGATGCCGGGGATGGCACCCAGGTCGACCACATGCAAGGCAAACACCTACCTGCTGTTCTATCTCCAGCTCCAACAAAATACTTTTTTTAATTCATTTTTCTACTTCACTGATTTCCAAATTAAAAACATTATATCTAGCAAAGATATTTTCTGCTTCTTAAACTACATTCTCTTATAATGTCTGTGACATAAGTAATTTTACTTGATTTTTAGTGTTGCTTATTTAGTATTTTTTTTCTTATATGAAACATATTAGAATTATATCTCTGGTCTTAGTTTTTAATTATATTATTAAACTTCATTAATTTGAGATGCTTACATGTATGCCACTGACTGGTGTCGATTGATACTTGCTGAATATAATGAAGTGTCAGATTCGAAATTCCTAAACCTTGGTCTTATTTAACTGGGCAGATGCCTACTTAAAAATATAGTCCAGATCTTTGGAAATTATGACTAGGTATTAAAATAAGACAGACTCCAAAATCTGTCTTTGCTTAGGGTTTTTGTTTGTTGGGGGGCTAGTAACGTACTGAGCCATCACTCCTGGCTGTGTGCTCAGAGATCACTCCTGGAAGTGCTCAGGGGACCATATGGAGTGCCGGGAATCAAACCCATGTTGGCCATGTGCAAGGCGAGTTCCATACCCACTATACTACCTCTCTGCCCCCTGGGATTAGAATTTGATGTTTCTTTTTTGTTTGTTTTTGGGGGTCATACCCCATAATGCTCAGGGATACTCCTGGCTCTAGACTCAGGAATTTCTCCTGGCTATGCATGAGGGACCATATGGGATATCAGGGACCGAACCCAGGTCTGCAAACGTCCTACCCACTCCACTGTACTATCGCTCTAGCCCTTAGATGTTTCTGTTTAAATGTACTCATAAATTCTCATACCTAGGGAAAAAAAGGTGGATTTTTCTAATGATATATATGAGCCTTACTATCTCTTCCAAAGTACAGAAAAATTATCTCTAGTTGTCTTCATGATTTTTAGTATTCGTAGCATCTCATATCTCCGTTTATAACTTGTTTCATTGCCTCTTTAGTCTTCTTGCTTCATCCTGGGTTCACGTAGATATACAGTTGTAGCTTTAAGTAACTGTAAACAGAGTTGAGTTTGCAGAGGAAAAAGGTTTGTATTTTGCTGCCCTCCTGTGGACTAGCTAGCACCTGCACCTGCAATTAAGAATTTTTATTTTCTTTTTTGGTTTTGGGGCCACACCCAGTGATGCTCAGGGTTACTCCTTGCTCTGCACTTAGGAATTATTCTTGGTGGTGCTCAAGGGACTGTGTGGGATACTGGGGATTGAACCCTGGTCGGCCGCGTGCAAGGCAAGCACCGCATCCACTATACTGTCTCTCCAGCCCCTTCGGCACGGTTTGCATAAGTCTTAGTGAAGTTTCCTGCTTTTTTTTTTTTTTTTTTGCCTTTTTTGGGTCACACCCAGCAATGCTCAGGGGCTACTCCTGGCTCTGCACTCAGGAATTACTCCTGGTGGTGCTCGGGGGGACCATATGGGATGCCTGGGATCGAACCCAGGCCGGCACAGGTCGGCCGTGTGCAAGACAAACGCCCTACCCGCTGGGCTATCACTCCTGCTTTTTTAAAAAAAATTTGTCAAGTCTCAGCTTTTTTTTAGCATTTTTTAAATATTAGTTACCTAAAAAGGATTTAAACTTAGTGACTTTATTACAGGCTTCAGAATCCTGAAACGTGGCGTGCCTTGCAGCAAAGTGTAACTCTGTGTGTGTTAAGTGTCTGGGTGCCATGGCTCTGTATTCAAGAGCTTGAACAATTATTGGTTGGGTGACAGTTCTTTGACAAGTATGAGGGAATAAGAAAAGAGTCCTCTTGGCATTCATTTAGAAGCCAAGATTCTGATTTCCTCAGAACCTTTGAAATCTGAAGTCCTGCCATCCGCACTCCTTCCTCCCAGAGACTGTGGCTTCTGAACGGTACCTCCCGAGTCCTGCACTGTCGGCTGCCGGGCTCGAGGGGAATCTGCTGTAGATTCTCGAGGCCCTTCTCAGCGCACTCACCACTCCACTCTTCTTGAGCCGTGCTGGATATGAAAGGCATCCCTGAGACCCCCCTTGGTCTTGGCCCGTCATCCCGTCTCTCCCACTTTTCCTGTTCTTGGATTGCCATGTCTCCCTGTGTTCACAGACAACCTTACTGTCGACCCTGTTTGTCATAGCAGCTTAGGAGGTGTAACCCTTATCTGTTGGGATTCTCAGTTCCTGAACAAAATGGTTCCCTTTCGTTTTCCTGAGAACTCAGACAGCTGAGTCTGATAGCCAGTGCTTCGGCCTCTGAAAGATAATGGATAAATACTTCCTTGGTTTTAATGTGACTTTTTGGGGCGGTGGGGGCACACCTGGTGATACTCGGGGATTTTCCTGGCCCTTACTTTGGAAGTGCTCAAAGGACCAGGTGGGATGGGACATGAGCCCCGGCTGGCGAGGTGCAAGGCAAGCGCCCCCCCACTGTGCCATCTCTCTGCCTCCTTAATGTGAGCTTTTGTCCTGCCTGCCAAAATAAATTTATTTCCTTTGGTCAATAACCCTATTGACGCTATCTAAGGTGTTTTCAGACTATCAATAATTAGTTATTGACCCAGCTAAATAGTAACTTAGAAATTTGGTAGTGGATATAACTTTGGAATGCAGTAGACTGTTTGTTTGTTTTTATTCTTTCTGCCAAAGGACTCTAACTGTGGTTCATTCATTCATTCAGCCTGTGTGTACTCTGTGCCAGCATTATTCTAGGAATTGGAAACCAAACAGAAAAGGAAAAGCCACTTTGGTCTTATGCATACATTCTACTAGAAGGAAAGAGGGCAGAGATAATCGCACAAGAAGGGAAAACTTGGGCGCTAAGTGCTGGCTAAAGGGGGCAGAAACAAAGCAGGGGACGTGGTTCCCGAGGAAGCGAGTGCGGAGGGGGGTGGCGGCCGGGAAGGGCGGTACAGACATTGCTAGAGGGACGTGGTCCCTCTGGAGAACGGACGCTGATGGACGTTACAAGCGCCCACCATAAGACCGGCTGGAGATGGGACGGGCGCTGGTACATGGGTGGAGGGAAGTGGCACAGGGAAGGGGCTGTTTACGCCAGGACTCAGTCACGCGTGGCTTGGCGCCTTTACAGTTCGCAGTGATTCCTTTAGAAAATAACAATGGTAAAGAAGACGTTAAGGGCAATGGGGGTGGGAGGGCCCAGGGCTGAGGGCTGGACGGAGATTTAAAGTGAACCGTTCAGGGTGGCCCCGTTCGATTTTATCAGCTTTGAAGGAAGTGAGGGAGGTTGGACCATGCAGATGTATAGCCTAGAGCTTCGCAGGCAGGGAGAAGCCACCTAAAGGCTTTCCTGGGCCACGGCAGCGAGGCCTTGCGGCTGCGAGGGGTTCTCGGAGCTGAAAGCAGAGCCGGAGGCGGGAGGGTAGAACCACGCCATTGCAGTCCTACAGACCGTTCTCGTCACATGCGCGTTCATTCAAAGAGGGGAGTCATGTGCCGTGTGGAAAGTTTTGAGCAGAAGAGAGCATAGAGGGACCAGACAGTCGCACAGCAGTTAGAGCACTTGCCTTGCACACAGCAGACCGGGTTGATCCCGGCACCCCATGTAGTGCCTCGAGCCCGCCAGGAGTGATCTGTGAGCACAGAGCCAAGAGTAACTCCTGAGCCCTGCAGGTATGTGTGTGTGTGTCATCCCACCACCAAAAAAAACGGAGCCTAGAGATCCATGATCTAGCAGGGCTCCTCTTGATTTCTGCTGAAAATAGAGCATGATGGGTAAGGGCAGAGGAGGAGATGGAGCAGAGGGGCCCAGTGGGCTGGGTGCAGGCGTGACGTGGGAGTGGTCGAGGGTCAGTCCCAGAGCCACAAGCTGACAGGAGTAGCACTGGGTTTGGCCCTAAAGAAAGACACACAACACACACACACACACACACACACACACACACACACACAATTAGGATGCCGTGCAAAGACTGTGAGAAGGGATGGTCTCAGCCTGGAAGCAGGAGGGGAAGCCGAGAGGGACAGACGTTTACGTTATGTATTTGTCAAGGTAGAACAACCTGCACTGTGGGTATAGGAGATGAAGGAGAGCCGAGGTCAAGGTGCTCAGCCAGGTGCTCCTTGATGCAGCGGTTTAACGGCCAGCCGCTCAACAGCCAGGTGGTAAAATCTGAGGAAGGAACAGCTTTAGGGAGAAAATCAAGTTTGTTGTGAAAATTGTAGGGCCAGGGAGATGGTGCAGATGCTTGAGTATATGTGGGACCCATTGCTTTGATTCATCAGGGTGGCCCGTCCATACCTTCACCCCAACCAAAACAGGAAGCTCCAGTGTCCAACTCAGCGTCGAGTAGAGTAAATGCACGCAGGTTAGTACATGAGCGACCGGATGGTCAGCATACTGGTGGGCTTTTAAATCATGAGCTTGGAGGAAGCTACACTGGTGGTCAGTGTAAAAAGGAAAATAGCTCTGTGATTAATTGATTAACTACCAGGGCCCTGCAGCCAACATTTGGAGGTCAAGAAGAGAAATAAGAGGACCCAAGCGATAGTAGAGCGGGAGGGTGTTAGCCCTCCAGGAGTGATCCCTGAGCACATAACCAAGAGTAATCCCTGAGCACTGCCAGGTATAGCCCCAAAACAAGGAAGGGAAGTAGAATAGGAAAGAAAGAACTCGGTGTACTGTAGCCTCTATTGGTTCTTAAAGTCCAGGATAAGGTCACTTAAAAGTGCACATGCTTTTAGGTTGTACTTAGAATATTTTTCATATTCATCACTTGATCACTTGATCACTTGAATCCCGTTACTCATCGATTTGCTCGAGCGGGCGCCAGTAACATTTCCATTGGACCCTATCACGTGCCAATGTAGCCCAATGGCATCTGGTTGATTCAGGAATATGAAGAGCCTCAAACCGTTCCTTCAGGGTCTTAACAAGGAAGTCTGACCATCTTGTAGGTGGGCGCCACGTGATCTTTTGACATCCCGTGGGATCCAGTCGGTAACGGCTCTAGTCCAGCGGTTGTCTCCAAATCGCATTACATGTCCAGCCCATCTGTACACAGGTACACCCGGCAGAGCAGAAACCAGCTTTTTCATATTCATATGTATGGTTTATTGTTATGGACCTTCGAAAAATGCATATAGTACATTAAATGCATGATTATGAAAGTGGTATTACTTTTAAGATATATTCATGTAAGGTTAAACTGAATCTATTTAAAGAAAACCCTTATAATGATAGAGGTACCTGTGGAAAAATGGCCACCGTCATGGGTGACTTTATAAAAAGCATCTCCTGTCGAATGGGGAGTTTGGTACACTAAAACGAGAACAATTTAGGATAATCGACGTACGAAATGAACTCCCTATATATAGCTGGATTATTTTTAGAGCCATTTGCATAGTTTCTAAACTATAATTCATGTTTCATCCTGCCACTGAGTGACTAAAATAACTTTTAAAGCAAGTGCTTGATGATGCCAAGAATCATTCTTTAGAAAATAGGTTAATAAGAGGAACACAAACAAGAATCCTTTCTTAGAAATTTACTTGTTAGTTTGACACGCAGAAAATAGGCAAGTGTTTGAAATAAAGTAGAGAGGGGGCCGGAGTGATAGCCCAGCGGGTAGGGTATTTGCCTTGCACGCGGCCAGCCCATGCCAGCCAGGGTTCGATCCCTGGCGTCCCATATGGTCCCCGAGCACTGCCAGAAGTGATTCCTGAGTGCAGAACCAGGAGAAACTCCTGAGCATTGCTGGGTGTGACCCAAAAAGCAACAAAAAAAAAAATAAATGAAATAAAGTAGAGAATTTGTCAGGTGAGAGAAGGAGGGGGTCCCACCAGGATGGTACCCTAAAGCCTGCCACACACCCAGGGCGAGCGATTTACTGGGTTTCTCCGGGCCAGTTAGAACAGATTCACTTGGCTGTAGACCCAGCTCGAAGGCAGCAACTAAGATTCCTTCTCCGAGCGTTTTCCTGGCACTTCCTGAAGTCAGCTACGACGGGTCAAACTGCTGTAAGACACCCACTTATGGAATATTTAAACATTTGCTGGAAGTTATTATAAAGATATTCCCGTGCAGAAACCATATTGGAAAGGAAAGAAAATTAACTCATCGTGCTATCATTTGCATGCCATATCTACTAGCCATTCCGAAGAAAAGGACAGCTCCTAATGCTCTGGTATCTTAGCCTGACTGTCAGTAGGCTCAAATGTGAAGCAATTACAGAGTAATTGAGATCTTGGGTTCTTGCCGGAGAGAGAGCTTGGTGCGTAGGGGCCTGCCTTGCACGTGGCTGACCCAGGATCAGACCCGGTGCCATATACCATCCCCTGAGCCCTGCCAGCAGTGGCCGCTGAGCACAAAGTAAACTTTAAGAACAGCTGGGTATGGCGAGAGAGAGAGTGAGAGAGTTAAGGAGTTCTCATTTGGATAGAGCGAGAGAGAGAGAGAAAGAGTTAAGGGATTCACATCGGGACAGAGAGAGTTAAGGGCTTCGCATCAGGATAGAGAGAGCGAGAGAGTTAAGGGCTTTGCATCGGGACAGAGACACGAGAGCGAACCAAGCTTTTACCCCTGCAGCATTTCTTCCTCAGTCCTGAGGGCTTAGTGGTGGTCTCAGCTCTGCACTGGTCACTTACTTTATTAAGATAACTTTTTTTAATTAACTTATTTTTTTTTAACTAAATCACAGTGAGATACACAGTTACAAAGATGTCCATGATTGGGTTCCAGTCATATAATGTTTCAGCACGCGTCCCTTCACCAGGCACGTTTCTCACCGTAAATGTCCCCAGTCTCTCTCTCTCTCTCTTTCTCTCTCTCTCTCTCTCTCTCTCTCTGTCCCTCTGTCCCTCTCTTCCTCTCTCCCTATCTCCTCTCCTTTTCTCCATCACACACATACCCTTCGTCATTTAAAAGACCAGACTTAGAGGTCAGACTTGGAGCCAGTTTTCCGTTCTCTCTGGGAGGAGTGGGGAGTGGGTGGGTTGACAGACCCCAGCGCTGCTCTGAAAGCGCAGGCAGGGCGCTTCCTGCCGTGTGCAGTCAACGTTTCGACTCCAGAACATGCAGGGATCAGGCTCCAAGCCCACTCCTGCATTTGAGGTCACACACTTGCTTAGTTCTGCTTCTCTCGAGAAGGGAGTGCCCATCACCTCTGAGGTTGCTAATGTCCAGACTTTAATCCGCTCTGCCTGGCTGCACTCTGAAGGTCAGCAGTGCATCAGCATGACCGAACGCCTCCTGCAAGGTGCTTCATTGCATGGCGATTGCTGAAGGGAAACTTCTCTTCGGTGCCATGCCTCTGTCCAAGGGATTTTTCTCGTCTTTCCTCAGCGGAGGACAGCACAGGGCAGAGGTGGTGGGGTCATTTTCCTTGGTCTCTCAGCTCTTCTTGGCAGTCTAGGTTTCCCCAGATCCAGGGGGCACCATCCCCTGTGTTAGCAGTGATGTCATTAATGATGTTCCTTGGGAATCCCCTGAGCACATCAGTAGTTTATTCTCTCCGTTTCAGGAATAGAACGTAGACACGGGGCGGAGCAGTAGCACAGCGGGGAGGGTGTTTGCCTTGCACCACGACTGACCTGGCTTCAATCCCCAGCATCTCACATGGTCCCTTGAGCTCTCCGGGAGTAATTCCTGAGCATAGAGCCAGGAAAAATCCCTGAGCCGCACCAGGTGTCACCCAAAAGCCTTTGAAAAATAAAAAGGAGTGTTCCCAGCAGAGGGAACTAATAAAGTTGAACTTCTGTTGAAACACACACACACACACACACACACACACACACACACACACGCGCGCACACACACACACACACACCACGGGGGGTGGGGGGGCATAGACACAGATAGTTATATTGGCTTGCTGGCAAGGCTGCAGCTAAGGCAGGGTTTCTGTTTTCTCCAGGGAATTGTCCCACCAGGAACAAGGTCAGCAGAACTGTCACAGCCTCCAGAGGGGGAACCACACAGGACCTGTCCCCTGCAGTGTCTCCTCTTCCTGGAGCATTCCCGTGCCTCTGCGCTGACACTCTGCTCATGTCGCCCTCACTCCAGCTCCCTGACAGAGTCCTTAGGCCATTCTGCACACGTAGCTGAGGGACAGATCCATGACACTTGCAGTCGCTTCAAGAGCTTTTTTTTTTTTTTTTTTTTTTTTTGCTTTTTTTTGGGTCACACCCGGCGACACTCAGGGGTTACTCCTGGCTCTGCACTCAGGAATTACTCCTGGCGGTGCTCGGGGACCATATGGGATGCCGGGGATCAAACCCAGGCCGGCATGGGCCGACCCCGTGCAAGGCAAACGCCCTACCCGCTGCTGGGCTATCGCTCCGGCCCTTCAAGAGCTATTTTTGCCGCCTTTCCTAAAAGGTTATTTTGCTAGGGAAGTAACATCAAACCATGAGGCAGCAGAAGTTAAAATAAAAGCATCCGGCCCTTTTTATTTTAAAGTTAGCTATTTACAGAAACACAGAAGCAAAAGCAAAGTGTGTTTATATATATATATATATATATATATATATATAAAAGTGTGTTTTATATATGCATATGTATATATATACAAAAAATAAAACTTTATTTTAAAAGTTAGCTATTTACAAAACAGAAGCAAAAGCGTGTATTATACAGAACACTATAATATATTATGTATTATATATTATATATAAAACACACTTTGCTTTTGCTTCTTTGTTTCTGTAAATAGCTAACTTTAAAATAAAGTTTTATTTTTGTTTTTTGTCTTTGTTTTTTCAACTATGCATCATGGTGATTTTATCTATATAATACATAGATAAAATATTTATATCTAAAATCACCACACAGTTACAAAGTTGTTCTTGATTGGGTTTCAGTCACACGTGTTCCACCACCCATCCCTTCACCAGTGCACATTTCCCGCCACCAGTGTTTCCCAGTGCCCCTCCTGTCTCTCCCCCAGGCCTGCCTCTATGGCGATACCCCCTCTCCCTCTCTCTGTCTCTCTGTCTCTCTGTCTCTCTGTCTCTCTGTCTCTCTCTCTCTCTCTCTCTCTCTCTCTCTTCCCCCTTTTTTTTTCTTTTAAGGGCTGTGATTTGCTATCCAGTGCCTGATATTTATTTTTTTTTCTTCCCTAACATTTTATTGGTTGCTTCGAGGAGCGTACACAGACATGTCAATTTTGTACACAATTTCTAATGCACGTACCAAGAATCTGAAAAAACCATAGAGCTGTATTCCCTTCTCAGCAGTACCCAGTGACTCTTCACCTGGCAACGTGGAGGCCCTTTCCCCGTAACTGGGTATCAAGTACCAGTGTCTCCAAACGAAGGCGGGTAAGCTGTTACATCTCAATTCCTACAAATTCACAATTCAGCATCATCTACGCTACAAATGCAAATTCTTCATCTTGCACAGAACAGGAACAAAATCACTAGGAAAACTGAACAACCACAACCAATGGAGCGACACGGAACTCGTGAAGTTCTGACAGGGAAAGCCAGGACCAAGGAGCGGTGCTCTCAAGGAGACATTTCTCCAGCACAGGAACGGAGGAACGGGAAATGCGCACGGCCCCTTCCTGCACGAGTGACGCCAACGGCAATAGTGTGCGCTTCGGATACCCAGGATTCATATAAAAACTGCCCTCCGCTACGGAATGCTGACCCGAGACCCTCAGAGCCCCACAGCCAATACTCCCACTACACTCTGGTTGTGCCCAAAAATAAACAACCAGCCAACGATTTCACCTCTAAAAAAAGCATTTACACTTACAAAATGGGATGAGGCGGGATTCCCTCCTTCTTAAAAATGTTTCTAGAGCTACTAAAAAACTTGCATTTACAAAATAGTTGATAAAAATATTCCTCTGGATTGTACAAGGGAGACGGCACTGGTGCACGCGGACACGGCGTGGTCAGACGTGGCTTCTCTCTCCTGCGGCGTCAGAGGCTGGAGTCTCCTGGGCTTTGGTCTCTCCATTCTCTGCAGGCAAATCTTCTTTAGTTTCCTGGGCGGCCGCGTCCACCTGCTTCCCCTTGGCGCCCCTCTTCCCCTTTGCTTGTACTTTCTTGTCTGAAGATTTATCTTTGGCCGCCGCCTTCTTGGGCTTGGCCTCCGCTTTGGCAGGAGCGGGTTTCGCCGACAGGCGCGCCCGACCTCCTCTTGGGCTCCTCCTTGGCGCCCTCGGAGCTCACCTTCCTCTTGGGCATCGTGGCGCTCGCCGAGCTGCGCTGCCGGGACCGCTGCGCCGAGCTGCTGCGACCCGGGCGGCGGGGGCGCTGCGAGAACCGGATCCAGTGCCTGATATTTAACTGAGAGTATTGGAATTCTTCCTAGGAGATAACTCTTCTTTTTTTTTTTTTTTTTAATTTTTTTATTATACCACCGTGAAACACACAATTACAAAGGTGTTCATAATTGGTTCTTGGTAATACAGTATTCCAGCACCCATCCCTCCACCAGTGCCCCATTTCCACCACCAATGTACCCCCTCCCTCCCGTCCCCCACCCACCTTAATAGCAGGTACCCCAGTTTCCTCTCTTTCTCTCTCTATCTCTCTCTCTGTCTCTGCATCTCTCTCCCTCTTATTTTACACATTATGGCTAGCCCTGCAGATATTTAGAGTTTATCACTTAAGTCTCTTTGTGTATATTCAGTGGTGAGTTTTAATCTGCCATTACCATTTCCCATATTTATTAAAACACTGGTATCTATATCCTATTAATGAATGCAGTCATTCTATATCTGTCCTTTTCCTTCTGACTAATTGGAGATAACTCTTCTAAAAGACCTAAGGAAGGAAACTTCAGAGTCTAATGAAAAATAGACTGCATCATAACAGGGATAAGATATCTCTTAACTATTCTGCTCTTCACAAACAACATTTTTCTAACAGCTGCTACTTTGCCTTCAGCACCATAAAATTAAGATTCTGGCTCCTTTTACAAATCAGTTTAATTATTATTCACATCTTAAATGTTCATTATACAGTAGGTAGCATAGTAGTATTCACTTTGTTCTATGAAAACAGTAAGTGGGGCCAGAGTGATAGTCCAGTGGGTAGGGCGTTTGCCTTGCACACGGCCAGCCGGGTTCAATCCCCAGCATCCCATATGGTCCCTCAAGCACCACCAGGAGTAATTCCTGAGTGCAGAGCCAGGAGAAACCCCTGAGCATCGCTGGGTGTGACCCAAAAAGCCAAAAAAAAAAGTAAACAGTAAGTTAGAGGGGAAGAGATTTGAGGGGAAACTGGATTAGAAGTAACAACCTAAAGGTGTTGAGTGGCAAGGAAGTAAGGCTGATTTAACCTAATACCATCTTACAGTCTACTCTGACTGTACAGCCATGGATTCACACTTGCTGCTAAAAAATGTCCTTTAGAGAGCACAGCGGATTGAGCTTAATTTCTAAATCTATTGAATAATGTAAAATTTAATTTTGCTGAATAACTTTAATCTGATTCGTTGCCTTTTTTTAATGGACTCTAGTATTCCGACACCACACAGACACACACACAGATACAACAGAAAGATGAAATCAGACAAGTACTATAATAATTTCTTTTTTTTTCTTTTTGGGTCACACCCAGCAATGCTCAGGGGTTACTCCTGGCTCTGCAGTCAGGAAATACTTCTGGTGGTGCTCGGGGGACCATATGGGATGCCGGGATCGAACCTTGGTTGGCTGCATGCAAGGCAAGCGCCCTACCCACTGTGCTGTCGCTCCAGCCCCACTATGATAATTTCTAAGCACCATTTGAACATCTGAGTTGGCTCAGCCTAAGGTCTAAGTAGGAGAGATTATATTGAGAGCATCAGCCTAAGGCCTGAGTAGGAGAGATTATATTGAAAGCATCAACCTAGGGGCTGAGAAGGAGAGATTATGAGAGCATCAGCCTAAGGCCTGAGTAGGAGAGAGTATTGAGAGAGTCAGCCTAAGGCCTGAGTAGGAGAGATTATATTGAGAGCATCAGCCTAAGGCCTGAGAAGGAGAGATTATATTGAGAGCATCAGCCTAAAACCTGAGAAGGAGAGATTATATTGAGAGCATCAGCCTAAAACCTGAGAAGGAGAGATTATATTGAGAGCATAGGCCTAAGGCCTGAGAAGGAGAGATTATATTGAGAGCGTCAGCCTAAGGCCTGAGAAGGAGAGATTATATTGAGAGCGTCAGCCTTAGGCCTGAGAAGGAGAGATTATATTGAGAGCGTCAGCCTAAGGCCTGAGAAGGAGAGATTATATTGAGAGCGTCAGCCTTAGGCCTGAGTAGGAGAGATTATATTGAGAGCGTCAGCCTTAGGCCTGAGTAGGAGAGATTATATTGAAAGCATTTCTTGCTCCTTTGCAAACTACCAGGGAGACACCAGTAATAGGGTACCAGGCAGTGGCTGCCCTCTTTACATTGAATCAGAACTGAAATGAAGAGGATAGTGTTAAAGTCACTTTGTAGGTGAGGAAACCGATAAACAGGAGTAAGTTAAAAACCACTTACCTCCTTACAGTGAGAAGGCAGGCGGATGGGATTTGAGCTGGCTTAGTCTGGTTGCTGTTAGAATTCCCCGCGCCTGTTGTCTGCTTTTTCCTGGCTTGCGTGACTGCCTTGGCTCATGCAAAGCTCTGGCTTCTCTTCACTGATGTGTGGCATTAAATTGATCGTAACTGACCCTGAAAAGTCCTAAATTACCCAGTCAGGAATCTCTTACAAGATTCAGACAAGAATTCTTTAACAAGTAATTGCTTACCCAACTCTAGTTAGAAAATGGGGGGGTGTAAATAAACATATTCTGTGAGAACTTCTGCAGCCACATTAATATGGAACGGTAAGCATTTCCCTTAATAATTGCAGTTCCTAAGACCTTAATTTACTCTGAAAAACCAGTTTAGTTATGGAAGAGACCTTAATTTACTCTGAAAAACCAGTTTAGTTATGGAAGAAATCGTGCTTGTATCCCTGAGGAGACGTAAGCTTTGACAAGCTACATGAAACGTTGAGGGGTTTTCCAGAGCGTTAACCGAAGGATAGGTTAGTGCTAACAGCCCTCCGATTATGCAGGCAGCGCCAGGAAAGGTGTGGATGTGTCGGGGATCCCGGGAGCTCCGGGAGCAGAGAGACCCTGTGGCATTTGTGCTTGGTCGGGCCCTGTTTGCTCTTCCGAGTTCAGATCATGAAGTAGCAGCTAAGTGCTATGCAAGCAGGTGTAAAGCATTGAGTACTGGCAAGTGCTTCCGTTTTCGCCTGGGACCTCGTTAGCCAAAGCATTTCATTTCAGCCATGTAGTTCCTTTAAAAAGAAACCGGCCCTTTCAGGTTAAACTAAGCCATAGTTATTGCGTCAGCAAAACCGCATAGTTAAGTACAGGAGATGGCTCGTTACTTCTCGGGCGTCTTCCTAGCTGTCCTTCTCCAACGTTTTCTTGAGCTTCTTAATGAGAACGTCATTTCCGTTATTTCCACCCCTCCTGGGAAGACAAGTCATGTTTTTCTGTGTAGGCAACTTTTTTTTTTGTTCCCCTTTGAGCTGGAGAGACCTGCCGTCGTCCAAAGAATAGAAACTTGCCTTCTAAGGTGCCTCACTTCTCCGTCAACGGCTGGAAGGAGTGATTTCAAAATTAAGTAACTCGGCGTTCTATTGTTAGCCTAGGTACTTATGTAAGTCACATCAGAACTCTAGTCTGTTTTTAGCTGTCAGCCTATAAAAATAATAATAATAATAATAACAAAAACTACAGTTCCGATCTTAAAATGCGGTTTTCACTTGGTGACTTGTATTCTGCTAACTTCTAAGAAACACCCTCCTGTAGTTTCCTTAATTTTTCCCTTTAGTTCTCCCGTTCCCCTTTTATGCTTGCATGCGCACGCTACACACACACACACACACACACACACACACACACACACACACTACCTTTAAGTATCTTTTTACATATATTGCAGCCATTTAGTTGTCTATGATGGGACCAGATTTGAAGGGGGGGGAAGCAATGTAGACGTTGGAAGGGAGTCAGGAAATACGGGCTCCCAGTGTTCAAAGTGTGACCTTTGCTCTTGTAACATCGAGTTTTATTCACCCAGTAAGTGTTAAGGTGAGAGATGCTCCAGAGGCAGATTTAAGCAAAGCTGAAAGCAGGAACTATTTCCTAGGGAAAACATGTTTTAAAATCAGTGGCTTCCTGTCATTATTCTTTCTGTGCTTTAAATAGCCGTGCTTAATTATATCCCAATTAAGAATCGTCTCGGAGCTGTGTGATGCTCTTTATCACAAGTGAGTTTTGGTTGACTGTTTCGGCTGTTTGTTGTCGCTCTTTTATTTAAATGCTCTTGTGCTTAGTTTCCACATAGCTGCGCTGAGGGTCTTTTGGCAGCTTTGGGGGTCTCACAGAGAATCTGGGAATAGACAACCAAGACAATTGCTCGTGACTTCTTCAGCCCTCTTGAACATCTATTAGAGATACTTCCCCAAGCTTTCATCCGGTCGGAAAGTCCTCCTCTCTGCCCCGGACACAGACATCCCTATACTTCCCCAAGCTTTCATCCCCGTGGGAGAGTGCTCCTCCCCCCCCCGTGGACGTAGACGTCCCTACACTTCCCGAGCTTTCCTCCCCCATCAGAGAGTGCTCCTCTCTGCCCCAGACACACAGACATCCCTATACTTCCCGAGCTTTCCTCCCCATCAGAGAGTGCTCCTCTCTGCGCCAGACACACAGACATCCCTATACTTCCCGAGCTTTCCTCCCCATCAGAGAGTGCTCCTCTCTGCGCCAGATACGCAGACGTCCCTACACTTCCCCAAGCTTTCATCCCTGTCGGAGAGTGCTCCTCTCTGCCCCCGACACACAGGAGAAGTCCTATTCCTGTCAGTTTGTTCCATATATTATTCCTGTTGGCCCAGAAAGGACTGACTAGTAGAAAGTCACAAAGCGATCTTTTCCATGAGACAGACCTGGTTCAAATACCAGATCTACCCTTTACTTACAATTTGACCTTAAGCAACTGACTTCATTTCACTGAGAGTCGGTTTCCTTATCTGGAAAGAGAAGAGGACAACAACCAATACTTGACAAGATATTTTTGAGGATTAAGTGGAAGAAACTTAAGGAACTTTTGGTGTTCTTTCCCATTAATACTGGCCTATTGTGGACTTCTTGGTTTTGTTTGTTTGTTTGTTTGTTTGGGGGCCACACCTGGTGATGCTCAGCGCTTACTCCTGGCTCTGCACTCAGAAATCACTCCAGGCAGTGCTTGGGGGACCATTTGGGATGCCAGGAATGGGACAAGCATCAGTTAGCCAGATCGCTGGCTAAGTGTCAGACTTAACAGCCGTAGTGTATTAAGAGAACGTCCATCAGGTGGCACTGGACAGTGACTCTTTGTCCACGCTAACATGCATTTCCCAACAGGGTCAGTGTTCTTTGACTCACTTGCGGAATTATAGTGGCGGTCAGGCTCACTCGGATAGTCATGCAAGACTTGACATTTTATGTCTAAGTAGTTGTTGGCGAGGGGAGCAGGACTTTGTCCAGTGAAAGCAGGCATCCTGCGTGGTCGCAGTCTGTCCTTCCCACCTCGCTCTCTGCAGGTCCGGGCCTTCAGCGTGTGAGCCCTGACCGTTCGTTTTAAGCGGTGACACAGCACTCATTGACCTCGGCGTGTCTGTCTCGCCTCCAGGAGGTAAACAGGAGGAAACCTCCTCCTGAGTGCTGGTTTTCGCTTCACACGACAGCTCCACAGCCAAGACATTACAGAGGGTTGAAACCCTGGGCTTGATCTTCATTGCTTCGGTTGTTCCCACCCCAGACACTTGGTTCTTGCAGTAGCTCAGCTGATGAAACTCAGACGTGACGGGGTCACAGTAACGGTCGGCTGGTGCTGTTCCCGCTCGCTGACCCTGAGCCGCTCTGCCAGAGGAAGCTGCTGTCACCTTGTTGCTCTTCCCGAGCTTGAGCTACTAAGATGTTTCTAATGCTTCTATCTGTCTCTTGTCATTGAGGTCATTGTCACGCCGAAAGCCCTGGACCACAGCCGTGATACACAGAAATATTTTGACAACTCGCAGTCCCTGGATGCTGCGGGAGGAGGAACCGTCCGGGGCAGGAGCAAAGGAGGAGCCCGTGCTCTCAGCTGAGAACGCAGGGAGAGGCTCCCATGCCCTTAGACTTGAAAGTAAGTTGATTTGACCTGAGCTGTGCTTCTGGGCTAAAATCAACTCTCGAGCGTCAGCCGAGGCTTCTCTCTACTCCCAAGCATTTGTTTCCTTCTTTGAGCCATCACACGTTAGCGTGAAGAACCGTGAAGTGACCCTCAGGTGGCTGAGGCAGAAGACAGCCAGCATGTGAAAACACTTCACAGCCTCTGTCTCGGCGCTCCACCTGCGTGGGGTCCTTTCTGTACCCGTCTTCACAGTGTCACTGTTAGCCTATTGAGAAAGTTACCGGGCGGCGGGAAGAGATGTGGGATTTATAAGGAACCCAATAAAAGTTAAGGATTTGGAAATCACGGACATGCCTTCTGGGCCCTTTTTTTTAAAAAAAAATCTTTTTATGCCACATTTTCACTTAGGCCACACTAAACAGTGCTTGTGGAGATTATCAGTTCTTAGTTTTGGGGCCGTATCTGGCAGTGTTAGGGGGCCATACTCCTGGCTCTGCGATCAGGGACCACCCTTGATAGGACTCGGGGGAACCCTATGGGATGCCGGGAATCAAACCTAGATCAACCGCTTGTGGAGGCAAACACCCTCCCGGCTGTACTGTCACCCCAGCCCCAGATGATCGATTCTTAATTGTCAAAGTGAATGTCTTCTTAGCACTCACCTTTCTTAGCCCCTTTGGGATGAAACACAACTCCCCTCTTCTTGACATCCACCTTTCTCCCTCTCTTGGCTGTTGGAGTATCCCTCGCTCTTTCCTCTTGAAGAATTTTCCATTTCTGTCACTTATTCGTATCCCGTTATTTGTTGAATCTCTCACATTCTTACCTGGGTCTCTTCTTAGCTCACATTCTTTCTCCATGTGTTACTCTGGTGTTTCTGATATCTTTGACTGTACCAGTGACTCATATCTGTGGGATATTCTCTGCAACTCCAGGTATGTGTGTGTGTGTGTGTGTGTGTGTGTGTGTGTGTGTGATCACTGTCAGGATGGGGTGTGTGTGTGATCACTGTCAGGATGGTGTGTGTGTGTGTGTGTGTGTGTGTGTGTGTGTGTGTGTGTGTGTGTGTGTGATCACTGTCAGGATGGGGTGTGTGTGTGTGTGTGTGATCACTGTCAGGATGTGTGTGTGTGTGTGTGTGTGTGTGTGTGTGTGTGTGTGTGTGTGATCACCGTCAGGATGTTCCAAAGATCCTTCCAACTTCTCATATCTCAGATTCTTGCCTGTTCCTTGAACTGCTTCTGAGCCCCATGTTCCTGCTCACTTATTGCTCACCGCTCTGTCCACTCACCCCGAGACCTCCTGTGTCCGTGAGCTCTCTACCCCTCCCGCCCTTGCCCGAGTCCACACTTTCTTCCTCTCCGCCTCATCCTTGTGTTCGCACATCCTGACCTTCGCCTCCATCCTATGCACGAAGCATGATACAAAACCTAAAGAGCAAAAAAAGACACTGCTGTGTCCATTCCCTGTGTTTCCAGAGTACTGTTAAAGAAAGGCTGAGCTGACCGAGTACACCTTCGACGCTTTTCAAGCTGTCTCTAAGATTTAATTTTTTCCTTTTTTTAATTGAATCACCATGAGATACACAATTGCAAAGTTGTTCCTGATTGTGTTTCAGTCATACAATGATTCCATGCCCATCCCTTCACCAGTGCACATTTCCCACCACCAATGTCCCCAGTTTCCCTCCTGCCAACCCCCTTTCTCCCCCCCCCCACCCTAGACTGCGTCTATAACAGACACTTTTCTTCTCTCTCCTCGCCTCTCCTGGCTTCCTCCCTCCCCCTCTCTGTCTGTGTCTCTATTTCTCTGTCTCTCCCCCTCCCACCCCCCCCCCAGTCTGGCCATTATGCTTTGCACTGCAGCCTCCCACCTTTAAAACTGCTGGTGACTTCTTGATGCGTCTCAGAAGACTCCAGCTGCTGGTGTGAACTCGAAGGCGCTTTGCCCTGGTGTCCCCCCACCCCAGCCCTGCTGCCCGCTCGCATCCACACCACTGGAAGTTCGGGCCTTTCACTATTCCCCTCACGTGCCTGACTGCGCTGAGCCTTCATGTCTTTGCACAGTCCAGGAAAGAGGCCCCTGGGTATTAGCTGGTTTGTGTGGGCAAATCCCGTTCAGAGGTCACCTCTGCTGTGAAGCATCAGCTGCAGTCTCCCAGCACCAAGTGCCGCCTGTGCTGTGCTGTGTTGTTGCCGCTCTCCGTCCAGGCAGACTTAATGCAGCGTTCATGGCTCAGACGTCACCGCTCCTGTCTGCTGAGCTGCATATATACCGTATCCCGTGTAACGCTCCATTCCCTTGTGTGGGAAATATGCGTTAAAGTAATGGAGGTGTCCTTCGCCTTCCTGAGTGGGTAAGACTAACACAGACTCTTTTTCCTTCTAAGAGCTACTGCTTTTTTTTTTTTTTTTTAAAGAACGTCTAGAAGAAGCAGGCTAGACAACAAATGGGAAATCGCGGCCTTCACTTTTGCAGTTTAGAAAATGAGTATCATCAGTTCTGCCATGGGTCTTTAAAAAGTAATAAAATCCCATTTACCAGCCCAAAGAGATGGGAGCTTCAATTCAGGCCCGTTTACTGAAACCCAGGGGGCTGCTCCCCCTCCATGCCTCTCGGGCCTCCTGTCCCTTTTCTGCCGTCAAGGACTCACAAAACCAGGCTTCCGCTCTGAAGCTCTGGATAAACTGATGACCCACATCAGTGAAACTGAGTCACCCTTGCAGACACTTGAGTCCGTTTCTACAAACTACTCCTGCGCAGATTTTAGACGGCCCCCGGTATCCAGAGCAGTCCTATATGCGTGCACTCACTGCAGTAAAGCCTTCGGACCTGGCTCTCTGCCTCCCTCTTCCCTGAGTGGGTCTCTGCGGGAGTCAAAGCAGTCCTACTGCTTCAGGCTTGGGGCTCCTAGAGACCACCCCCACCCGCTTTCCTGGCTCCACTCTCGCATGCCTCTCTCCGGGCGGGTTTTCCTTTCCAGATTGACCAGTTCACCCAGTATCTGATGATGACTCCCATCCTCATACTCCCGGATGCTAACTTTTCTTCATCCTTTCTCTGGACAGACAGGAAGTCAGAATTGTGATATTGTTGTGTTCATCCCAGCTAGCCCTCTAGACAGGCTATCAGCACCAGAGAAACTCGGATTTTAAATACTGAATGGGTGTTTTAATGAAAGGAAAACACATGCTCCTTCCTGATTTTTCTCGGCGGGGGTCAGGCCCAGGGCCTCATTTACACGATGCCTGGGCTCTACCACACTTCTGCCTCCCTGGCAAGAAGTACAGAATTTTTGAACAGAATTCAGCAACAAAAAGAATTCTGGAAAGAAGTTTTAACCAAGCTCAAATAGTGGCTCCTTTTGTTTGTTAGTTTTCCTAGTGTTGGGAATCCTACTCCGAACCTCATGCGTGCTCTCAGCTCCATCCCACTCCAGAAATTCAGATCATTAAGACCGCCTCCAGCGGTCATAAACAGTCACTATAATCACTGCCCTTAGTGGTGCTTTAAAATTCACAAAGGATTAAGATTTACGTGTTGCCTGCTAGAGAGATGAGACAGCCATTGCCTTCCAACAGCTGACCCGAAGTTCCGTCCCCAAGACCCCCTATGGTCTCCCCAGCACGGAGCCAGAAGTAAGCCCTGAGCCACTGGTGGGTGTGGTCTAAGCCACGTCCCTTCCCTACAGAAATATAGATAACTATTTAAAAAAGATAAGCCTTTTGTTTCTTGTTTTGCAGTGCTAGGGATCAAGCCCAGCGCCTCACACATGCAAGCAGGTCTTGTACCACTAAACCACATTCCCAGCCTCATTTATGCCCAGCTTGTGAATGAATTGATCAGCAGAGGAGTTAGGCGCCTTTCTAGGAGCTTCCGTAGGCAGAAGTATCTGAGCCCGTGCATTGAGTCCTTTGCTTGTAGTTCCCAGGGAAGTAGCTTTGTCCTTATTGGGAAGGTGATTTTGTTAAAGGGGTGGAGGGGACAGGGAGTGCCTGGTTTGGGGCACCGGGGCTTACTCCTGATTCTGTGCTCAGAATCCTCAGGGATCACTGAGGGTAAACAGCCTTCCTTACTACCCGGTGCTCTCTCCCTAACCCGAGGAAGTCATTTTTTAAAAACAAAACTAGCGGGCCAGAGCGATAGCACAGTGGGTAGAGCATTTGCCTTGTATGTGGCCGACCTGGGTTCCATCCCTGGCCCCATATGGTCCCCCTCCAAGCACCGCCAGGAGTAATTCCTAAGTGCAGAGCAAGGACCCCTGAGCATTGCTGGGGGTGACCCAAAAAGCAAGCAAGCGGATGGATGGATGGATGGATGGATGGATGGGGGTGGGTGGGTGGGTGGATGGATGGATGGATGGATGGATGGATGGATGGATGGATGGATGGATGGATGGATGGATGGATGGATGGATGGATGGATGGATGGATGGATGGATATAAAGCTAGCTTCTGCTTTTATCATTGCTTTATAAAAAGAAATAACATTACCAGACCATAAAGAAATATATGCTTCCTCTACCTTTATTTAAAATAAATCCCTATATGGGCAGGGAGACAAAGGGCTGGTGTGTGCTTTTCATGCAGGAGGCCTGGCTGGGTTCAGTCCCTGGCACCGGCTGCCCCATAGCCACCGTGCCAGGAGTCACTTCTGAGCACTGCCAGGTATGACCCCAAAACCCAACTATAATTCCTTTTACTTTTGCCCTAAGCCAACCCTTTCGGAGAACTTTTATATGAGTTGTTGAGATTCTTTTCTAATTTTTCTCCCTGTCTTGTCTTTTTTTCTTCCACCCTTGGCTTGCCCTCAGCACACCAAATAATTGATTTGTAATTGTACCTGGTTCCCAACTTCATTCTTACTTTTCTGCCAAACACGTAAGAGGCTTTTTTTCCCGGTGTCTTCCGTCTGACTGTGAGACGTCCTGGTAAACCGGAAGTCGCTTGTGCTTCCACTTTTGCCCGCCCCGGTTTCTAGGTCGGCCACTGGGACTCCCTCTTCTGTCTGGGCTCTGCACAGGGAATCCGCCTTCCTCTCGGAAGCCTTTTGAGAAGACATGCACAATAAATTTCACACCCACGTTTTGTAACTTAGGCACATAATCCCTTCCATCTAAATAGCCTAAAGAAAACACTTGCAAATGTACTTTAGGCTTGTTTTAGAGCACCCTTAATAATAAAAACTATTGTTGTTATGAAAAAGAGAAGCCAGCAGATTGCTTCAGAAAACCTAAGAACAACTCATTTGGAAGGGAACAGTAGTAGATACAGTGGGGCAGTGGGAGCGCCATGCCCAGTGATGCCCAGGTGCTGTGCCCGACCTGAGCCTGCACTCAGGAAACACTCCTGGAGCTGATTGGGGATCATAGCGGATGCTGTCAAACCCGCCCTCGAGGCAAACTCCCTCCCTGCTATACTATCTCGGTGGCCTCCAAGTGGTGTATTTTTGTAGTACCGCACTCAGAAAGAGCCCTGTGGCTTTCTCAGAAGAGGAACAGATTTCCTGGCAACAGGCTCTTCTCACTTTGTGGGATGGAAAGTGAGGTGGGAGGCAGAGATGCCATCGGAGCCAAGGCTGGTGCTGCCAGCCCTCCGAGGGCAGCGCTTAGACCTTTAAGCTGGTTTCTTCCCAAGTTGTTTCCACCCACTCCCTCAAAATCCGGCGCTGCATTTCAAAGCTTGGCTCTTTGCAGTGGCTGTAAAGCTGGTCACTGTGGATAGATTTCTGCCGCTGGCCTGCTTACCACCATGCTGAGAAGCACAGAACCAGCCGGCATTGCCAGCAGGGAATGATCGGGAAGCTTCCGTAGGCTCTTGTAGCCTGGCACTTGTGGGCTTTGGACCCCAAGCTCTCCAGGTTCCCAGTAGCTGCAGAAGGCCAAAAGGGGTGTTCCATGCAGATATTTGGGTTTTTTTTTTTTTGTTTTGTTTTGTTTTGTTTTTTTGCTTTTTTTTGGGTCACACGTGGCATTGCTCAGGGGTTTCTCCTGGCTCTGCACTCAGGAATTACTCCTGGCGGTGCTCGGGGAACATATGGGATGCTTGGGATCGAACTGGGGCGGCACAGGCCGGCCGCAAGCAAGGCAAACACCCTACCCGCTGGACTATCGCTCCGCCCCAGATTTTTTTTTTTTTTTTTTTTTTTTTTTTTTTGGGTCACACACCCGGCGATGCTCAGGGGTCACTCCTGGCTCTGCACTCAGGAACCACTCCTGGCGGTGCTCGGGGGACCATATGGGATGCCGGGATTCGAACCCGGGCTGGCACAGGCCGGCTACGCTGCAAGGCAACGCCCTACCCGCTGGGCTATCGCTCCGCCCCCAGATATTTTTTTTTTTTTTTTTGCTTTTTTGGGTCACACCCGGCAATGCTCAGGGTTACTCCTGGTTCTGCACTCAGGAATTACTCCTGGCGGTGCTCAGGGGACCATATGGGACGCCGGGGATCGAACCCGGGCCGGCACAGCCGGCCGCGCGCAAAGGCAAACGCCCTACCCGCTGGGCTATCGCTTCCTTTTATTCAGCTTCCGAGAGGTGCTTTTCAGGCAACACGCAGTATGAGTTCAGGCCGTTAATTGAAAATTATCAAGTTCAGGGATTGGAGAAATTAGAGAGTTTGCCCTACACACAGTCAACCCGGGTTCAATCCTCGGTATCCCATATGGTCCCCGAGCCCTGAGCTCAGAGCCAGGATTAAGTACTGAGTACAGGCTAGGGGTGTGACCCAAAATCAAAACGTTTAGGATAAAAAGTAACAATTTTTTTTTTTTTTTTTTTTTGCTTTTTTTGGTCACACCCGACAATGCCCAGAGGTTATTCCTGGCTCTGCACTCAGGAATTACTCCTGGCAGTACCCGTATGGTATGCCGGGGAACGAATTCGGGTCGGCCACATGCAAGGCAAAAGCCCTACCCGCTGTGCTATGGCTTAAGTAAAGCATCTTATTCAGAAACTTGGGCTCATTGCTCCCTAACTTCCCTAGTCACTTGAGCATAGAGGAGGACTTGGAGGGTCTTTGAGCTTCTTTGGAGACAACAGACACGTTATTGACTGTGGTTGCTCTAAGAAACATCAGTTTCTTTCCATTAGGAACCGAGTGACGGCAGTGAATATGGTCCCTCCGTTGGTGTTGCGATGATTGGGTTCTGATGCTCACCTACGCCGTTACAGTCTGGAGGCCGTAGGCACTGTGGCATCGTGGGTCGCAGTGGATGGTGCCCCCTGGGGCCGCAGTCGGCCTGTAGTGCCAGGATGGGGGGGTATCTTACTACACGAGGCCCCCCAGTAGTGGCTACACCAGGCGCTCTCGCACCGAGATCTCGGTGGTTATCAGCCCCTTGATCACTAGGTCAGGAAGAAAATTACTCGGATAAAACATTTTTTCAGTTTACCAGAAGTGAAAATGGGAGACTTCATGTAGAAATAGGGATTAGGATAATGTTCATTTCATTCATCCATATTACTATCAACTCAAGGCAATTAATCTTTGTCATCCAGAATGGAGCGGTGATATTTCATGGGCTCTTTGACTAAAGCATGAAGGGTCCCACATGTGAACTAACATATAATAAACTTCACTGTGGCATCTGTGGTTTTTTTTTTTCTTTTAGGGTTTTTTTTTTTTTTTTTTTTTCTTTTTAACACCCAGCAATGCTCAGGGGTTACTCCTGGCTCTTCACTCAGGAATTGCTCCTGGCAGTGCTCGGGGACCAAATGGGATGCCGGGGATTGAACCCAAGTTGGCCGCATGCAAGACAAACACCCTCCCCACTGTGCTATTGCTCCAGTTCCTGCATCTTGTGTTTTTTTATCTGGACATAAAATACTTTTCCCCAGCTCTCCTGACAGGCTCCACGCCCGACTGCCCTCTAGCGGCTGTCACTTCCTCAGCTGGACTTTGGACAAAGCTCCATGAGAAGGATGATGCTTTGTTTCAAATGTTTGTTTTGTTTTTAAATAAAGGTGGTCTTCAGAAGGACACCCAAGCAGAGTCATAAATTTCCTCCGAAAACAAGTCTGGAGAAGACACTCAGATCCTTGACTGGGTCCTGGTCATTTTAATAACGTGCCGCCTTTGCATTTCAGGCACGGTGGTTGAGGAGAGCAACGGCTCTGAGGAGATGGAGAATTCAGATGAAGCAAAAATGTCCGAAGAGATCCTGGCTTTGGTGGATGAATTTCAGCAGGCCTGGCCCCTGGAAGGCTTTGGGGGAGCTCTGGAGATGAAGGGGCGGCGGGCTTGACCTGCAGGGAATCCGGGTACTGAAGAAAAGCCCCCAGGATGGAGTGGCCGAAAAGCTCGTGTTACGGAGACTGCAGAAGCGAAGACGATGAAGCCGCCGAGTGGGTAGAGCCGCCAGCTGGGCCGAGTGGTAGAGCCGCCAGCTGGGCCGAGTGGGTAAGAGCCGCCAGCTGGGCCGAGTGGGTAAGAGCCGCCAGCTGGGCCGAGTGGGTAAGAGCCGCCAGCTGGGTTCTTGAAAGGGGCGGCCCAGCCTCTGGCTTCTCGCAGGGCCCCGGTGCGTCTCTGCGTGGAGCCGCTCTGCAGGTCGGCCTTGCCATTGCTTGGGCATCGCACCCTCCAGTGCCAGGCTGAGGGCAGGGTGGGCCCACTTATAGCCTGTAGATGTGCAGCTACTGATGGCCCTTCATCTCCCAGTTCCTCTACACACTCTTGAGGGTGGTTTTATTTCAACTGTTTTTTTATTTAGATCGCTCATTTATATCACTTGTCTTCCCGTTGTTCATTGATTTGCTCAAGCAGGCACCAGTAACTACATCTCCATACGACCTGTCGAATGCTAGTGTAGCCCAAGGGCATCTGCTCGCTTCCAGGAACACGAAGAGCCTCAAACCATTCCTTCAGATCATGGGAATGAGGTCTATAAATTGTTACAGTTTTTTGGCTTAACCAATACGACACGGGTAGCTTGCCGGGCTCTGCCATGTGGGTGTTATACTCTCGGTAGTAGGCTCTCAGTTTGTGCATTTATTGAAAAACGGGAGAGATTGGCTTTTCTCTTGGGTGGAGCTCTGACGAGCTGTGGAGTCCGGATGTTGAAAACAGCTGTCCTCATGGTGTGGGAATTCCTCTGGCTTCTTGCAAGGCTCCTATTGGGTTGGCGGGCCAGGGCTAGAACCCTCCTTCCCTCCCGACGCCTCATGATCAGCTGAGCACATTGAGAGTCAATAGCAGGTCTGCCCCACTACTAAAATTCTTTTAATATTATGGGTAGATTTCAGTGCTTTAAATCATTTAGGGTTTGTGTGTGTGTGTGTGGAGGGGGGGTGACAAACGAAATTTGGTTCATTCTTGGCTGTGCTCAGGACTTACTCAGCTCTGTGCTCAGGAACTTAATCTAGCACTGGCAGGACTAGTGTTTGTGTCTCTCCCCCCCCTACACGCACACCACCCCCAGTCATTGTTTAAGCGCCACGATTTATCATACTGCTCATAAGCGTCATTGTTGGCTCTAGATTTCAGAAACAAAACCGCCAAGGAAGAAAAGTGAAGGAGGGAAGCAGAGGAGGCCGGGAAGACACACAGGGGCCAGAGCCGGTCTGGGCCCTCTGTGGTAGAGAGGGAGGGGCCTGTGACTATCTCAATGCTAGACCCAACTCTACTGAAGGCTGAGACCCAAACTGGGACCGAACTCTAATGGCTGTCAAGAAGCAGGGGGCCAGGGAGGATCCAGGATCACAGAAGCCTGGTTTCAGAGGAGGAAAACATTGTGTATACCTGAAACCATTATAAATCACAGCTCTAAATGAGAACTCTCTCTCTCTCTCTCTCTCTCTCTCTCTCTCTCTCTCTCTCTCTCTCTCTCTCTCTCTCTCTCTCTCTCTCTCTCTCTCTCTCTCTCTCTCTCTCTCTCCCCTCCCCTCTTCTCCCATTTTGGGGTTACACTTGGCAGTGCTTATTCCTGGCGATTCTCAGATAACCACATGTGGTACTGGGATCATCCATGCAAAGCACCGTGACCCACTGCACTGTCTCTACGACCGAAGGAACTGTTCCTTGCTTTTGTAACTGTTGGGGGAGGCAGGGACTTGGGCGCCGCACCCAGCCGTGTCCAGGCCTTACTTCTCACTTTGCGCTTAGGGATATGTGCTGTCAGGCTGCAAGCACAGCACCTTACCTGCTGTGCCGTATTTCCAATCCTGAAACAAAAGGTCACTTAAAAATTAGTATTAGTATTCAGGCGTGCGCTGTTGCAGCACGCCAATGTCGGCATCCCTCTGCTAGAGTCTCCGGCTCCCGCCCAGCCCCAGCAAACTGTTGTTGTGATAGTTTGGGCTCCATGAGTAGAACAGTGTTCATGCTTCTGCACGCAGCCGCCTCCCTTCTCCACCACCAAAGTGTCCAGGACTGCCAACCAGTGTCCCCTCCAGCCAGGGTCGTCATTCCCTGCCCCCTGCCCCCCTTCATTGGCCTTCCAGCCTTCACTCCAGGCCCAGGTGGTTTTAGGACTCATCAGCCTGCAAGCCACAAACACATCTGACCGTTGGCCTCGCTCCCCACTAACACGCTTCTCTTGTCTCAGATCACATTCCAGGTGAAACGTGTCAAGAAACCCAAAGTTGATGCTAAGAAAACTCCTGGGAAAAGATAGAAACAAATCAAGGCGAAAATGCCCACCGCCTCCCAAGCTAACCTGGAGATCACAGGCCCGAAGGTGGCGCTCTCCCGGGCCGCAGCGTAAACCTCAGCGCCTCGTGTCGGGAAGAGGTCCCGGAGGCCGCCACTGGCCCAGTCGGCCAGAAACCCATCTCTCTGGGATAAAAAGCTTTATTTGACATTAACTTGATTTTGGGTTTTTTTTTTTTTCTCTCCCTCTCGCCATTAACTATGTGGCTCACAGTTTCCTCATCTTGAGCTTCAGTACTCTAGTGATTCTCGGCCGGCAAAGTTACTATGCATGTGGGTGGGGGACAGACCCCTGGGTTCAAGCACCAGTTCAGCCACCTACCACTCCCGCCCCACATGCTTCGCCTTCCTCATCAGTAAAGGGTTGCTGATAATTTCATCTCCCTGGCCGGGCGATTGGGAGGATTATGGGTGTACGTATGCGTAAAATGCTTGGAGCACACAGAGCTCAATAACTACCAGCCGGGGCTGGAGAGAGAGCGATGGGGGGTGGTTGCCTCTGCACGTGGCTGATCCAGGTTTGATGCCTGGCACCGCTTAAGGGTCGCACCCCACCTCCCTTCTGCCCATCAGCCTCTCCAGGAGTGATATCTGAGGACAGTTAGGAGTAAGCTCTCCCAGGTGTGACCAAAAACAAAATCAATGCTAACTAGTGTTAGATAAATGTTTCCTTACTCCATTGAAAGTGTATTCGGGGCCTGGGGCGGTGGCTCAGTGGTCAGCGGAGTGTGTCTTGCAGGTGAGGGTGGGGCTGCGGAGTATGGCCCAGAGGTTACCAGGGTGCCCTCCTAGCCTCTGGCACTGCCACGTCCTGCTGCGCGTTCACTGGCCCTAGCACTGCACCGTCCGGCGGGCTGGTGGAATATCACTTGGAGCGGCCCACACGGGAGGCACTTATTTCAAAGGTTGTTTTGTGCTTTAAGGGGTTGTAATTGAACTCAAAGTCCATCTCTGGGTTTCAGGTTGAAGGCTCTTGCTCTGAATCTAATTGAACCATTAAATTAATTTTTTTAATGTTACCTCCTTTTTTTTAAATAAAAAGGTTATTTTCACTGTCTTCGATTTTGAAAAGTTCAGGGTAGCTCTTGAAAATGTGTTTGCTTTGGTGAAAGTCCTAACTGAAAGCAAAAGCGGAGAGTTCATCATAAATTATAAAAATTGCCGCTTGGGCCGGAGCGATAGCCCAGCGGTAGGGCGCTTGCCTTGCACGCCGCCGCCCATGCTGGCCCGGTTCGATCCCCGGCATCCCATATGGTCCCCCAAGCATCGCCAGGAGTGACTCCTGAGTGCAGAGCCAGGAGAAACCCCTGAGCATTGCTGGGTGTGGCCCAAAAAAGCAAAAAAAAAAAAAAATTGCCGCCAGCTTGGCTGGCTCCAAAAGTGGTGTGCGAAAAGGGCTAAAGACCCCAGAAAGGACGCTGTGGTCATTTACTAGAGTTCTAGCAGGAACTTCCTGCCAGCAGGTTATGGGAAGAAAGTAACAACTTTCCCCTTACTTCCATCAGCACCTGTAGCCAGGGAGAAAATTCCAGTGGATCACATAGTCACTGTACAAAATCACAAGAGAAGAAAAAAAATGTGTAAGTGGATAGTTTGTGCTTTTTTGGAGGACTAAGGCAGAGAGACTGAGAACAACGATGGCACCAAAAAGCACAAAAAAAACAAAGGACCGAAAAAGGTATTTGTGGGACTGAGAGCTACAACAGCAAGTAGAGCATTTGCTTGTATGTGGCTGACCTGGGTTTGATCCCCAGCATCACATATGGTCCTGCTAGGAGCAAGCACTTCAAAAAAGTGACCAAAAAAATAAGTATTTTTTGCAGAACATAGAGGATATAATTATATATAAGAACATCAACAGATCAATTTGAAAAATAGAGCGCTTCAGAGGCCAAAACAGTAGCGTTAGAGGGCCAGGGTGCATGTGGGAACCCCTCAGTTTGATCCCTAGCGCTGCATCCTGGGTGTCGCTCAAAATAGAAAAGTGTAGGACTCGGGTACTTGCAGAGTTCACAGGCAGCTCTCCAGACACCCATACCTGCATGCCAGCGGCCTTGAGAGAATGTTCACGCTCAATAGACCCAGAGTGGCACAGTTGTAAGCAGTGAGGCGGCATCTCAGCGCGGTGAGCTGTGTTTAAACGCGCCCTACACAGTAGACGCTAATCAGGTGAGTTTGGGAAGAGTTCAATTTGACACATCGGAACTTTAAAGTATAAAAATAATTCTACTTCCGCAACTTAGCCTAAGTCAGCCATCGTACTACACGAACCAAAGAGACAGCCAAGGATATTGGCCATGGGGTGGTTCTATTATATGGAACCTTTCCCCGGCACTCTCAGTGCTGATAATGCTGCCTAAATTCAAATTACATTCTGAACATGCTATGTACTTGTAGCCAAGATTTTTAAAATTTAGTAAGTGAACAAAAACTTTTATGAAATAATATGTAGGAAAAAAATACCTCCGTGTTTGCACAATAGCAAACACTGTATTCTGGCTCTATTTTTTTCAGAGTGCTATGCAATTAAGATGCATCTTACAAATAATGGTATTTAAAATAGTAGAGTTTCTTTTCATTAAGTTACATAAAATAATATATACTTGATAGTTGACGACACTAGCCTGATGGTGTACTGTAATAAACAAGTATACACAGACGCAAGCACCGAAGGAATGTTCCCAAAGTATGAGAAATTGTCGCCTCTAGGTCTTTGAGCTATTTTACTTTTCTTCTATGAAATTTCCCATTTTCTAAATAAGTCCTTGTTGCTTTTACAACAATAAAACAAACAAAGCCTAAATAATTTTGTAACTGAAAGTCGAAACCCGATGTGTTTAAAACCATATGCATACAAGCAGGCTGTTCTAGATACATTCAGGTTGGCTTAAATGTGCTCACAAATGAGATCACGGAACCATTTACATGACAAAAGTGAAAAGTCTTAAGCATGGGAGACACAAGAGGAGATTAAGAGAGTGGGATCCTGGCTTTCAGATAAAGGCGGGTTCTGTCCCCCATCAGGCAGGCTTCATGCTAGGTCTTGCCAGAGTTCTGAAGTGATTATCCAATAGATTCTTGAAGCGCCCACGGGGACTAGGGGAGGTAGAGATCACTGAGCGCCTTTGGTGGTGTATTAAGACCTGATGAGGTCAATATTGCTCAACTAATTCCTCTTCCTATTTTGTGAGGACCACTAGCTCAGAAACCAGGGAAATGCCATAGACTCACCGTAAGTGGATTTCAGACTGGCGCTTGGCAGAGCCTCTTCTGGGATCTTTGCGAATGAGATCAAGGTGGCCTGGAAGGCTCCCCACTGGCTGTGAGTTAGTAACCTCGTGTTTCCCAGCCTGTCCTCCACCTCGTGCTTCAGCACCTTTATCTGAACAATCCAGGCCCTTGTTCTACCCTCTGTGCCTTTGCACATGCTGTTCCTCTGCCTGGAAAGCCCTTTTGTTAACCGGAATGGTACACATGTGTTGGGTCCCTTTTAAGAGATTTAAGAGATGGGCCCGGGCGATAGCCCAGCGGGGGGGGGCGTTTGCCTTGCACGCGCCTGCCGGCCTAAGCCGGCCAGGGTCTCGATCCCGGCATCCCATATGGTCCCCTGAGCACCACCAGGAGTATTCCTGAGCACGCATGCGCACCCAAAAAAGCAAAAAAAAAAAAAAAAAAAAGATTTAAGAGATCCCTTAAAGGGATGGCTTGTACTTAAAGAGATGGCTGATACCCTAATTATGGGGACATAAAAGAGTTGGAAAAGCGGATAGTATAGTAAGTAGGGCGTTTGCCTAGCATGCGACCAACCTGGGTTCTATCCCCAGCATCCCATATGGTCCCCCTGAGCACCGCCAGGAGTAATTCCTGAGTGAAGAGCCAGGAGGAACCCCTGAGCATTGCTGGGTGTGAGCCAAAAAGCAAAAAAAAAAAAAAAAAAAAATCGTTGGAAAAGCAGTTGAGTTGTCAGCTGAGACTAGGTTCTCAGTCTGGCTGCAGGAGTGAGTTGGAGGAGCAGAGAGCCCGGCAGGACAGAGAGAGTTAGAGGAGCAGAGAGAAGGGTTGCCTGAGCTTGCCTCAGGGCAGAGCAAGGAAGTAGTTGAAGAAAGGCTTAAAGGGAGTTCAGAGCCTCTGGACTGGTTCTGTACCTGGTACTGTCAGTCAGTCAGTCACAACAGCTGAAAACTAACACACGTGTCAGTACTTGTCTGCACCCCAGACTCTCTTTGCCCCCCCAGACTCTCTCTCTGCCCCCAGACTCTCTGCACCCCAGACTCTCTCTGCACCCCAGACTCTCTGCACCCCGGACTCTGTCAGCAGGACACAGGAGCTGCTCTCTCCCTCCCCCAGGTCGTTGCCCTGCAGTCTGCTAGAATGGCCGCACTCTACTGTATCACGATGATGTTTTGTTTGCCTCCCTCCCGGAGTCAGGAGTCTAGGAATTCCTGGTACCTGACGCTTTCCTGGTACCTTACTATGAATGTTCACTAAATATTTTCCTCGTGAATTTCTAAAAGCTTGACTGTGGGCCTTATCATTTGGCTCTTTGCTGTTAATTGAAACAGTGTTAGTCCCGGTTCAGGGCGATGGCTCAGAAGACTGGAGTGAATGTTTTGCAGGAGGGTCCCGCTACCCTCATGATCCCCTGAGCACTGCCACGTGTGGGCCCAAAAGTAAATGAAAGGAAAACAGGCTTATTCCAAACACCACCGAAACTTCTGTTTTGTTGAAATCTCACATCTAAACCCCTGGCCATACTTCACTTTCGGCTGCTGGTAAATTTCTGCTGTGCACAGGCCTGAGTCAGCCCAGAGTTATTTCTTTTCCTGCCAAAACATTGTGGTCCCACCAGGACTCCAGCTGGTCAGGATTCGGTTTCGCCTCTGCGTGGGGACTTGATCTAAGTAAAGGCTGTCAGTGACCCGCCATCAGCCACCGGCATCGCTTTGGAATCGCCCGCAAACCCTTTTTTGCCCTGCCAGCCAGGTGGTCCCGGCACGGCCCTGGCTCCCCTGCACTGCTGCTCTCGGCTGAGGGGGTCGCAGTAAAACCAGCCTCCATGTGCGGCCAAGGCCCTTCCCAGCCCAGGCCCCCAGCGGGTTCTCCTCTGTGCACTCCGTTATTCCTGTTTTGTCCCTGACAAAAGCAGATGGCACTTTTGTCTTGTGCACAGCCAGCCCAGGTTCCAACCCCAGCACCACGTGTGGTCCCCCAAGTGGGCCAGGAGCGATCCCAAGCACAGAGCCGGGAGTCAGCCCTGGGCACCGCCAGAATCACATTTGCTGCGGTAGTGTTCGTCCACACAGTGACTTGCTGGCAGTAACTGGAGACATACATGGCTGTCTCCGGAGTGATGGGGTGGGTTTGCCGCTGGCGCCTCGCGCCACCCCTCACCCGCACTGCAGAGTCCCAGGCTGCCGTGGTCCAAAATGCCAGGCCCAAGGACCACCTCTAAAGCTCCGCCTGCTGACAAAGGTCAAGATGTCCCGTTAGACATCAGGGCATCGGGTCGGAAACAAACCAGGGGAGAACGCTGCCCCCAAAAGGGCTAATTTCATCTTTATCTCAGGGACCAGGCTTCAGTTCAGTTTGCGAACACAGTTTGTCCGAACGACGACTGGTTTGGTATTAATCTCGCTCAATTGTTGTGGTGGTTTTATCGGTGGGGTGGTGAGTTCTTGGTTTAGGGGTCACAATGGCAGGCTCCTAGCGCTGTGGCTCAGGGATGACTCCTGGCAAGGTTTGAGGGACTGTATGCCTCGCGGATCGAACCCAGGCGAGCCACATGCAAAGCAAGCTCCCTCCCCTGCTGTCCCATCTCTCTTGGTCCCCGGAAGGGTTTCAATTCTCCGGGGGCTTTCTGAGGGCCAGAAGAACGACAGGCACCTCTGAAGACACATTCCATGAGCCACGGGCGACTCGTGGTGACTGACGCCGAACGTTCCTTCCAGGAAAGAAGCGTGACTACCAGAGCCTGGGATGGCCCAGCCCAGACGAGTGTGTCAAGCCCGCTGGGTGGAGCTAACGGCCATCGTCAGCACCTGGCTTGCCGCTTTCCTCAAAGAACATCGAGTGAGTATCCTAACCCTCTCCTTCCTGCCTGGCCTTTGTGTGTCAGTGAGAACGCTGCACCCTGCTCCCCTCACAGCTCGTAGAAGCCCCGATTGCTCTCGAGTTGGAGGTTCGGAGGATGACACCTATGGATCTCAGCCCACAGGTGGACCCATTGTATGACACAGTGGGTGCCCCCCCCTCCATGCCTTCACCCACACTTTAGTCTTTAGGGCCACACAGGGCGGTGCTCAGGGGCTGTTCCCTGCACTGTGCTCAGGACTCACTTTCGGCATTGCTCGAGGGACCGTGGGGTGCTGGGAGTCAAACCCAGGCCTCCAGCGTGCAGGCGTGGTGCTCCAGCCCTTAGAGCCAGCTCCCTGGTCCTTCAGCCACACTTTCACACTTCTCAAGAGGACGAATTTAACATATTCAGTTGGAGAACTTGATCCCACGTGACCAAAGCACAGGCGCCTGTTGGGCCTTGCCAACATGGGGTCTTGGAAGGGTGCCAGAGCAAACCACCAACACAGAATCCTGGCAGAGCCGACTCTGCCAACTCTTTCCCTCCCTGGAGATGCCCCCCAACCCCCTGACATCACTGGAACCCCCACCCCCCCACCCCAGGTTTAGTGCCGCGCCACCCTCCCTTATCACCCTTCTTACTCCCCGGTCTGCCGTCGCCGGTGATATGGGAGGGAGCACCTGAGTTTGACTCTGTCGCCCTGACGCCTTGACCTCTCATTCCATTTGGCTACCTGGACTCTGGGGGCCGGGAGATAATAGAGCAGATAGCACTTTTGTCTTGGGCACAGCCAGCCCAGGTTCCAACCCCAGCACCACGCGTGGTCCCCAAGTGGGCCAGGAGCGATCCCGAGCACAGAGCCGGGAGTCAGCCCTGGGCACCGCGAGAATCTGGATTCTCTGGCTCTATGTCAGAGGCAGCTCGGGCCCAGGAGAACCCATCGCCTGAACTCTTGTCTACTCTCCCTCCAAAGCTAACGTGTGTGCGTTGTTCCATGAGTTCAGAGACCTGTACTCGCCTCAGTAATCCTCTTCTCTAATCCAGTGAAATTCCAGTGATCATTCCTTTACCATCAGGCTAGCTCTCAGCCATGCATGCTCCATGCCAAAGAGATCCTGAGGAGTCATGAGACCGGTGCCTTGCATGCAGCCGACCCGAAGTTCAGCCCTCGGCACCACCTGGGTCCCGCGAATATTGCTGGTGTAGCCGGGAAATCACCAGCTCCTCCAGGGAGCATGTAGGGCCTGTGGAGCACCACCTCCTTGGAGTCCAGGACTCGGAGGCCAGCGCCGCTGCTCTGCCCCTCCTAGGGAGGAGGGGGCACCCCTGTTCATCTCTCCAGCCCAGGGCATCTGCCGGGCCCAGCGCCCTCTCACTGTGAGTCAAGCAGGCCACATCATCAAGCATGAGGCCCCCTTGAGTCTGAGCTTCCCTGGGTCCAGACTGTCCTGTTAGCACAGAGAAGGGCCGAGCTGCCCTCCATTGGTGTGCCCCGGTCCAACTGCCGCCCCTTAACACGGTTGCCTCCATTTTTGTTGTTGTTAGCATCACAGAACACATAGACTTTGCCACACCCATCCAGCAGCCCGCGATGGGAGCCTCCTCTCTGCAACGGCAATCTCCCCACCAGCATGCACACCCTGGACCACCTGCACGGGGTTTCCAACCGAGCCAGCCTGCACTACACGGAGAGAGCCAGTTAACAGAGGTGAGCACAGGGTGCGCTTGACAGCAGAGAGCCTTGTGCGTGTGTGCGCGTGTGTGTGTGTGTGTGTGCGCACTACATGGGAGTGAGCCAGTTAACCGAGGTGAGCACAGGGTGCGCTGACAGCAGAGAGCCTTGTGCATGTGTGTGTGTGTGTGTGTGTGTGTGCGCGCGCCCGTGTGTGTGTGTGTGTGTGTGCTACGCCATGGGAAGGATCAGGGTCTGGCGCGCACACGTGTGTATGTGTGTGTCCTCTAGGTCAACCAAGAAGAATTTCTCCCAGGCCCTAAGGTACTGAGCTGTGCTTTTCAGAATGGCCCCTTCGTGTTCAGTTCTGCGGGGTGGGCAGCGATCTGCTTGCTGTCAGGTAGAAGCCGCTAGAGAAAAGTGTCTGGGGGTCCCCCTGGAGGTACCGGGGATGGAACCCGGCACTGCCTGTGCCCCCGGTATGAGCACAGCCCATCACACCATCTCTCCGGCCCTCCTGCTGGTTGTCTTCAGAACAGAAAGGAAGGTAGACCCCAGGCACAGCAAGCAAATATACCCAGAAGAACTGGGGGGAACAGGTTCCAAATGTCCAGTCACAGAGGATTTGTTCTATAAATGTTGGGGTTCATTAGCATGTCTAGTGAACTCATGAAGAAGGATAGAGAAGGGACCGAGTGATAGTACAGAGGGTAGGGCTCTGCCTTGCACACAGCCAACCTGGGTTTGATCCTGGGCATTCCATATAGCCCCCCAAGCACCGCCAGGAGTAACCTCTGAACGCTGCTGGATATGACCCAAAAAGAAAAAAAAAAAGATGGAAGTCTATTGGCATGAGGACATTTTTATGGAATATTTTAGGTAAAAATGTAAGTGATGGGATATAGTGTATTGTGATAAGTATGTGTCAAACAGAAAAACATCTGGAAGCTCTGTCAAACTATTCACTGTGTGTGGCTGGACGGCAGGACGGCAGATGGTCCTGAACTTCTCTGCCTTCTGCTGTTACCTGTCAGGAATGAGCCTCACACGCCTGTGACCTGTGTTACAGGGGCGGACCGGTGTCTGGGGGAGCTGCTGTCGACGTGCTCTGCCCATGTGACCGCCAGCCCCCCCAGCAGCATGGGATGGATGGAGCAAGGAGCCGAGTTGAAGGCAGTGAGCCTGCACCTGCGGCCCGCGCCCACCTCGCTGCCGTCCCTCTAATCTGCCGCCTCCCTCGCCTCCCCAGGTCTTACAGAATCTTGGCAAAGACCAGTACCCCCAGCAGTCCCTTGAGCAGATTGGCACCCGGATTGCCAAAGTTCTGGAGAAGGTGAGTCTCTTCGGGAAAACCGGAGGCTGCTGCACCCTGCCCCACCCCTCTCCTCCCCTGGGCATCTCCTCGGGGACCTTCAGCGTTTCTGCTAGTTCCTGCGCACTGGGTAAGCCAGCGGGAGCGCAGGAGGAACCCCCACGCCAAGTGTCCCGCTTTCCTGTTCCTGCTTAGCCGTTAGCACTTGGTCCGTCTTCCTCCCTGCAGCTTCCTGTGGGTACGCCCGTTGCCTCTTTTTCTCACAGTGTGGCTGCACAGAGTGGAGGTCCTTGGGGCATGCAGTGTTGGCTAGGCAGGATGTCAGATGCTCTTCCAGGAGGGAGGAGAAGTTGGTGTTGTCCATAGGAACCAGGTCTTGGAGTCGCGGTGGTGCTGTTTTCCGTCATGAAGCAGAACATTTGTAGAACTGCGCTTTGTTTTTTAATGCAGTCTGCTGACGGTCTAGTGGAGCATCCCTCAAGGCTGCTGTCTGCCTCTGTATTGGGGTAGAGAGCAAGGATTCTGTGCTTTCTGGTCAAGACTCCCCGATTATACTGCTGGAGCTAGATCCCAGTGACGCAGAGAATCAGTTTGATGTACAGGGTGAGCCGGACCGTGCGAGACAGGATAATCGCTGCGTCTGTTAAAAAGCCAGGACACCAAGGCACATGGCGATCACCTCCAGGGCCGTCCTGGGGCCCCTCTGGCCGTGCTGCATACCTAGCTCCAGGTAGGCGGTTCCTTTGATGAGGACCTGTTTGGGGCTCCCAAATCTTTCTCAGCTCTTGGCTCTTCCCTCTGCGCCTCTTTCCTTTACCACAAGGAACAGCCTAGGTGTGTGTGTGGGCCAGAAAGGTGGTTCAGTGGTTTCACTCTCAGGGCAGGCAGGAGTCTCCGCGCACCTGTGGGCGAGGAAGCAGTGAGGAAAGGAAGCAAACGCCTCGTTCTCTGCAGCTGGACCATCGCCTCACCTGCTGCTGGCCTCTTCTCCATCCCTGGCACAATTTTTCCCCCCAAAACTTGCAGACTTTTATGCCAGGGAGCAAGTGCAAAGAGCTAGAGGGACCTGCTTTGCCCAGCACTGCCTGTTCCCCGTAACACTGCCCAGTGTCGCCCAAAAACCAAAACCAACAACCACGAAGCAACAAGCAGTCTTTCACAATATAAGCGGCTCCATCAGGGCAACGCTGCAAGTCTCCTCAGAATACTTTGAATATCAGGAAAAGGCCTCAGGATCCCTAGAATGTTCTCTGAGTCTGCGAGCTCAGTCTAGACTTAGCGCTTTCCAAAGTGAGGGGAGCAAAGGGTGGGTGCTCCAGGCCTCCCTCCCAGCTCTGTGCTCAGGGTCATTCGCAGCAGTGCTGGGGGTGCCGTGGGCCGGGAATCAAACCAGGATCAGCCGTTGCACGCAGTGCGAGGCCGATGCCTTCCCCAGTACTGACGCTCTTGATTGATCCTTCCTCTGAGCCCTCGTTGTACTGGTCACACCTCTGCCTTTGCTTTTTCTAAAGCTCTTCCCTTTGTTGCTGTTGCTGCCATCGTATGACGGGGCAGTTGTCGTGGCACCTGGTTGTCACACACTTGGTTGTGACACGCTTCTGGGTTACGTAGCTGACTGTGGGGCTCCCCTTCGACTACACTGCCAGGACCATGGGTGGCATGTGGACTGGTTCCAGGGATCTGACTCTTGTCCCCGAGCTCAGAAAGAAGACAGGTGCTCGTCACTGAGGGCAGCCCTGTGCCCTTGGTTTGGTTTTTGGGTGTTTTACTGTTGTTGCTCTTTGTTTTTAATTTGGAAACTTGAGTGAAGAAGCTGTAATTGAGCTTCACTTTCTGGCCCTCAGGTCCCCAGGCTCAAGTTATTTTTCTAAATTCTGCTTGAAAAATTACACTTCGCTTCTCTGCGCCGCTCTCTCTCTCAGTGACTAGATGATGATGATGATGGTGATGGTGATGATGATGATGATGATGATGTGTGTGTGTGTTTGTGTGTGTGTGCGTGTGTGTGTGCTTTGTTTGTTTTTAATGTTTTGCTTTGGGGCCACACCCGCGGTGCTCAGGGACTACTCTGGACATGCTGCTTAGGGGACCCTGGTCATGTTGCCAGGGACCAAACCTGGGCCACCCGCATGCAAACCTGTGCTCCTGGCCTGTGAGCCGTCTCCCTGACTCTCTAGGTGATTTTTTTAAACCCCATTTCAGCATCTTCCTGTAAGTTTTCCCAGCCAGATCTGCAGCTTGGTTAGGGTGTGTTTTCTGCATTCCAAGATCCCACCCAGTGTTGGCGCTGCCTTTGGCCCAGCCGCTAGCAGCAGTTTCTTCTGGACTCTTGCAGTGTCCGTTAATAGTCTCCCTGTCCCTCTCTCACCTAATGCTTGTGACCTGTTCCCCAGACTAACGCCACATGTTCTCCCGTCTGTCGTAGCCATTCTCTATTCTTGGTACACAAAAAGCATTGTTTTAGTTCTTTGCCTCTCCCTAACACACCACCCTACCCTTCCCTGCCTTACAACAAAACTGTCACTTGCTCAAGATCCTGCAGCCTGAGCTCAACACACCTGGGCGTTTCTCCTGGTCACGCATGCGCGGCCGGACCGCGGAGATGGCCATGCTGGGGCTGGCCCCCACAGAAGGCTTTGCGTCAGCGCCCGGGGCTGAGCTGGAGTTGCTGGGAGAGCCGGGGCAGAGGTGGGAGTCCCATCTCCGGGAGACCCTCCAGCAGCGTCGCCAATCCCTCCCACGCAGGCACGAGTGACTTGGCAGGAGCAGCTGGGCCACGCACCAGGAACTGGAGAAACGGGAAGATTCAGCCACACAGCAGATGGGGACAAAAGCCCAGTCAGGTCCTTGGCTACCTCACATCTCTGTGAACTGCCCGAAAAGACTTGGGAGCAACTGTTCTCAATGTGTCGTACTCTGAGAAAGACTGTCCGGTAACACCTCCACCCGAGCTGTTGTCAGCGTGCGTCACGGCCCGCCGCACTGAAGAGGGCAGGAAGGTCCCCGGCTGGCCGTGACCGAGGGGGCCGGCTGCAGCTTCAGCCCCCGCGGCACCCTGCAAAGGAGCATCACCGCCACCAACAGCTGCTCAGCAGCACGTGTCAGAAACCAGAAGGCAGCAGAACGACATCTGCACGCCGGAGGAAGGAAGCCGCAAGCCGGCTGCACGTTTCTAGCAGGCATGCTCAGAAGCTCGGGGAGAGAAAGATGACTTCAGACAAGCAGAAATTGAGGGACTCGGTACCAAGAGGTCTGCAGTGAAGCCACGAAAAAGCTCTTCCCGAATAAATCATCCCAGATAGAAAGGAACCGTGAGGGGAATGAAAAGCCCCCGAGAAGAAAAATACGAATGAAGAGTAACTGCTCATAGTAATAACTGCCGATCCCCAAGGAACTTCGTTTCTGCAGAACCAAGGTTCATGGTGAAGCGGAAATGATGGGCGGGGAGTGGGTGGAGTTGAAAGTCCTGAAGTTTAACGGGTGCCAGCGAAGCAGTAAAGTCTTTTGCCTTGGGTTGTAATAAGTAAGAATGTATGTTTTCAGCTCTAGGCTAACTACCGACAATGGTTTTAAAGTGTAATTCAATGGAAAGAAAATGGAATAATGTCAAACATTCGATTAATCAAAAGTCAAGAAAGGTAAAGGTAATTAGACACAGCTATTACAATGGTAAATCTAGACCCCAGTATAGCAGTAGTTAGTTACAAAAGAGTATATAATTTAAGTACGTAATGTGAGTTGAATTTTTTAGTCCAGCTGTATGCTAGTTAGAAAAACAACTTATGGGGCCGGAGCGATAGCCCAGCGGGTAGGGCGTTTGCCTTGCACACAGCCGGCCCATGCCGGCCCGGGTTTGATCCCCAGCATCCCATATGGTCCCCGAGCACCGCCAGGAGTAATTCCTGAGTGCAGAGCCAGGGGTGAGTGCAGAGCCAGGATTAACCCCTGAGCATCGCGGGTGTGACCCAAAAACCAAAAAAAAAAAAAAAAGAAAAACAACTTATTGTTGTTTTTTGGGCCATGCCCGCTCAAGTGTTACCCCTGGCTCTGCACTCGGAATTACGCCTGGCAGGGCCCAAAATGAGATGCCAGGGACCAAACCTGGGTTATCTACGTGCTAGGCACACACCTTACCCACTCTGCTGTCCTTCCAGATCCTTAAGAGAAAAACTTTAAATATTATTTTACAAAGGGTTAAAAGTAGAAAATGGAGACCATATACTGTGCAGGTTTTTTGCTTTGTTTTGCTTTTCTGGGGGTCACACCCAGCAATGCTCAGGAGTTGCTCCGGCTCTGCACTCAAAAATTACTCCTGGCAGTGCTCAAGGGACCATATGGGATGCCAGGGATCGAACCCAGGCCGGCTGTGTGCAAGGCAAATGCCCTACCCGCTGCGCTGTCGCTCCAGCCCCACGTGCAGGTTTTTAAAAGCTGATAGATAGAACCACACTTTTGTCAGAAGAAAAATAGACTGAAGCAAGAAGCATTACAAGAGTAAGGAAATAAAAAGCAAACCGATGCTGACAAATGTTAGAGACAATATGTATCAACTCCTGTACGTTGCTAAAGTAGGGTAATAAAATGGTATAGTCAAACTGCCCGGCTAGCTCAGTCGGTAGAGCATGAGACTCCTAAAATGGTATAGTCGTTTTGGAAAGCATTGGCAGTATATATCTAGCAGGAGTAATTCTCCTGCTAGATATGTGTCAAAAAGACCCAAAAATACAAATGTACAAAAATACTAGAGGTATTTTTGGGGTTTTTTTGGGGGGTGGGGGGGCCACACCTGGCAATGCTCAGAGCTTTCTACTAGTTCTGAGCTCAGGGGTCACTCCAGGACGCTTGGATACTGGGGACCAAACCTGGGTCAGCCTCGTACAAGGCAAACACCCTACCTGCATACAAGGCAAACCCTCTACCCGCTTACTATCTCTCTAGCCCCCAAAGTACTGATTTAAAGACTCTTCATAATAGACCTAGTACCAAAAATATTGAAAGAGAGAAAATGAGAGTCCATAAACACTAATATTGTGCCCATCGATAGAAGAATCTATAAGCAATGTTATATCTGTATGTATACAGTGGATACTATTCAGCAAGGTAGATTTAGCAGCCATATTGTTGAGTTTTAAAACTATTATGTTAATAAAGGAATCTGAGTACAAAAAGTGTGCATGATATCTGATATCAGTTGTCTGAAATCCTAGAACTGGCACATCTCAGCCAGGAGACGAGATCATCAGTGATTGTTTCACAGGGCAAGGGAGTGACCAGGAGAGCAACTTGTTAGCACTTGTGGAGTCAAAACTATGAACTCAGGATCTAAGCATTTTTCAGGCTGCTATGGAAATGTGGTAAAGCCCTGCCTGGTACCTGTGAGGCCCTGAGTTCAGTCTGTGTTACTGGAAACACAAGCAAAGAAACAAACCTAAGTATTTCTTTACCATATAAATTATACCTTTACACACACACACACACACACACACACACACACACACACAGATACAAAGGGGAAGTAAAGATGTTAAGCCATCTGAAACTAAATTTGCGTGTCCCAATAGAGTTGCCCTGAAAATCTCTAAAGAAGATTTTTTTTCTAAGCAAAAGGATAATGCTCCCATACGGACACTTAGAAGTACAGGAAAGCGCAAGGGCAGCAGCAGGAAGGGTGAACACTGCCGCGAATATAAATGGCCGACTGGACAGACCAGTGATGACAGCGTCTTCTGAGACAAAGACCCACAGCAACAGCTCTCAGAAGGGGAAAGGGAGGAGTCACAGGAGCTTCACGGGGGTCGGGCTGCACTCAAAAAGGAAGAGAGTAGAGAACCCCAGCTGCATCCATGTGTGTCTCCAGGAGGGACCCCACTGGGTCCCGCCACTGCGCCTCCCACCCCATGGTCTTGCCGAACGTCAGTTAAGGTGCCAGTGAACAAGTCAGGTGCTTTTATTTGTGGGACTTTCCTGACTCAGATGCCCCCAATCTCTGTAAGAAACAGATTCGTGGCATGGGGCCAGAGCAGTAGCAGAGCTGGAGGCCTTGGGAAGGCAGAGTCGTGGCCAGACACTGGCTGTCCATTATTCATCTCCGCCACGCCAAGATCCCTTCACCTGGCGCGGTGCCTGGAAGCAGCCTTCTCCCTCGATCCGCTTTTCAGGGAAGCAGAGCTCAAAGCTTCATCCAGCGACGCTTTCCTTGGGGACACCCACACCCACCTCCGTCACTTTGAGTTACGGTGCCTTAGAGTTCTCCGACTTTGGGGTACCCAGGAGCCATTCAGGGTTTGGGGAAGCAAAGAGCCGGCTTCCGTGACTTCACTCTGACTCTGCAGAGTCTGGCTGGAGAGTTTCTATCTCTGCTGAGTTCCCTCAAACAATCCTGCTGGTCCTCACTCACAGAGCGGTGGGGGCACAGCTCGAGGGGGCCTTCCCCGTGTCCCACCCCACATGCTGCAGCCTCTCCCCGGGCTTCTCGCCCTAAGCCTTTCTGATATTTTATCATTGTCCTTTATCATTTCTCCAGAAGCCCGGCTGTCCTGGCCTCCTAGGTGGCATTGCCAGGAACCCCAGTAGTCTGAGATGACAGTAGGCAAATCCATTTTTGTCACGATGCACCTCAGAGAACCCCAGGAACGTAGCCCAGGTGGTCGTGCTCAGCCTTGCTCTTAGAAAGCTGCCCAAGTCTCTGCCAGGACCCCCAGATGTGCAGCTACTGTGTCAGACCTTAGGGACTAGTGCTAAGTATTTCACCGACTTGGTCCCCACGGACCCGCACTGACCTGGGCGGGGCTGTGGGAGCTCAGGCACAGTGCTCTATGCTGATTGGGTCATGGCCCAGCCACCCCCATGACTGACCCAGACTGAGGAGCTGAGGAGGGCTGTTAGCAGAGGAGCTGGTCCCTCGGTGGAGCGGAGTCTTCAGGCGAGTGGGGCCCCCACTCCCGCACATGTCTTCAGCCCTGCCCCTGAGCTGTAACCTAAGAGGAGCACCAGAAAGGACACCCCAGCTGGCCACGAGGGCCCTCGGGACCCCTGAGGCACTGAGCCACTGGCTCAAAGTGTTTTCTCCTCCGTTGTCCTGCAGGCGGGCCTGGCAGCCCCTCTGTACCCCTGGCTGGTACAGAGCAGTTGCTGTGGTTCAGAGGGACTCGGATAGCCTTGATCGAGTGTGGCCCAAGCACAGGACATCTTTGCTTTCAGCAAAGATGCCGCAAGGGGGTGCTGGGACACGGGAGACTGTTTCCCTGTTTATCGCCGTCACAGTGATCTCAGCCCTCTCTGAGAACTTGCCGCCCGTAAGAAATACTGTCTGTATTCACAAATAGGTGTATGTGTAAAGGTGACAGATGGCTTTCCACAGTCATATAAACATTGTTCAGCGTGGCGCTACTGTCTTTATGAAGAGTACACAGAAAGATAGTAACTATTAGAAAAGTGGCACTCTAGCGCTCACGCCTTTCTGTACCATACTTCTGTTGCCGTGCTCACTTGACTGAATGCTGTATTTTTAATTAATGCCTGTTAAGCTTAGATATAGCTCTTGGGGGAAAATTCAGCTGAGGAGATTGAAGGAGTTTGATTTTTAACAGAAACCTTTTGATTCCTTTTTGTTAATATCATTTAAAAAAGTGTCATTTTCCTTTGCCTATGAACTAATAATGATGGAGAGCGTAGTTAAGAGCAGTGGAATTCAGGACTGACATCCCGAAGCAGCAGTCGGTATTCGTCAGACTAGTGAAGAACAGATCACACAGGCGGTGGGAAGCTTGAACCAAGATGAAGCAGGAAGAAAAGTGATCACAACCCGCTTCCGGTGCTGCTGCCGGCTCCTTCCTTTAGGAAGGGTTTTGTTTGGTTTTGTGGTTTTTTGATTTTGGTTTTTTTTTTTTTGGGGGCGTTGTTTACTAAGAAGACTTTTTTGCTTTTTGCTTTTTGGGTCACACCCAGCAATGCTCGGGTTACTCCTGACTCTGCACTCAGGAATTACTCCTGGCGGTGTTCGGAGACCGTATGGGATGCCGGGGATCGAACCCGGGTCTGCCGCATGCAAGGCAAGTGCCCTCCCTGCTGTACTCTCTCTCGACCCTAAGAATACCATTTTTGTATGATAGATCCGATATCAGATTATTGTTTTTTTGTTTTGTTTTGTATTAGCAATCATGTCCTCCACGTTACTGTGTAAGGTTTCCTTTTCACCTAGAATGAAAAGATTCAGTTCCTCCCTGTCTTAAACAAAGCTCATCGGTGGCATAAGGGAGGAACAGTGGAGGACGGCTACCGCTGATGGTGGGGATGTAAAGTAGTATTGCAGGTATGAAAAAGTAAAGGGGAATCATAAGCCATGTTATCTCAACACAAGCGGGGCAGGGGGCGGGGGTAAGGTTGCTACTGCTAAGATTCATTTCTAAAAATATGCACTTCCTTTTTGTTAGTATATACAATTATTAATTTATAATGAAACATGCATGGAACGTAATGTTGTAATACAGTGTTATTTCAATAACAGTAAATATTTTTCAAGAGTACAGTTAGTGAAATGATAGTGATAAATCCAAGACAAATGTTCCCGACTTCAAGAAGTTAGAAAACCTTCGAGGGAACCTTTCCTGAGCCAAAATAAGTAAGGCAGAACTGGAAAGATATTCAGTAGGTAAGGGCGCTTGCCTTGTTCATGACCAAACCCACTTCTCTCCTGGCACCAAGTATGGTCCCCGAGCATAGAAAAGAAAACCCTCAGCACCATCCGCTTTTGCCCAAAAAGCATATACATGTATGATATATTACACACATACGCACACAAACACAGTGTAAAGCAATGATGACGAATTTTATGCGGAAAGTTTTTTAGTGCTCCCATCTAAAAATATGACCTCAGTCGCCATACAGAGTAACGCACCAACCTGAGATGGCACGTAGAGCGGAGGCTGTGGTGCTCTGCTAAATGCTCCGCCTGGAGGAGGGAGCGGGAGGGTTGGCAGGCGCCCGCCAAGCGAAAGGCTCACTGAGAACCCAGCTTCCAGCCCTTGCTGTAAGAGCAGAAATTTCCTCTGGTTCCTTCAGGTAGGGAAGACAAGGTCAGTGACTACGGTTCCCAAAGGTCTCCAGGTCACCCGCCACCAGTCCCGAGAGGCAGTGGGATGGCAGTACCAAAGTTGGGTCTTCATTAAAGTGATGGTAGGTATCTCTGCTTCCAGAAAGTGGGAGACACCTGTATGTCAGCCAGCGCACTAAGTAGAACAGGACTAAGTACTCCATTACGGCTAACATAATCAGATGGGGTTAAAATACTGAATTCAGTTATACGTTGTTCACAAGTAACAGTCGACCTAAGGGCTAGTGGAAATTAAACCTGGGGGAAAGTTCCATCATGCAAACACTAATCCAAAGAAAGATGATGAAACATGCTAACAGTCTGGAATTTAAGGCTAGAAGCATTACGGCAGATGAAAACACATCATTAATGAGGATAAAAGAACCAGTCTAAGAAATGGAGAAAAGTCTAGTAAGCAAGAGCATGATTTCAGAGTTTGTAAGACAGGTGATAAACATGACTCATCTAAAAAGGAGAAACAAGTTAATTCTAACATCCATCTTAAGGGAGAAAGAAGTGAATTCACAAGTCAGTCTTAACGTGTATCTAAAAGAAATGCATTCGCAATAGAGTATTGTTTTGGGGTCACACCCAGCAGCGCCCGGGTTTACTCTCCTGGCTCTGCACTCAGGGATCACTGATCACGGGCTTGGGGGACTAAATGGAATACTGAGGATCAAACCTAGAAAAAAAAAGTACAAGGGACATTTGCCATATTGATCGTAAATAAAACATTGAAGTAATTCCAAGTTATTTTCTGACCATGTGAGACTGAGCTTTTTAAAAAAAAATAGAGACAAAAGATAAATGGGAAATTCTGGAGTGATGTAAAGTATCACACTCCCAAATTTGAGTCAGTGAAGAAAACACAAGCAAAGTCAGAGAGTAGTTTGAATGATCATAAAGATAGTGCCTGTGAAAATGCGTGGAGCGGAAGCAATGCTTGAGGGAAGTTTCTAAACCTAAAATGAGTATGTTCAGGTTGGTGGGGGCGAGGGGACATGCCAAGTAGGGCTTGGGGGCTTCTCTCTGCTCTGCCCTGGAAGGTTGATGCCAGCCAGGGGTCCAGCCAGTGAGCCACATGCAAGGCACATCTTAACCCTTATGCTCTCCATTCCAAGGTGTTCTTGATTTAAGATTGAAAATTGTGGCTGTGGATATGATTCAGTTGGTTGACATGTATGTGAGACCCTGATTCAGTTCTCTGTACCACATGTGTCCCTCCCGATTAAAATTAAGTCATGAGATAAACGCTGATCTCCTTTTATGGTATATAAGTAAAGAAACAAAGCCGGAGAACAGATAATGGCCCGTGTAAACAAGTCCAGACCCTGGTGACGAAATTGAGGTTACCAAGAAGGATGCGGGAAGATGGGGTAGAAAGATGCCTCTGGACATTGGTGGAGAGATACTAGCCCTTTGGTGATGGGTGTGGTGTGAAAGCAAGGCACCCAAAACATAAATACACTGTTGTAAAACAATGATGTTGCGTTGTTGAAAAGCATGGTACAGCATTTGAAAGTTCCCATTTGACTTGCATAACATCCATGATGACAAACTTTTCCCCCTCTTGGAAACATCCCAAGGATGTCGCTTTTTTTTCTTAGGTTTATATTAATACTTTGATAGTCCTTTTGTCTTTTATATAAATAGGGAGGGGGACTTTTGATTTTTTTTTTTTTGGTTTTTGGGCCACACCCGGCGACGCTCAGGGGGTTTCTCCTGGCTCTGCACTCAGGAATTACTCCTGGCAGTGCTCAGGGGACCATATGGGATGCCGGGATTCGAACCCGGGCCGGCACAGGCCAGCCGGGTGCAAGGCAAACGCCCTACCCGCTGGGCTATCGCTCCGCCCCGACTTTTGATTTTTGAGCCACATCAGTTGTGGTGCAGTTGTGGTGGGACTCAGGGACAACGGGCCATAGGGGATTGGGTGTGGATTGGCCCCAGGCAAGGCACGTACCTTACCTGCTGGGCTATCTTCCCAGCCCCGATTTTTGTTGTTAATAAAATTGAAAATCATCTGTGCTTCTATCTCAAAAGATTAGAAAAAGAACAAATCAAAATGTCATTGAGCTATTTCTTGCCCTTCACACTGGCAAAAACACAGCAGTTTGAGGGGGTTTCTCCAGGCTAGGTCAGGGCGAAACCCACACGTCCTGCACTGGCTGGTGGAAGTGCAAAAAACAAAATAACTGGAGAGGAAATGAGCTTATCAGGCAAAATTATACTCACGCACCCATTTAGCCAGCAGCCCTGCGTTTAGGACTTGTCCCTAAAAATACACTGGCAAAGAAAACATAACACGGAAATATCCATGGGTAGGGCTGTTCGTGGTCGCCAGAGTGGTAATAACGGAATGGAGACAACCTAAACGTCGAGCAGAGTAGACTGCGACATCAGATAGCCCCCTAAGAAGCGCTCCTTGTGTGTGAACCCTACACAGTGGAGGCTTCTGCATCTGTCAGAAAGAGTGGGGCCATTTCTGTATACTTTTTTTTATACTTTTATGGAGTAATCTCTGGGATATAGCAAGTCAAGTTTAAAAAAAAAACTTAGAGGGTTTTTTTTTTTTTTTTTGGGGGACATAGGTGCTGGTGCTCTGGCCTTACTCCTGACTTTGCACTGAGGAATGACTCCTGCCAGTGCTCAGGGGCCATATGGGGTGCCTGGACTCAAACCCTGTTTCGCCACATGCAAGGGAAATTACCTACCATATGTACTATTGCTCCAACCCCTAACCTTTTATTATGTATTTATATGTGTTTTGGCTTTATTGGGTCACAGCCAGCGATGCTCAGGGGTTACTCCTGGCTTTGCACTCAGGAATTACTCCTGGAGGTGCTCGGGGCATCATATGGGATGCGGGGGATCAAACCTGGGTGGGCCGAGTGCAAGGACAACTCCCTATCAGCTGTGCTAGTACTCTGGCCCCTAAGCTTCATTTTTAAATGACAGTCCTGGCATGTATCTCAGTGGTAGAGTTTTACATTCATGAGGACTTGTGTTCTATCCCAGTATAAGAAATTTAATTAAGTGGCATAGGTGGGAGGATATATGTAGAAAGAAAGGAAACTGCTTAAACTGGAAGACTAGCTTTAAGAAAGGTTGCTAGTGGCTCTCCATAGAGGCAAGAAGGAAATGGAACGGAAAAGGAGATTTCCTTGAATAACGAACATTATTTTTGCACTTACACTTTTGAAACCATAACTTTTTCATGGTTGCCCCCCAAAATTATAATAAGGCAAAATCAGACAGAGACACCATGAGAAAGGAAAACTGTAAACTTATATCCCGATGAAACAGACACAAAGATTCTCAACACAGTGCTAATAAATTTAATCCAACAGCACATAAAAAATAAATAAAATAGTCATACACCGTAACCAAGTAGGATTCATTCTGGAGATGAAATGGTTTAACATTTGTAAATCAGTCAGCATAGTATAGCAATACAAGGAAAAGAAAATCATATGATCATATCAATAGATGCAGAGAAAGCACATGACAAGATCTAGCATCCATTCATGATAAAATAAAATGGGAGTTGAAGGAACTTGATTCAGCAGAGTTAAAGCAGTCTTGTAAGTCAACTTACACACAGTGTGGTGAGTCAACTTAACACTTTCACAGCAGACATAGTATTCAGTGAAAACTGAAAGCCATCCCTCTAAGATCAGGAACAAGACAAGGTTGCCCACTCTATCCACTTCTATTCAATATAGTATTGGAAGTCCTAGACATAGCAATTAGGAAAAAGATATTAAGAACATCTAGATAGGAAAAGAAGAGTTCAAACTCTCACTGTTTGCAGATCTGACACTATTCTTAGAAAACCCAAAGGACTCTACAAAAAACAAAGCTTAGAAACAATAGACTTTGTATAATAAAGTGGCAGGGTACAAAAGCAACATGCAGAAATCCATGGTTTTCTATATATAAACAGTGAATTAGGAGAAAAATATTTTTCGACCATTCACAGTTGTGCCTCAGAAAATTAAGTACTTAGGAATCAACTTGAAGAAAGAGATGATAGACCTATACAAAGAAAACTACGAAACACTCCTGGAAAAATAAAAGAAATGGAAACGTATCTTCTGTTCACTTATTGAGAGGACTAACATTGTCAAAATGGCAGTACTGCCCAAAGCTTTGTACAGATTTAATGCAGTACCTATAAAAATACCCATATTTTCAAAGTAATAGGCCAAACACTACTGAAGTTCATATGGAATAATACCACTCCCACCTCAATAATAGCCAAAGCAATCTTTTGATTTCCCCAATTTCAAACTGTACTGTGAAGCCACAGTAAGTAAAACACTGTGCTGCTGAAGTATGGGGCTCTCAGAACAGTGGAATAGGATTGAGTATCCAGGAACAGGTCCTCCGGGAATATGGACAGCTAATCTCCAAAGGAGCAAAGAAATCCTCTTCAACAAGCGGTATTGGGAAAACTGGTAACATGATAAAAAAAAAATAATAATTCAGACTCCTTCCTGACATCATACATGAAAGTCAAATTGGATTAAAGACCTCAGTACCTGATTTGAATCCATAAATTATATTGAAGAAACCATGGATCATATTCTCCATGTCAGCAGGTCTAGGGGTGTCTTCAAGGATTCGCACCATTGACCAAGCAAACAGAAGCAAAAGTAAATGGGATTGCATCCAATTAAGAAGCCGCTGCACCCAAAGGAAATGATGACCTGAATTAAAAGTCACCTCACAGACTGGGAAAAAATAGTTGCTGACCACTCATCTAATAAAGGTTTGCTATCCAAGACTTACAAAGCACTTGTAGAACTTTGAAAGGGGAAAAAAAAGTCCAACCCCATCAAAAAAGGGGAAGAATAGAAACTTCTCAAAGAGATACAGATGAGTATAATACATACCCAAAGGCAACAGAAATGGAGGATGGGTCTTTAGCACTACGCTTATCTTTGGGAAGGAAGGGGGAATTGAACCGACAGGGGTCAGGTGGGAAAACACGCAGTGGAACTATTGCAAGTATCCGCAGAACACATTCCACAGACCACATCTGTGAGATTTATCCTGAGGACAGACCGATGGCTTGTATTGTTTGTCTAGCGATCAGCTTTGATAATCGTCCGCCTGAGGTTGCCAGGGTATGTGTCCTGAATTCAGTGGTTTGGTTGCTGCTATTGAGTGCTGGAATTTTGGGAGGACACCGGAGCATAATGCTGAGTAAACATCTATGCTCTTAAATTGGAACTATTAGGAGAATCCCTCCTGCATCTCATCGCTGTGTTTTGCACATTTCCTAGTCATCATCACTGAAAAGCCACGATCCAGTATAACTCTATACCCAAAAAGCTTCCTCGATGCCACTTATGATCATTAGGTTCCATTTGCTTACAAAAAAGGACCGAACTTCGGGAGAAATCGCTTCTTGCAAGTCTGGGAAAGCAGAGACTCCTTGAAAGATAGCAAAGGCTGTGTCAGAAGAACCCGGATCCACGGGAATGCCACCCCACTGGTCAGAGGCACTAAGTTTGAGCAGCTGGAAATAGGCCACTGCAATGTCTATATCAGACTCTAACGCTTGGCCTCTCCCTGAGAATTGTATTCTGGCACAGCCTGTTGTTTTTGTTGTTGTTGTTTTAAATCTGTAACTTTGGGGATCCAGGCGGACAAGTGATAGAGAGGCTGCCTGGCAGGTATGGAAGCGCAGGTTCCAGCCATGACATCAGCCCACGTGCCAAGTGTCATCCTGGCAGACCTGCTCCCTGCCAGCCCCTGCGCCACGTCAGCCACCAAATGTGTGGGCAGCACCACGATGCGTGCCGTCCCCAGGAGGGGAAGACAGAGGGGTGCGGGAGGGAAGGAGAGGCCGCAGAGAAGTAGTTTCGCCAAATAAAATGTAAGCTATAAGAAAAGTAGCAAGCATGAATCCTTTTTATTTGTGTGTGTGTGTGTGTGTGTTTTGGGGTCACGCCCATTGGTACTCAGGGCTTTACCCCCTGGCTCTGAATTCAGGGATCACTCCCGGTGGCACTCGGGAGACCAGATAGGGTGCCAGGAATGAAGCCCAGGTGGCCTCTTCCAAGGCAAGCGACTTATCTGCTGTACTATCTCTTCCAGCCCCTGAATCCTTCAAGTGAAATGTAATTGGGGGTAATCAAATAATGGGCAAAGGTGTCTTTATGGGAATAGTCCAACTGATAATTTAGGAATGCTATGGCTACAGTGTTGTGGCTACAACATTCCCTGGCTTCTAGCGTCACAAATAGGCGTGTGTGTGTGTGTGTGTGTGTGTGTGAGAGAGAGAGAGAGAGAGAGAGAGAGAGAGAGAGAGAGAGAGAGAGAGTGTGTGTGTGTGTGTGTGTGTGTGTGTTAGGGGCGTTCCAACAACCAACTGTGAACTAGTTCTGCCGCACCCCCTTCCCGGTTAGTCTCTTGCCAAACCCCACTGTCATCTCGTCAGAAATACAAGGAATAAAGGATCCTGGCCATGGCTCTGTGAGGCTGTCATGAGCAGGGCACAGTGCGGAGACCACAGCACGAATAATACTGTTTCTTCTGCAGCAGTAAACTTACGCCAGCACATGGAAAGAACACAAGTGCCCAGGGACAGACGAATGGATAAAGGCTTAGCATACATCATACATACCGGTAGAAATATTTGACTGTGAGAAAGAAAGAATTCTTGCCATTTCCCACAACACGGATGGCACCCCAGGCAGTCGGGCCAAGCACAGTCAGAGGGAGAAAGACAAATGCCAGATGATGTCACTCACGGGGTAGAGAAGACAAATGCGGGGGGACAGAGCAAGCCAGATGACAACAAACGTTCGTGCTGTGATGGCAGAGCTGAGATGAGCTGGAGGGGGTGGGAGGGGGACAGGGATGAAGGGATGAAGGTGGGTGTTTAGTGACCATGGGGAGCAATGTCAGTACTTTGGTGGCGGGTGCCATGTGGGAACATATTCTGAAGAGGTGTGAGAGTGTCTCCTAAGACATACAACCTCAGCCCCCATTGTAAACTGAATAACATGAAAAGTTAAATAAAAAATTTTAGATGGCAATTAGCTATAGAGATCAAGAGGCACTTAAGGAATGCATGAACCAGTCGCAGTGTAAGGACATCGCTTAGGTTATGCTTCTGACTGTAAAGCAGAATACTTTGATGAGAACGTTGGGGGAAAACAGGAATACCAGTTGAATAATTGGTGATACCGAAGAGGATGGCTCCTTATTTTAGGCGTAACTTATTAAGATTATGCTTTAAATGGGAGTTTTTCTCTTTTAAAGATGAAGCACTGAAAATGTTACTGGCAAAATTACATGGAGTCTGGGATTTGTTTCAAATGAACATGCCTGAAGGTTTCGATGAAGCAAAATTGGCCATAAGTTGATAAGTGCCGAGACTGGGTGATGAGCCGCTGGAAGTTCATTATACTGTTTTCAATTTCTTGTTATAAAACATTTAAAAGCTGTGATCTCCAGTGGCGCAAATAGCCTATCAGGCCTATCAGAAGTGTGTGGGTGTATGCAGCTGGGCCAGGTTCGATCCCTGGCACCCCATCTGGTTGCCCGAGCTCTTCAGGAGTGATCCCTAAATGCAGAGCCAAGAATAAGCCCAGAGCACACTAGATGTGGACACCTGCCCCAGGTGTCCGAAAAAAAAAAGAACAGTATAGGTGAAGTTTGAAAATAAAAATAACTAAGAAAATGTATTTGATCGCAAAGTCTGGGTGTAGGTCAGTGGTAGAAGATACATCTTGACTGTGAGACCCTCGATTTGATCCCCAGCACGAATTAGTTAAAATATTTAAGCAGTAGGGGCCGGAGCCCAGTGGGTAGGGCGTTTGCCTTACCGGCCGGCCCATGCCGGCCAGGGTTCGATTCCCAGCATCCCATATGGTCCCCCGAGCACCACCAGGAGTGATTCCTGAGTGCAGAGCCAAGAGAAACCCCTGAGCATTGCCGGGTGTGACCCAAAAAGCAAAAAAAAAAAAAAAAAAAAAAGCAGTGGACGTGTTAGATAGATTAGAAACAAAACAACTGGTGAACTCTTGAAGCATTATAGAGATGGGAAACTGAGTCAACAAGGTGCCAGAAACACCAGGTAGCCCCAGGCTGATAAAATTTAAAAAAACACAAAATGGGGCCAGAAAACTAGCCCAATGGGCTGAGCATATAGTTTGCAAACAGGGAGACCAGGGTTCGATCCCTGGCACTGCATGGTCCCCTGAGCACTGCTGGGAGCACCGGGCTATAAACACAGAACAAAAAATATATATATTCAAGTTTTGCAACATGGAAATTCCGACCTCTGTGATCCCGTGACGAGACCCCTCGTCGCTGTGGTTCCTCAGCCAGCAGGGGTCTGCTGGGTGCTCAGTTCGCTGCCCTCGGCACGTTCCGATGAGAAGGAATGTTTCCGGGCGGGGTGGGGAGAGATGAAGTCATTGCATCGCATTGAGCTCATCGTTAGTAAGAATACATCAGAAGATGAATATTCACACTCCTGGAGAAACTTTGGAAATTGCAAGCCATGAACAGATTCTTTAAATGTTACGTATTTCTGTTCATTCAGGTTGACTTAAAAAACTTCGTTTCCCTTTTAAATTCACGGAGTGAAGGCACACAGGAGAAGCTGCCTTGCAGGCATCTGCTTTCGTCAGGAGGCTGTGAGGAAAATAGAAACGTCCTCTGTTTGCAAAGAGCAAATGGAATGGGAATGACGCGGTTTCACGGTGGAGGTCTAAGAAGGGAAGAGAGGAACGGTGGGGTCAGCCAGAGGTGCCAGCGCTGGGGGAAAGACTGCTCCCCCAGGATGAGTGAAGAAGGCAAACTCCTGAGGCTTTGGGGTGCTCAAACTCCTGCTCCTGAAGAGCGGGTGCAGCCAGGCTGCCAAAGCAGGTGAGGGGAAGGTCCCCTACCCTGGCCCCAAGCAAAACGTGTCCTTGCTGGGATGCCACCAGAAACCACCATGCAGACTGGTAGGAAAACGTCCATTTCCCTCTTGCTGATCTCCCCATAAATAGGCTTTGCTGGGAGAACCTAACCAGGAGCCTGCTAGCAGAGACTTAGAATTTGCTGCACGCTGGCCACAAAACAGATTAGGGGGTTTCAGATGGCTTCTATAGGAACCGCAGCAGGAAGAGTCCAGCAGCCCTGATCCAGCACATGCGTGGTCAGAGCCTGGCCCCTCCTAGTACTTTTTTTTTTATTGAATCACCATTTGATAGACCGTCACAAAGCTGGTCATGATTGGGTTTCAGTCGTACAATGTTCCAACACCCATCCCGCTTGGAAATGTCCACCAGTGCGCATTCCCCACCACCAGTGTCCTGGTTTCCCTGCCACCACCCCAGCCCCCCATTTCCCTACCTGCCTCTATGGCAGGCAACTCTCTCTGTCTCTCTGTCTCGGTCTCTCTCTCTCTCTCTCTCTCTCTCTCTCTCTCTCTCTCTCTCTCTCTCTCTTTTGTGCACTATGGTTTGCAGTACAGGTACTAACAGGTCAGGTCATCGTGTTTGTTTAGGGTATTCCACTTTTATGGGGGGAAGGAGCAGCTGGAATAGCTTATTTTTTTTAACCTGGTGGTGACTTTTGGGGTGTGGGCATAACTGCTAGGTCTTCTGCAAGTACAAGGAGGTGGGGGGGAAGGTAGCGCATCCTGACCCCAAGAAAGCCTGGAGATTTCAGTCACAAAACCTACACATCCAAATGTCCAGCAAATTAATATCTCATTGGGGTCTGCCCAAGATGGTGGGGGCAAGCCGGGAGCATGGCAGTGGTTTTGGATTGTGGGAGCACGCGAATGCCAGAGACTCTGCTTGGGTGGGCACAGCACTCACCTGGCCTGCTGGGACGCACCCCCAATCTGTTCAGCCTTGTGGGTCCAAGATGTATTGTGGCGTGGATCTCTTTTATGGGTCTCTGAAGCACAGCTGATAAGTGAGCTTGTATGTTTGAGCCAGAGGTGATTTGTGGGCGTTGCTCCCGCATACCTAATTCCGGGCTGTTTAATTTTTCAGGGAAGTTGGTCCTGAGTTGTTGGAGTCCCACCAGAAGCATAGTGGTGATTGGGGGGTATCAGGAAGCCTGAAGGCACCATCAGGTTGCTGTTGTGTCGCCTCTTGGGTCCAGGTTCACCGGCTGCAATACCGTGGCCCCTGGGCCCAAGTAGTGATGGCTGCAGCTCCCCAGCAGGGACCAGGACGAGAGCCAGGGCTTCTACCATTCATGGCTCGGACACTCGGGATGGGCTGCAGCCTCCAGTCCAGCAGAGCCTGACCAGGTGCACACACTCCCATCCCACCAGGGCCCCATAGTAGGGACCCAGGGCGCCCCTCCACTCTGTTACCCGCAATGCACAATGGTGCCAAGTCAGACTGGAAGAGTCCTGTTCAGACATCTTAAAACTCTGCTACCACCCGTAGCGCCAAGAAGCCGAGAACTGCAGCAGCGCTCCACCAGCGGTGGCCACATTGCCACCATCCTCATGAGACCCACTCCTGGACAGTGCTGGGGGGGGGGTGACCAGCTGGTTTTGATTAATGGCGCTCCCCAAGATCCAAGGGGCCCCCCCACATTCACTCATGCAGAAATTTTATGGCCCCATGAGGTGTTCAGAGCACTAGGTACTGCTATCTGCCAGCTCTGCGCCGCCGCCATCGCAACCGGATCTCTCCATGTTTCTCCCAGTACTTTTCTTAAGTGCTCCGGGAAAGTCAGTAAAGAAAGATTTTTTTTTAAGACCAAGATCTGGGGGCCGGAGCGATAGCACAGCAGGTAGGGCATTTGCCTTGCCTGGGGCCGACCAGGGTTCGATCCCGGCATCCCATATGGTCACCCAGTCACCGCCAGGAGTAATGGAAATGTTAATGGCGCCCGCTCAAGCAAATTGATGAATAACAGTATGTAGCTTATCTTGAGAAACTTTCCGTGTGCATCAGAGAGACCTACTGCCATTATTCAAATATTCTGGAAATCCCATTTAGGTCAAGTTGCTTGATAATATTGTCCATGTTTTTTTTTTTTTTAACAACTGGTAAAATAAACCTCTGGCAAAAAAATATGAAGGTTAAAAACACAAATTTCTAGTATTGGGTTAATAGGAAGCAAGGATCTGGCACTGTCAGGGAAGGAGAATACAGCTACATTGCTATGCCAGTAAATTTCCAAAGGGGTGGAATAGACCGAATTCCAGAAAAACGTAATTGAAAAAGACATTTCAGGTCTCGTAAGCTTCAAATAAATTGAAGCAGTAGGTTAAAACAATGTCTTCTCACCAAGATTACAGCAAGGTCTGTTGAGTCCACAAGTGAGTCCTCCCGAACTTTGGAGAGATACATGATCCCCTTATAAACAGACAATTTCAGACAGCAATGAAAGGAACAACTTCTTGGTTAGTTCCAAAGACTAATGCAGCTTGGAAAGCTGCCGCAGCTTGATCATTTCCCCATGTACAAGGCATGTTCTGTGACATGTGAGCTGTCTTCGTAGCCCCCTGGGGAAATGAACTAAGCCGTTCTTTTACATGGAGGGGTGTGAGGAGAATTCTTATCATTTTCATCTCTGTACTGACAGCCCCAGAAAGTGTATTCAATCAGGAAAACTAACAGGGGACCAGGGACACTTGTCAGGAGCCGCTGGGGTCCCCAGCAGTATCAGGACAGAAGTTCTCTTCTACCTCCGAGGCCGCCGGGAAACGGATGAAAACTCAGGAGTTCGGCGCAGTTCCAAAAAAGGCTTTTAATACTACAAAAACTACCACCGCAATCCAATATAATGAAAGAACTAGCTCTGGTCAGAACTTAGACCATACACAAGAGCCCAAGTCTCCCACCAAAGAGGATCCTACCAGAAAAGAGTTCTACCCAAAAGAGGGGTGGGGGGGAATGCCTCAAGTCCGTCCCTTATATACACCAAAGTAATCCTAACTGTTGACAGGAGGATCCTGTCAACAAAGAACCCTAAATAGCGTCTAGATAGTAGGAGAGTGTAGAAGGGTGGTGCCACACCCTATTACAGGTATAACAAAGGAGTAGGCCAAGGAGTATCCCTTCTTCTGAGATTATCTCTTATGTAAAACACTGGCGAGGGGGAGGGCGGGTATAAAATAATACACCTTAATTTCATGGGCTTCATGTGATCTAGATGGTACCCACAACATCTTTCTTATTTATTATCTGCACCAGGGTTATTCTGAGTAGCTCGATCTCTGTATACTGAAAGGGTCATGCTCGCCTCGCGTGAAGGCAAACTAGTATGATCCTTCCTACAATCTTAAACGATAATCTCAACATAGCCAGGGTGGCAGTCTCCTGGTAAATTCTAACTGTCCCACGCTGGGTGCAGTGGGTAAAAAGAGGAGCTGTGCCCAATCTAGATAACATAGAAGTCTTAGTAGATGTATAATGATAAGTCAGAAGATACTTATTCAGGGTCAAGGTGACTACTGTAACTGCCACACCCTCCATCAGTGTTTACATAGAAGAAAGCTCTTAATAGAATGAACCTTGGCTTAAGAACATGTGAGTAGGGGCTGGAGCAATAGCCCAGCAGGTAGGCGCTTGCCTTGCACATTGCCAGCCAAAGCTGGCCCGGGATTGATCCCCGGCATCCTGTATGGTCCCCCCGAGCACCGCCAGGAGTAATTCCTGAGTGCAGAGCCAGGAGAAAGCCCTGAGCATCGCCGGGTGTGACCCAAAAAAGCAAAAAAAAAAAAAAAGAACATATAAGTAGATTAAGCTGTGAGTGGGTAAAACAGCAAAGCTCCCAAGCTAGCTAAGCCTGCCATCCAACAGACGTTGAGGATTGTGGGTCCCGTCCCCAGCTCTGCCAAGGCCCTGCCTTCTCCCCACCCCAAGCCTCTTCTCTGGCCTCTGGGGTTCTCGTCAGTGCCCAGTGGCCCTTGTGTGTTTTTATTTTGTTTCGTACTTACCTGCTCGGTTTTCTTGTTGCACATTAAGGTGAAATCATCCAATGTTTGTCTTTTTCTTTATGACTTACTTTGCTCCAGATCCGCCCCTCGGATTCTGCCATTTTACTGCAGGTGTCACTTTTTCCTCTGTTTTCTAAATATAGCTGAACTGTATTTCATTGTGCCTGTCGCTGCTTCTTTATCCAGTCATCTCTGACTGGGCACTTTGGTTGAGTCCGTAGGTCTTATTTATGATAAATAACCCTTCAATGAGTATTGTGTATATAACTCTTAAAATTAATGGTTATATGTTTTTCAAATAGATACCCAGAAGTAGAATAGCTAAATCATGATATTTCTAGTTTGGGTTTTTTTTTTTTTTTTTTTTTTTTTTTTTGTGGGAGGGTTGAGGAATATTGAAAGTTGTTGTAAAGGACTTAAGAGATATATGTTATGGTCATATATATGTTATGGACAAGATCCACATTATAATCATGTCTGTTTTTCTCCATTTGATTTATAGAGTCAGTGCTAGCATAATCCAAATACCAGCATATTTTTTTATGCCTTTGTACAGCTAAATCTTTACATTTATATGGAATGGTAAGGAATAGAAACGATACTCTTTTTTTTTTGCTTTTTTGGGGTCACACCCAGCGATGCTCAGGGGTTACTCATGGCTCTGCACTCAGGAATTACTCCTGGCAGTGCTCGGGGGACCATATGGGATGCCGGGATCAAACCAGGGCCGCGTGCAAGGCAAATGCCCTACTCGCTGGACTATCGCCTCCGCCCCCCAAGACACAATACTCTTGAAGAGAATAAGATTGTAAGAATTGCACGGAATGATCTCACTCCATTGGTGGCATATAGAGAAGCAAGATCAAAGGTATAAACAATATCAACCAACAATAAACTTCAGATGCTGGAATATAGACTTGCCAGTGCATTATGGGGGAACGGGGAACAAACAGGCAGACCGGAAGGAACACAGGAACACTGGTGGAGGGTCTCCAGCATACGGTTGATGCTAAGAAAAGAAACAGTATGCACCGAAACTATGTCGGTTAACAGGTAATGGACGGGGGAGGGGAGAAATGTTGGGCCAGAGGGGATATAGGATAGGGGGAGGGTGTCACAGCACTTCAGTGGGGGGGTGATAATGCAGTGACTTTGTACATCAGTTTAACAATAAACAATAACTCACTTCCTTCAGACCAACTAACTTTGTGCATCAGTATACGAAGCTTGAACATGGTTGTAACTCTGTGACCTGTGGTTTAAAAGATTATAAACATTGGGACCAAGACAAAGTCCAGGGGTTCAGGTGCATGCTTTGCCCTGGGCCGGCCTGATCCCTGGCACCTAAGCACCTGGTTCGGTTCCCTGGGCTCAGAACCAGAAGTAGCCCCCTGAGCACCAGTGGATTTACACCCCCTTAAAAAATTACGTATTTTAAGAATTGCCTTTTGCTCGCAGCAAATTTTCTATAAATCTTCGTGTACAATCTACATGAAATTATATAATGACCTTGTGCCTTTTGCTCAAGGTTAAGCAAAAAAGGACTAGAGGGATGAGATGGGAAACCCAGGAGCGTGCTGGGAGGCGCAGAAGGCTGGGAGATGGGGAGAGCACTAGGGCTGAGTCGGGGCCGAGGGCGGTGTAGCCTGTGATGTGCCGCTTGTGTCAGGTCCTGGGATTGGTCCCTGGCATCACTGCCCCACCCCTGATAAAACATCTCCTGGGAGGAGCATTCTGAAACAGCAAACACGGTTTCTTGGTTAATATTAGTTGTCACCTCACATCTTATACATCAATTCTGTGAATTAAGAATCAGGAATAGGGCCGGAGCAATAGCCCAGTGGGTAGGGCATTTGCCTTGCAGCGGCCGGCCAGTGCTGGCCTGGGTTCGATCCCGGCATCCCATATGGTCCCCAGAGCACCGCCAGGAGTAATTCCTGAGTGCAGAGCCAGGAGAAACCCCTGAGCATTGCCAGGTGTGACCCAAAAAAGCAAAAAAAAAAAAAAAAAAAAAAAAAATCAGAAATAATGCTTTAAAAAATAAGGAGCCAGAGATAATACAGCAGGTAAGACACTTGCCTTGCATGTGGCCAACCCAGGCAGGGTCCCTGGCACCACGCATAGTGCCCTGAACACCGCCAGGAGTGAACCCTGAGTATCATCGGGTGTGCCCCCAATAAAAAGAGAGTAAGATATGGGCAGTGGTTTTACATAGTATCTTTTTAAAAGATCACGATCACGATCTTCCCGTTGATCATCTATTTGCTAGAGCGGGCACCAGTAATATCTCCATATGTCCTGTCTCATGCCAGTAGAGCCAGGGGCATCGGCTTGCTACAGGAACATAAAGAGCCTCAAACCATTATATTAGGTCATGGGAATGACCTAATATAATTGTTACTGGAATTTGGCATATCATATACAACACGAGAAGCTTGCCAGGCTTGCTGAGCGGGAGGCAAACTCTTTGAAACACCTCCAAATAAAGCATTTATTGATGAACCGCGCGGCCGCAATGGGCTGGTCTGCTGGGTGGAGTTCTGACGAGACGGAAGTCCGAAGTGGAAAATGGCGGCGCCCGTGGAGTGAGGAGGGGGTGGCCTGGCTTGTTGTGAGGCTCTGCCGAGGTGGTGGGCCAGGGCTAGAACCCGCCATGCCTCCCGACTGCCTCATGAACGGCTGTGCACAGGGAGAGCAAGGAACAGCTCTGCCCCATGTGTGAGAGTCTCTGGACCAGCATACCTGGGCCGGATTGAGGAAAAAGCTGCTGCTGGGTGGGTGTCGGTGATCCGGGCTGTGATGGGCTGGTCTGCTGGGTGGAGTTCTGACGAGACGGAAGTCCAAAAGTGGAAAATGGCGGCGCCCATGGAGTGAGGAGGGGTGGCCTGGCTTGTTGTGAGGCTCTGCCGAGGTGGTGGGCCAGGGCTCTTTTTAAAAGATAACTGAAGAAAGCATTCCTAAATTCAGTTACATTACTTTTAAATTAAAGACTTTTTTTTGTGGCTTTTTTGGGTCACACCCAGCAATGCTCAGGGATTGCTCCTGGCTCTGCACGCAGGAATTATTCCTGGCAATGTTTGGGGATCATATGGGATGCAAGGGATTGAACCTGGGTCGGCCACATGCAAGGCAGACGTCCTACCCACTGTACTATCGGCCTCGGCCCCAATTAAAGACATTTTAAAATTTATGAACAATAAGCCAAAGTGAGAGGAAAAAGTATGTGCAACACATTTAGCCTACATAGAATAGTCTGCAGAATATATAAATAAACTGATGAAAAGATAAATAACAAACTAGAAAACTATTGAGATAGTAACAGAAATTTCACAGGAAAAGACATGTACCAGCAAACACCAGAAACAGTCTCAGTCTCAGTCTTACTAGTAGTCAGAATATGCTGATTTTAAGCCACGTAAAAATGATTTTAGGGGCTGGAGCAATAGTTCAGTGGGTAGGGCATTTGCCTTGCACGCGTTGACCTGGGTTATATCCCCAGCATCCCATATGGTCCCTGAGCACTGTCAGGAATATTTCCTGAGTGTAGAGCCAGGAGTAACCCCTGAGCATCTCCGGGTGTGAGAAAAAAAAGAAAATGATTTTTACACTCTCTCTCTCTCTCTCTCTCTCTCTCTCTCTCTCTCTATCTCTCTCTATCTCTCTCTCTCTCTCTCTGTCTCTCTTACTCTGATAAGACCAAGGATTGAAAAGACTCAGAAGAAGCACTTTGAAATATTGCAGATGAGTCTTTAAGTTATCACAAAGCCTTTAGGAAGGAATTTGGCAATCTCTTAGATATTGGCAGAGCCTCTAACCCAGTGGTCTCATGTTCGGTTTTTAGTCTAGGCTGCAGAAGCTCCATGCACATTCCTGAAAACAGGAAGCCTCTCACACCTTCCTCCACCCCTGTCTCCAGAAAATGGATAGGGACATTGAAGTCTGTTTACTCAAGGACATCTGATTGTGCAGCATGGAAGTCAGTGGGAATAAGTCTGGGCAGGCTCAGGGTACCATATGGGTACCGGGGATCAGAATCAGGCCTGCTGCATGCAAAGCAAGCTCCTTACCTGCTGTACCGTTGCTCCAGCCCCTAAAGTTTTGTTTTTCTTTAAAGACTGCTGTAGGGTCACCGTCCTAAGGATCAGGTCCCTAGGAAGGCCTGGCTGTCCAGGCTAGCACCAGATTTCTCTGCACAGCCAAGGCAGGGGGAGCAATGCCACCCAGATATTCCGGGAAGGAAGGGGCAAGCCCTGGTCTCAGAGGTAGTCACCTGCTTTTCAAGGATGACGGCTACAAGCCGCTTTGACAACACCTAACCACATTCCTCTGGTAAGGTCGTTATGACGAAAGACCAGACACTGGGTGTCTGGTCCAGTGGACGTTTATTTACCAGGCCTGGAAACTGCTACATATCCCGAGCCAGGTGCCAGCAGGTCCCTGTGGTCTTGCTGTCCCCCCCCACAGCCCTCCCTCTCCATGGGGCAAGACCTGCAGAGTCTCTTCTATGAGTCCTTGCTATGGCGCTGGTCCTGGAGGGTCCTCCGGGAATCGCTTCATTTCATCCTAAGCACTTCTTCAAAGACCTTATCTCCGGGGCCAGAGCAATAGCACAGCCAGTAGGGCACTTACCTTACACGTGGCAACCTGGGTCCATCCCTTATGGTTCCCCAAGCCCTCCAGGAGTGACCCTGAGCACAGAGCCAGGAGTAAGCCCTGAGCACCCCCAGGTGTGGCCCAAAAAACAAAAACAAATAAGATCCTGTCTCAAAAAATATGAATCTAGGGGCCAGAGATATAGTTCAGCAGGTAGGGCATTTATCTTGCAGTTTAATCCCGACATCCCATATGATCCCCAAGCACCACCAGAGTATTCCTAAACGCAGAGACAGAAGTAACCCCTGAGCATCACTGGGTGTGCCCTTACCCCTTACTCCCAGAAAAAAAAAAAAGGATATAGTCTGAAGTATTAGATTGAGACTTCACTGTCTGAATTTGACAGAAACACAATTCAGCCCATAAGAGCAATTCTCAGAGAATTTTATTCCCATGAACCCTCCTCGTGAAAGCTATGAGAAAATGAACTTGGACTGATCAGAAGATGATTGAGGAAATAACCCCAAAGTAATGGCAGTGATCAATGGATATATTTAGCTGTAGAACTAATACGAAAAGCAACAGTGAAGAATAAGGTGGCAGAACAGGCTATAAATACATTCAGCCCTGGCGGCGCAGAAGGATGAGATGAGCCAGAAATTGAGTCAAAGAAAGAAGCAAGGGAGCAGGGTAGGTTTTCCAATAACCTCATCTGTAATATCTGGGAGTACAAAGCATCCAGCATGGCCGATGAAACGACAGGACCCTCCAAACAGGACAGGACCCTCCAAACTCGGACCTAGGCAACATGCTAGAATTTAGCCTGTGGCGGGGTGTTGTGTCAGTGGGAGGAGACGCAAACTCAGCATTAAATATTATTGGACAATATTACTAGTCATCTGCATTAAAAAATCATTGAAGTCACAAGTTCCACTGCACACTAAATTGAATTTCAAATGGCCCAAAGATTTCGAGGTGAAAGATAAAGCTTTAAAACTTACCGTGGGGGCGAAGGGAACAAGAATTGAGTGCTGAAAGTAAGTAAAGGGATATTCATGTAGCCTTATAGTAGCCGTACCACAACCATAATGATCAAAAGAAGAGAGAGAGAGAGAGAGAGAGAGAGAGAGAGGCAATGGAGGAAAAACGAAACATCGGTGGTGGGAAATGTCCACTTGTGAAGGGATGGGTGTTGGAACATTGTATGACTAAAACCCAATCATGGACAACTTTGTTTTTTTTTTTTTGTTGTTGTTGTTGTTGTTTTTTGCTTTTTGGGTCACACCCAGCAATGCTCAGGGGTTACTGCTGGCTCTGCACTCAGGAACTACTGGCGGTGCTCGGGGGACCATATGGGATGCCAGGGATCGAACCCAGGCCGGCATAGGCCGGCGGCGTGCAAGGCAAACGCCCTACCCGCTGGGCTATCGCTCCGGCCCAAAAATACTTTTTAATAAAACAGTGTACAGCAGTAGAACATCAACCTTGCAGAAGTGAGGCCGTGAGTTTGCGCCCTCACCACACCCCGCAGGCCGACCGTTACCCCCGTGGCATTACATTCTGGATCCCCAGAGCCTCACCAACACTATAAGGGACTCCCGGTCATCAAAGCAACAGCAAAGGGAAGGGAGAGAAGAAAAAATATGTTCTGGAGGAAAATCAGGAGTTCTTTTTGGCAAAAACCTTGATTTAAGCAAGACCATCCTAACTACAGTTGAAATGGGAAAAAACCCAGAAGCCATCAAAGCAAAATTAAACAGAACTATATAGAAACCCAAGCCTTTGGCATCACCCTCAAACAGCCTAAGTCCAAAGGCAAAATTGTTATAAAACTGGGGGAAATATTTCTGCAAATTATAGCAGCAGTGACTGATCTGCATAAAACAGGAGGAACTTTTTCTTTTTTTTAATTAAATCACCATAAGATAGACTGTTACTAAACTGTTCATGATTGGGTTTCATTCATACAGTGTTCCGACACCCATCCTTCCAGCACACATTGAGGGACTTTTTTTCAAATAGAAAAATGAAAGACATTACAGAAAAATTAACAAAATATCAGCGCAGACACATCCCAGGATAAAACATCCTAAAGCCCAAGAACCACAGACGGATGATCAGCTCCACAGAAGCAAAGCCACAAGAGCCTTTATCCCACCTTCCCTCCCACCAGAGGGGCAGAGATCCCAGTGTGTGAGCGTGTGTAGACCTGATGTGAGCTGCCACCACGAAGGTGGGTGCTGCCATGAAAGGTGGGCAGCTTCCTCTGGCGGCAGATTACATTGCGACCTCTTGTATAGGGCGAGAGTGGCAAATAGCAGAATAACAAGCACTAGCCCTTCTGCAAGGAGAAGCCTCCACCCATCTTGCACAGATGCAGAATTAAGCTGTAGGGCTTGCTGTGTAGACAGCTCCATAGTAAATAGCAGGCGGGGGCCAGAGCGATAGCCCAGCGGGTAGGGCGTTTGCCACGCGGCCGGCCTGTGCCGGCCTGGGTTCGATCCCGGCATCCCATATGGTCCCCGAGCACCGCCAGGAGTAATTCCTGAGTGCAGAGCCAGGGAGTAACCCCTGAGCATTGCCGGGTGTGACGCAAAAAGCAAAAAAAAAAAATAAATAAATAAAATAAAATAAATAGCAGGCGGGACGTATTCACTAACAAGGGCCCATTGGAATAAACGAGGCTTAGTCCACACGGTGCAATGGTAGGTGCAGAATCGAGGTTTTCCAGAAGGTGCCGGTGTTGAAAGATCTCTGCATGTACAATATCTACAGCAATAGGTTCCCTCAATTTTTTTTTCACAAAAGGGTAAGAAGGAAGGCTATTCATTTTTGTCTGTCACTGTCACTGTCACTGTCTCTGTCTTCCCGTTCATCATCGATTTGCTCGAGCGGGCCCCAGTAACATCTCCATATGACCTGTCTCATGCAAGTAGAGCCAAGGGCATCTGCTTGCTCCAGGAACATAAAGAGCTTCAAACCATTCCATCAGGTTATGGGAATGAGGTCTATAATTGTTACTGGTATCTGGCATATCAAATACGACACGGGTAGCTTGCCAGGCTCTGCCGTGAGGGTGAGATACTCTTGTAGTCACCTCTGATCTCCAGCATCAAGTAACATTTACTTACTTCACTGTCTTCCCATTGTTCATCTATTTGCTCGAGCGGGCACCAGTAACATCTCCATAGTCCTGTCACAAGCAAGTGTAGCCCAAGATATCTGCTTGCTCCAGGGACAGGAAGAGCCTCAAACCATTCTTCAGGTCATGGAATTGAGGTCCATACTTGTTACTAGGTTTTGGCATATCAAGTAAAACACGGGTAGTTTGCCAGGCTCTGCCGTGTAGGTGGTATACTCACAGTAGAAGGCTCTCATCTCGAGCACTTACTGATGAAACTAAACCCTGATGATGATTTTTGTCTGTAGAAACAAAATTTTCTCAAAGGTTTTGTTTCTATTCATAGGCAGACCGGGTGGGAAGAGGACTTTGCCTCACTGCTGCATTTGACAGTGAAAAATGATTTTCATTCGTTTGTTTTTGTTTTAGGGGCCACATTTGTCTGTGCTCAGAAGTCAGGGATCACTCCTGGTTGGGGGGCTGGGAGGAAATATCTGGGGTGCCAGGGCTTGAACCTGGGTCGGTCTCATGTAAGGAAAGTACCTTAACCCATGTACTACTCTCTCTGGCCCTAAATTGACAGTTGAAAGGAAAACCAATTCTGCTAATTTAGTAGCAGCTAGGCCAAGCAAGTCACTGAACCTCTCAGAATCATTATTCCGTCTGTAAACAAAGGCTGGATAATGCTCTCAAGGTCCCGGGAGCAGCCGGTTTCATAGGAAGGCGAGGGCAGAGAAGCCTCCCTCCCGGCAGGCAGCGACTGGCGGGGTGGTGACATGCCGTCAGTGCGGGTCCCTGTGCCCGACTCGGTGGCCAGTGACTGGTTCAGGAGACAGCAGCCTCAGCTGGACCTTCCTTTGCAGAACCAGACGTCCTGGGTCCTTTCCAGCATGGCTGCCCTGTACTGGAGAGTGAAAGGCCAGGGGAAGAAGGCCATCGACTGCCTCCGCCAGGCACTGCACTACGCTCCGCATCCAATGAAGGTGAGTGGGAAGAGGCAGGGAGCTCTGGCCTTTTGGCCTTTCCCACTGGGGTTGTTGGGAAGTTTTTCGTTTGTTTGTTTCGGTTTGGGTTTTGAGCCACACCCAGCTGTGCTCAGGTAGCACTTCTGGCAGGCTTAGGGGACCCTCTGGGTTGCTGGGGTCAGCCACTTGCAGAGTACACACCGTCCCCACTGTACTATCACTCTCCTTTCCTGGTGTTTTATTCTAAGGGTTCAGCAGCCTTCCCCAGGCTGAGCCGGAAGGCAGTGGCTAAAGGGGAGTACAGCTCGGGAGAGGAAACCCAAGACCCTGCCGATTCCCGCCAAGCCTGGGAGTTTCACCCACTGTTGTTCCTACCCTGCGGGGGGAGGTCTTCAGGATGACCACAGGCAGATCCCGCCAGTGTCACAGATCCCCCAAAGTACATATAGTGGCCACACAGGGCCACCAGCCAAACACACACACACACACACACACACACACACACACACACACATACACCACCCCACGCCCCAAGGAGAGAAATTCAGCTGGGGTCTGGAGTTACAGCCAGTGAGGCATTTGTTCCCTGGCACCCCGTGTGATTCCCGAGCTGCCAGGGTGATCCCTGAGCACTTCCAGGTATGACCCAAAAAACTAAACACCTTAGTGGGTTTCTGCTGATGGAGCGTTCTGTTGCATGGGAGCGGCCCGTCCACCCCCCCAACCCTGCAGCTTCTTCCAGGACTCGGGCGCTCACCAGTGATGGGCCTTTAGCAGCCCTGATGTGCCCGCCTGTGCATGGTGCAATGGGCAGGCCTCCCGACCACGAGAGGCGGCTTCAGAGCCCAGCCTTCCTGCGTGGCTGCCTCTGAACACTGCTCTGTGGCCTGCGGTCTCTGCAGCCCAAAAACGCGTGGCTCTCCATGTTGGACACATGTTTTATTCTCTCCCCCCTGTTCCTCAGTATCTCCTGGAAATTACAGTCCAGCATATTAGGCCCTGGCTGCTGGGGTATCACGTTTGCAGAGAATCAGAGCCTGATGCTTAGTGTGGGTTCTCGTCCTTACCGTCACGCAGTGCTGGGTTCAGCCACGAGGAAGGGAAGTGCCCGTGCGCTAGATCCGGGGGTGGAAGTGCTTCTAGAGAGTCCAGGGGCTTCAAACGTGGGCTGCCAGCCAGAGTGCCCTCGCGGGCACCTTTCCGGAAACCCGTAGAAGCCCTGGCAAGGTGAGAGACAATCAGGGTATCGCTGGAGCCTTGGGCATGTTCCCGCAGCCCTCGCTTCCCTGGGCAAGGCGCTCGGTGCTGGAACACTGGCCCTCAGTGGCCCTTTGTTTTTTGGCTTTTATTTTCTTTTTGGATGACACCGGCAATACTCAGGGGTTATTCCTGGCTCTGCACTCAAGAATTACTCCTAGCAGTGCTCGGGAACCATATGGGATGCCAGGGATTGAGCCCCGGATCAGCTGCGTGCAAGGCAAACGCCCTCCCCACTGTGCTATAGGTCCAGCCCCACTCAGTGGCCCTTTCCCCTGTGACCATCCCGGCCCTCCTCTCGGCAGCAGGGACGGGGGCATGTAAACCGCCAGACTCACACGGCAGGCGGCTTCCCCCCCACCTCTCTCAGTACTGGGGATCAAACCCAAAGGCCTCACATACTCCAGACACTTAGCCGCCCTCACAGCCACATCCCAGGACCCCGATTGCATGGTAGATGGGGTGGGGTGGGACGGGGTGGTTTGGGCCACACCTGGTGATGCTGGAGGAGGGTTGGTGTCAACACTCTGCTCCTCCCGCGTGGCGCGAGTGCCAGCCATGGAACCCAGGCCTGTGCTCCAGCCTCCAAGCTCTCCCCACCCCAGCCCCGACTGCTCCTGAATCATCCCCACAGTTCAGAAGGGAGTCGGGAATGAGTCTTCTTCCCCTCTTTCCCTCTCTGCCCGCCCTCCTAGGGCGTGCCCCTCATCAGTCTGGCCAATATCCTGCACAACGCCAAGCTCTGGAACGACGCCGTGATCGTGGCCACCATGGCCGTAGAGATCGCCCCCACTTCGCAGTGAACCACTTCACACTTGGCAACGTCTATGTAGCAATGGTGAGTTGTGTGTGCATCTGGGGGAGGGCCACAGGTAGTGAGCCGAGAGGGAGGGGCTAGCTGGTATGGGGCGGGGCTAGATAACATGAGGGCGGGGGTGATCTGGTAGGCGGGGCTAGATAACATGGGGCGGGGTGATCTGGTGGGCAGGGCTAGATAACATAGGGGCGGGGCTAGATGACTGGGACAGGGGCGAAGCTCTGTGTCTTGGGGAAGCCTCCTTTTGGGGGCCACTTGTATCACAGAACCGTCTCGGAACCCCTGCACCGTGTTCATGGCCTCCTATCCCTTAACAGTCTCACGTCTGAAACTGCTGAAAGCTTTTGGTGCATCAGGGGTCTGCAGGGTGCTATTTTTGTGTATTTGTTGGGTTTTGGTTGGGGGTCACGCCCAGCAGAGCTCCGGGCAGCGCTCAGGGGGCGGGGGCGGTGCCAGGTTGGAACCCAGGTCGCAGCCCTCTTGCTGCAGGCAAACGCAGTTCCTGCTGACCCATTTGCCCAGCCCTGCGAGGTGCTTTTTTATATATTTTTTTTATAATATATGAAATTCATCTACAACATAATACTGGCAAGACACATGGTACCTGACTGTGAGTCCACGCTTCTAGAGCCAGATTTACTTAGAGTTCTTTGTTTTGTTTCATTTTTGTTTGGGGGCCACACCCAGCTGTGCTCGGAGCTTACCCTGGCTCTGTGCTCAGGCATCACTCCCGTGGGGCTCAAGGAACCATATGGAGGCCAGAGCAATAGCACAGCAGGGAAGGCATTTGCCTTGCACGCGGCCGACCCAGGTTCGATCCTCGGCATCCCATATGGTCCCCCATGCACGGCCAGGAGTAATTCCTGAGTGCAGAGCCAGGAGTAAACCCCTGAGCATTGCCGGGTGTGACCCAAAAAGCAAAAAAAAAATAAAAAATAAAAATAAATAAGGAACCATATGGGGTGCCAGGGATCGAACATGAGATGTCTTCAGTGAGCCAGCCAACACCCTGCCCGCTGGAAGTCTCTGCCCCAGATGTGTGGAAATGTTCTGGGTGCATCGTTGTTCCAGCAGACCTTATGAGGAGCCCACCATAGCCCGCACGTTTGTGCCTGCCTTGCACCACGCCGGGCCGGGAGCGAGCCCATTTTCTCTTGCCTGTTGTTTGTCTCCTGATGCACTTCCTTAGGGGAACCTCCCCCCCATGTCCCTGCTCCAGCACTTGACCCAGTGGTAGAAACATGGGAGCCCCCCCACCCTCTGCCTCTGATAGAGAACGGTAGGAACAATCTCCAGCACCTACTTCTGGCCGGAAACTTGGGAACTTCAGATACCCAAAGGCGGAGACTCAGCCCCTAGAAGCAGCCCGTAGCCCGATTTAACTGAAATTTTGTGCCCAGGGCCCTCCCTCAATAAAGGTATGGCCAGCGCCGAGGCAGGCAGGGGTTTCTGAGCCAGTAGCTCTTTCTCAACGGGCACATTTTTCTCCTCCGCCGCCCAGCCCCGAGTCTGTTTCCAGACCCACTGAGTGAACGTGAGACCCCGTTGGGCTGGCAAGACTGTCGCCATTGGCTACGGGCCAGAATACAGGGCGAACACCGAGCTGCCGGGGGGTTCTGAAATGCTGGGGGAGAAGGAAACTGTCCAACTAGGGCTGGATGGAGGGAGTTTACACCCGCAGGAGAAGGAGTCATCCAGAGCGATGGGTGAACCTGCGTCCAGTGCAGTTCTAGAACATTCTAGAAAGGAAGGAAGCGTTCCCCAGAGCACCAACCGCAGGGCCTGAGGCCAGTGGGGTCTCGGCCCCATGGTGAGACCCCCTGTTGGGGAGGACCTGGGGGGCAGGCTCTCTCCTTCCCCGGCAGCCTCTGGGAGCTTGGCGAGCTCCAGCCTGCAGGCAGAGGGGCGCAGTGCTTTCTGGTGAAGATCCGAGAGCGTGTCTGGACTGCAGAGCCGTGCGGCCTCTCCCCCCTCACCCTGTCCCTCTGCCCACCACAGGAAGAGTTTGAAAGGCGCTGGTGTGGTACGAGTCAACACTGAAGCTGCAGCCGGAGTTTGTGCCCGCCAAAAACCGAATCCAGACCATCCAGTGTCACTTAATGCTGAAGAAGGCCCGGCGCACCTCTTAGCCCCCACAGCCTCGCGGTCGCCCCGTGCCCGCCCTCTCCTCTCTCTCTCTCTCTCTCTCTCTCTCTCTCTCTCTCTCTCTCTCTCTCTCTCCTCTCTCTCCTCTCTCCTCTCTCTCCTTTCTCCTCTCTCTTCTCTCCACTATCTACTCTTTTCTCTCCTCTCTCTCCTCTCTCCTTTCTCCTCTCTCTCTCCCCGTCTGTCTCTCTCTTCCCTTCTCTTTTTCTCAAGCTCCTTTAAAAGAAATGAATAAGAAATCAATCATTGTCAGTATCTACCTTTAATGAAGTCTTTCAGATGCCTGAATAACAAGACTTATAACCGGACTTTTATGTACGTGGGAACCAGTTTGTTTTGGTTAAAGTTCCTTCTCCCCCACCTGACCCCAAACACCCCCTCACCCCTGCCCCAGCCAAACCTGAAAAACACAAACTTACTCCAAGGGGGTAAATGCAGCCTCCAGATGCCGTGTAAATAGCGAGCGGGAGACCTGCCCGGAGCCCTGCTCTCTTCTCCGCCTCGCTGCCCGTGGGCCGCGCCGTGCTCCAGCCGCACACCTGGTGCGCGTGTCTCCTGCTTTCTGTGTCGCCTCTGTTGTCTGTGAAAAACGCCGAGGCCCAACCATCAAGAAGCAACGGCCCTCGGCCCCCAGCCCCCACCCCACCTCAGGGCAGCCCCAGCACATCTGTCCCTTCCACCTCACTAGGTTCTGCCAGCTCGGAGGTAGCTTGCAGGTGGGGGCCCAACCCAGTATTTACCACCACACACACTTGGGCTCAGCTCACCTTTGTGACATTATTTGTCGGGGAGGGAGGGGGGCCAAGGCGGGGAGAATCCACACAACATCCAGTATCATTTGTACTTGAATTACAAATCCCAAGGCCACCAATATGTGGAACGCCTATATAACAGGTTTATATATATAGAATATGTATATTTGAAGCCCTCTACAGACGGAATCTGTGTTTTACTAATTCTTTGTTCCCTGTGTTATCCGCCTTGGAATAAGGAGGTGCGGGTGAGCCCCCTCTCTCCCAGGCTCCCAGGTGGGGGAGGATCAGGGGGGACAGGCCGGACTGGCTCCGTACCATGCTTTTTGCCTCTGGTCCCAGGGAGAATCGGAAACTCCAGACGTTTTGGAATCTTCAAGGGCACATACTAAGAACAAAAATAAACGTTTATGAGCAAAGTAGGTCTGTCACGTGTTTTGTCTTTTTCTTCATCTTCAGAACCAGGCGAACGGGCCAGCGCTGAAGCTTCACTGCATCGGGGTCTGATTTTCCCTGCACCAGGCGGCGTCTACCTTGCTCTTCCCTCTAGCATGGAGAAAGGAGCCGCCACCTGACACTCCGCTTTATGGTCAATGAACTTAGTAGCAGGAGTCTGGGTGGGGGAGAGACGCGTGCTCAGCAGATACTCAGCGTCAGGGGCTTGACTGACCTTCCCAGAAGAAGAGGGAGGAACACAGTGAACAATGCCCCTCCTAAGATGAGCCCCAATCCTAAACGCAAGCGTGGGAGCTTCATAGGTGTCAGCTGAACTTTCCCTTCTGGGATGGGTAGCGCCCCCGCCTGCTAAATTCAAGCCCCCTGGAGACCTGTCTAGACCGTGGCCAGCCAGTGTTGGACCCCGCCCTCGAGAGTCTGACATTTCTTAGAAGCAAAATGGCTCGTTTGAGTCCCCTGTTCACTCTTTGTCCGTTATGAAGCTTTGAGTCCTATTCAGCACACACGGTTTTGTCAGATGTCTGCCGAGAGCGCAGTTCAGCTGTCCTGGATGCGGGGCCGTCGTTGCTATGGTCAGCCAGCGGCGTGAGTGTGTCTACACAACTGCTTGGTGTAGATATTTTCAGGAGTTCTCAGTTGTGGGGTAGGAGTGTAATTGACTTACAGTGAAACTCTGTGTTGAATATTACAGTGTTGAATATTCTTTTTTTTTTTTTTTTTTTTTTGCTTTTTGGGTCACACCCGGCGATGCTCAGGGGTTACTCCTGGCTCTGCACTCAGGAATTACCCAGGCGGTGCTCGGGGGGACCATATGGGATGCCGGGGATCGAACCCAGGCCAGCACAGGCCGGCCGCGTGGCAAGGCAAACGCCCTACCCGCTGGGCTATCGCTCTGGCCCCATAGTGTTGAATATTCTTCTAATATTCTTCTCTTCCTTAAAGTTAGTACTTTCCTTGTGCCATTGGTTGAATCTTTTTTCACCCGCTCATTGTCAGTGGAGCCTGTTTTGTCTCCCTCATATGGAATCCTCTCTTTTGCTTCTCAAGTATATGTAGGTGTCTTCTATTTTTAATATCTATATCTTTTTTATACCAATAAGATTATTATTTAGTGAAATTAAGTGTATCATATAATGGGATAACTGCTTCACATGTTTATTTTTTAGAAACATTTTCTCTAATTGAACATCTTTCTATTCTACGTTATTTTATACTATTGAAGTCTGCATTTTGTTAATATATATTTGAGGTTTTCATTTTTTTTTGGTTTTCCAAAAAAAAACTTGATCTTTCTCCTTTAAGTTTCATCAGTAAATGCTCGAGTTGAGAGCCTTCTACTGAGAGTATACCACCTACACGGCAGAGCCTGGCAAGCTACCCGTGTTTTATTATGCCAAAAACTAGTAACAACATGGACCTCAATTCCATGACCTGAAGTATGGTTTGATGCTCTTCCTGTCCCTGGAGCAAGCAGATGCCCTTGGGCTACACTTGCTTGCGACTGGATTTATGGAGATGTTACTGGTGCCCGCTCGAGCAAATCAATAAACAACAGGAAGACAGTGAAACTCTGTGTGTGTGTGTGTGTGTGTGTGTGTGTGTGTGTGTGTGTGTGGCTGCTTGGGTCACACCTGCAATGCTCAGGGGTTACCTCCTGGTTCTGAGCTCAGGAGTTACTCCTGGGGTGCTCAGGGAACCATATGGGATGTCGGAGATCGAACCCAGGTTGGCCACATGCAAGGCAAGCTCCCTCCCCTCTATACTATCATTCTGACCCCTGAAACTTACTCTTGATGTTCAGGTCTGAGCTTTGACAAATGTGAGTCCTGCAACCACTATTAAAAGCAGGACCCTGGGCTTGGGAAGTCGGCTCAAGGTGAGGGCTCTGTCTTCCGAGCCTCAGTACTGCAAGTGGAACTCCGGTGGCTCAGCCCTGCCTGCCTGTCTACTGCTCTTCTGCGCCTCACTTGTCATTCAGCTGACGCGTGTCAGATACTTTGTTCGGATCCTGTGCCTCAGTCCCTGAAGGTGATGCTCGGTGGTGTGGGAGGAACAGGATCATACAGGGAATCACAAGCACGGTTGGTTACGGGTTGGAGCTCTGCCTGAGGGCAGTGGAGACCCACCAGGCAGCTTGCACAGGAAACTGTAATCCATTGTTTTCCACATGCATCTCTCTTCCCTACTCCAATCCCTGGGAATCGTGGCAGTCCTGATACCTGAATACTCTCTGCTCCCTCCTTTCCCTATGGTATTTGACTCGGCTAAGTTTCAAGAGGCTCACCTCTCACCACTTGCCCTGTGCAAGCAGCACCGGGATTGAGCGCCCTGTTGGAGGGACCCTCACACAGTGACTAGAGATGGACTGTTGTGTATCTAGTCTTCAATCAGGTGTGTTGCTGTGATCCGTGTCAATTCAGTACTCTTTCAACATAGGCACCTGGTCCAGACAGGAGGGAGGGAATGAGCAATCCAGGGAAGAAGGAAGACCTCAATGAGAAGGAAGGAAGGGAGGGAGGGAAGAAGGAAGCAAGGGAGGGAGGAAGGGAAAAAGGAAGGGGAGAAGGCAGGCAGGCAGGCAGGCAGGTAATGACCTGCAGAGATATTGCTGTCACCTCCCCCCACAAGGTACTGACCAGCCTCAGTTTCTCCCAGAGCACCCCAGACACCTGCCCAGCTCCTGAGCATGAGGATGGGACAGGCACACTCTGTGCAAACAGTATTGGCTCATCCTTGCTCAGAGACTCGGGTCCCACAAATCTTTTCCCAACTCTAGAATTTTTTTTTTCTTTTTAGGTCACACCCAGCAATGCTCAGGGGTTACTCCTGGTTCTACACTCAGGAATTACTCCCGCGCAGTGCTCAGGGGACCATATGGGATGCCGGGATGGAACTCGGGTCCGCCGCATGCAAGGCAACGCTCTCCCCGCCATGCTATCGCTCTGGCCCCTGGGATTTTTTTTAATGTTAAAAGTTTTGTCCACCTCCATACCGCCACCCCACACACACACACATACACACCTAAACACACACACCTAAGCACACACTCGCACACGAATCTGTTCCATTTCAGGGCCTGACTCCAGCTGCTCAGGGCGTGGTCTGACGTCCCCTACCGGAAATACAGAAGGATACGCTTCTCTGTTTCTCGCTGCTGGGCGTCCGTTTCAATCTCCCAGTTCACTAACTTCACTTGGGCATTGTCTGTTCTTTTGTCAGCCTATCCATGAAGGTTTTTACTGCTCTCATGACATTGTTCTATGTGGTTCTTTGCCTTTGGGGTGCTCAGAGCTTCTTCCTGGCTTTGTGCTCAGGAATCACTTTGTGCTCAGGGATCAGCAGGGCTCAGAGCTTCTTCCTGGCTTTGTGCTCAGGGATCACTTGGCGGGGCTCAGGGGAACCATAAGAGGTGCTCAGGATTGAACCCACATCAGCTGCACGCAAGGCAGACACCTCTCCTGCTGTACTGCCGCTCCAGCCCACCCTGGGGTTCTGTGTAAGTAAAACACGCTTCCTAATTTCTGCTTGTTTTATAAATCCGAGTCTATCTTTGACCTGCGTGAACAGGTTCAGCATTCCCAGCTTTTCAGAATGTCCCGTTATTTATTGTCCGTTAGGAATGATTCCCTCCCGCTTATTGAGCGTGTGGGCTGTTAGACTGTTAATAGAGTGTCTTCTTCTCAGCCTTTTTTATTTGTTCTCTGTATTTTCTTATCTTCTTAGTCATTTCATCCAGTCACATGGTTTCCAATGTTATCTCCGTGTTTATTTCCAACATACGTATCTTCCATTTAAACTAAAGTCATTTTTTTATGTTATCAAGATGGTACTTTTGGGGCCAGAATGATGGTACAGTGGGTAGCACATTTGCCTTGCATTCAGCCAATGTAGGTTTGGTTCCTGGGACCCTACATGGTCCCTCCCAGCCTCCAGAAGTAATCCTAGGGGTAAGCCAGGAGTAAGTCCTGAGAACAGCAGGTATGACCTAAAAACAAAATAATAATGATGATATTTAAAAAAGGTTTAAACTTTATTTAAACACATGACAGACATGGGGCAGAGCTGCTACTGGCTCTCACTATGCCCAGCCGCTCATGAGGTGCCCAGGAGGGATGGCAGGTTCTAGTCCTAGCCCTGGCCCGCCACTCCAGCAGAGCCCTCACAACAAGCCAGACGCCCCCCCTCTCCATGAGGACCTCCATTTTCCACATCTGGACTTCCCCCTCGTCAGAATTCCACCCAGCAGACCAGCCTATCACTGCCCAGCTGGCGCCGCCTGTGGCCGCAAGGTTCATCAATAAATGCTGGAATTTGAGAGGACTACAAGAGTATGCTACCCACACGGCAGAGCCTGGCAAGCTACCCGTGTCGTATTTGATATGCCAGATACCAGTAACAACTATAGACCTCATTCCCATCACCTGATGGAATGGTTTGAGGCTCTTTATGTTCCTGGAGCAAGCAGATGCCCTTGGGCTCTACTTGCATGAGACAGGTCATAGGAGATGTTACTGGTGCCCGCTCGAGCAAATTGATGATGAACGGAAGACAGTGATACAGTGATACAGTGATTACAAAGTTGTTCACAGTACAGTTGATATTGTTCATCATCACAAATTTTGTTATTTTTAATTTTTTATAATGAATTTTGTTTTATTAAAGCAAAATGTTTGCCTTGCACAAGGCCAACCCGGGTTCAATTCCCGGCATCTCATAAGGTCCCTTGAGCCAGGAGTAAACCCTGAACATCATCAGGTATGTTGACGAAAGCAAAAAAATAAATAAAGCTAAAGTAGAATCTTACCAGTTCATGAATAAACAATTCCATAATTCATTCATGTCTTTGAAATGTAATCACTCATCTCAACCCCTAGCCTAGAAGTCTGTACCTTTTACCTCTGACCTCTGTGTCTTAAAATTCCTTCTCCCATAATCCAAAATTTTACAACTGATATGGTTGCTCACATTAAAATTTTTTAAATATTTTATTATACCACCATGAGACATACAATTACAAAGATGTTCATGTTTGGGTTTTGGTCATACAGTGTTCCAGCACCCATCCCTCCAGCAGTGCCCATTTCCCACCACCAACGTCCCAAATTCCTTCCCCCTTCCCTAGCCTGCCTCTATGGCAGGTGCTCACATTAATTTTTTTTTTTTTTTGCTTTTTGGGTCACACCGGCGATGCTCAGGGGTTACGCCTGGCTCTGCACTCAGGAATTACTTCCTGGCGGTGCTCGGGGGACCATATGGGATACCGGGATCGAACCCAGGCCGGCATAGGCCGGCCGCTGCAAGGCAAACGCCTCTACCCGCTGGGCTGTCGCTCCGCCCCCTCACATTAAAATTTTTTAAATAAATAAAATGATTTATTCTATAGTCTTCTTTAGCTTTCATAATAGAAAGCAAGAGAAGTAATAATGGAAATGACATTGGAAAGCTTTTGTAGAAGACCAAACCCATTCTATTTCCCCTAAGTTCTCGTCCTATTTTGGTCCTCCCTCCCCACCCCACCCCAATCTGAGTCTATTGCAATTCGCTCTTTTCAATTCAAGACACACACACACACAAACAAACAAACAAAACCGGAGTAATACTAATTCCTGTTAAGTCCCAAGTCACCTCATGACATTCCTCTGCTTAAAGCCAGTGGCTTGCAAAGACATATAAAGTCCGACAGATAGAAGCTCAGTCTGACCCATCTTCCTGCCTTGGTCTCCTGTTACTTCTCTCCGTCTTCCTCTTGCTTATTCCTCTTCAGCCTGGTTGTGTTCTGAAACTTGCGGCGTGCCCGGCACTGGGCATCTGTATTTGTCATTCCTTTATCTGAAGCACTTTACTCCCAATTATCCACTTGACTCAGCTTCTCTGCCGGGCTTCTTCATCACACTGTCTTCAGTTGTAACAGTTACCTTCACAGATTCCTAAAGTCCTTTCCCTTGCTGTACTTCTTTCCTTCATTCTTTTCTTATGTCATAAGCTTGGAGTCCACAGCTTGTTAGTGCTTGGAGCGAGATTTGGGCCATGCGTTCCGAGGATCTGTCCCAGGTCTCCCCACATGCTAAGCATGTTATCCAGTTCTCCAAGCCATCTCTCCAGCCCTCTTTATTTATGTTACTTACTGTGTGTCGCTCCAAAGCAGAGAGAGTATCACCTAGAAGGATGCAAGAGTTGATCTGTTTTGTGCCCTGATTAGCTCTAGTTCTTAGTGATAGATGTTCAAAGAAAAGTGTTCACTGGATGGATGGATGGATGGATGGATGGATGGATGGATGGATGGATGGATGGATGGATGGATGGATGGATGGATGGATGGATGGATGGATGGATGGATGGATGGATGGATGGATGGATGGATGGATGGAAAGATGGAAAGATGGATGGATGGATGGATGGATGATGGGTGGATGGATGGATAGATGGATGGATGGGTGGGTGGGTGGATGGATGGATGGATGGATGGATGGGTGGGTGGGTGGGTGGATGGATGGGTGGATGGATAGATGGATGAATGTGTGGATGGGTGGATGGATGGATGGATGGTTGGGTGGATGAATGGGTGGATGATGGATGAATAGATGGATGGTTGGGTGGATGATGGATGAATGGATGGATGGTTGGATGAATGGGTGGATGATGGATGAATGGATGGATGGTTGGGTGGATGGATGGGTGGATGATGGATGGATGGATGGTTGGGTGGATGATGGATGAATGGATGGATGGTTGGGTGGATGGATGGGTGGATGATTGATGGATGAATGTATAGGTGGGAAGATGGGTGGTAGGTGGATAAATGGGTAGATAGATGAATGGGTGAGTGGATGGGTGGGTCAGTGGATGAATGGATGAGTGGTTAATGGGAAGGTAGGTGGATACTGAACTTCCTCATTTATTTTACATTTTTAACTTAGAGTTTAGACCTGAGGTAACCCCACAAGACCTTGGGATGAAGGATATCTTAAGGTGACATTCTTGATGCCATTTCTGCTGAAATCCCTTGTAGTCAAACACATTTTTTTAAATATGGAACACTTCACAGATTTGCATGCCGTCCTCAGGCAGAAGCCACTCTCATCTACCTCTCTCATTTCCATTGTGGTGTAAGTGCTGCCCGAGGAAACTCTGAAACATGTTTTTGTGTTTGGTTCTCAGGCTGGTGATTCCATATCGTGGGAAGAGTGGAAGAGCTGAGCCAGGCTTTGCGCACAAGACGCAGGGAGCCCAGAATCTGGGAGTTTCCCCTCTGGGCCCCAACATGGTGGGAGCCTCCCGCTAGGACACTGGGTGTGGACACAGCAGGAGACCGCACCCGAGATCCTAGCCAGACCCTGCAGGGCCTTCCTCATGGGTCAGATCATGGTGATTCTTCCTTGCCTTGTGCTCTCGCTCCTCTCTGCTTCCAGCCCCCACAGAATCTACCTCGTTAGGGCACGCCTTTGTGGGAGGTTTCTGCTCTCAGCGATTCATCTGTGTCTATTCGTGCCTGTCTCGCAGAGAACACAGGGTAGGTCTCTAGAATGTTCTATGAAGGATCCATGTTCACGTGGCTTCTCTGTTCTCTGGCTTCCTTGGAGCTGCGAGCTCACTGCTCGGCATCACGCAGCCATCTGGCATTGAGACACACTTGCCAGGTGCCTTTTCTGTGATCCCCTTCTTCCACATACCTCAAAGGCGCCCGCACCCCACACCAGATCTTCTAAAGGACGTTTCAGGAACTCCTGCGGGCACACTGTCATGTTCAAGCGTGAATACTCTGGAGGGTGACAAATGTCTGCTTGTTGAGGCCGATGACATTTTTTGGAAACAGCCGACAGTGGAGCCTCGAGCTGGTGACGAAGGCAATTGATGGAGCCGGGTCGCTCCGAGGACAGGGTGAGCTGTGGGGGGGGAACAAGATTCCGAATCTCTGGGAGATGAAAAAGTCCATGCCCACCCCCTCAGCCCCCTACTGCCCCCACCCACAGGCCCTCTTCTGAAGGGGCCCACAGCCTTGAGGAAGAAAGATCTGGGGTCCTGGGCCTTCAACTCCTAGAGTTTTAAGTCTTTTTTTTTTAGCTTTTTGGGTCACACCCGGCAATGCTCAGGAGTTACTCCTGGCTCTGCACTCGGGAATTACTCCTAGTGGTGCTCGAGGGAACATATGGGATGCCGGGATCGAACCCAGGTCGGCCACATGCTAGGCAAATGCCCTACCCACTGTACTATTGCTCTAGCCCCTCTCTTTCTCTTCTAAGGCCACATCTGGCAGAGCTCAGGGCTTGCTTCTGGCTCTATATTCAAGGTTCACGCCTGGTGGTACTGGGGATCATATGGGGAGCCAAGGATCAAACCCAGGTTGTCTCAGACAAGCTCCCTACCTGCTGTGCTCTCTTCACGCCCAAAGTTCTCAGGTTTGGGTTTTTTTGTTTTGTTTTGTTTTGTTTTGTTTTTTAGAATCTGATTAAAGTGCTGGACCCTGGGGCCTGAGCGGTACGTAGCCCAGCGGGTATGGCACGGCATTTGCCTTGCACGCGGCCGGCCTGCGCCAGCCCGGGTTCGATCCCCGGCATCCCATATGGTCCCCTGAGCACCGCCAGGAGTAATTCCTTAGTGCAGAGCCAGGAGTAACCCCCTGAGCGCCACCGGGTGTGACCCCCAAAAAAATAAAATAAATAAAGTGCTGGACCCTCTCTCCAGAAATAAAATGCTCACCAGCCCATATTTTGCTCATAATTTTGGGTACCTGGGTAGACCATCTCCCATCCCCAGCCGATCCAAGGACCCCAAATGAGAGTTTTTGTGAGAAAACACAACTCTGTGAAGGCAGTGGGGAGCAACAGAGTGGCTTTCTCAGTTTATGCACATATTCACTCACACACAGTCACACACACATAGTCATACATACACATAGTCATACACAGCCACAAGTACACACACATAGTCATATACACACACACATAGTCATACACAGCCACAAGTACACAGTCACACAGTCACACACAGCTGGTGTCGAAGGCTGTTGATGGAGCCTGGTTGCTCCTCAAGTGTGAGCTGTGGGGAGTCACAATCACACATAGTTACACACTCACCATCACACACAGTCACACAGTTACACACACTCATACACATACAGTCACACATAGTCACATACTCATACACAGTTACACACTCATAGGCTCACACACAGTCACACAGTCTCACAGTCACACACAGCTACACAATACAGAAACATACACAATTACACATTCTCATAGTCAACACACAATCAAACTCAGTCACACACACACACACACAGAGCACAGCCATGGGTGGCCCTAACAGATTCCCAGATACAGCATTTAAACCTCTTCCCCTTGACCGTGCTCTGAGCTTCCCTCTGCAGGGCCAAACGGGAGTGGGAGGGTGGGGGAGTGGGAGGGGAGGGGGTTCATCTCCCCAGACTGCTGTGTTTCAGCCTCCACCGAGTTCTTGCTGGGGAAGAAGCAGAAGAGAGACTTGTTGCAATGGCAGGAAACAGGTGACTGTGACGAGAGCGGCCAGGGAGTGACCGCTCCATTGGGCTCAGTAGGACCAAGCCAGACAGGTCAGGGTCCTGCGTGACTGTCCCTCTGACCAACCACGTTGTCCTGTGATCATCAGCCAAGGGGCACAGGGGCGGGGTGGGCTGCAGTGAAGCCCTGTGGCCACCAGGGGGCCCATTTGTCCCCTAATGGCCGCGGCGTGCGTCGGGGATTGTGACTCCCGCCTCCGTCCTGCACCGCCCCCCGCAGGCTCCGGGAGGGTGTGGGTGCCCGCAGCAGCGGGCACAGGGCCGGGCAGGGCTGGGCCTCCACTCCCTGGACCAGGCTCGGTTGATCCCCGGCTGAAGCAGACCCCTACCCCACAGCCCCCACTTGCTTCTACCCAGATGGCTGCCAGGGACGAGACCCAGGATACGCCCAGGGTGGTGCCCTGCGCCCCACATTCTCCAAGCTCTTGGACCTTTCAGAAGGGGTGTTGCATTCTCGCTTCTCTTTTTTATTTCTTTAATTTTGTTTTGGGGGTTCACACCTGGCTGTGCTCAGGGCTTTTCCTAGCTCCAAGCTCAGGAATCCCCGCCAGATTATAGGGACCAAAATGCGGTGCCGGAGACCGGGTCAGCGGCGTAAAGTAAGAGCCTCCCGGCGGCTCTGTCCCCGCTTCACGGGCCCCTCCCCTCAGTGGGCTTTTCCCACTGCAAGCCTGCCCTCTCCTGCCCACCTCGGTCCATCCCTAGAGATTCTGTTCCTAATAAGGAGACTAATAGGCTAATTAGAACGGGGTCGGGGCTGGGATTTCAGGGAGAATAGGGGATATTGATGCACTGGGCGTCCTCCGCAGCACGAAAGTGCAAGATCACTAGGGTTGGCGCTACAGGTGCCTGAAGGAAGAAACCCACAAACCCACCAACCCACCCAGAACTCACTCCCGCTGCCACACTTCCCTGCTGAGCCGGCTCTCTGCAGGGGGCGGGACTCAGCCACACAAAACCAACCACCCGGGGTCCTGCAGCATCGGGGCCCAGCCAGGTCCATCTGTTCCAGAAGCCAAGAGGCCTTGCATGAAAACCTTTCCCCACCCAGGGCTGCTCAGGCCAGAGGTTTGCCCTCAGGCTGGGAGAACTGGCCCGGACCCATCTCGACCCCTGTGAAACACCCTCATGTGAATGGTACCGTCATTTTGGAAAACATTGACTGCTAAAAACGTAAACTTCTATGACCCCGTAATTCTGCCCTTAGATATGTGTCAAAGAGACATGAAAACAGAAACGTACAAAATGCCGGGGTTTTCTTTTGTTTTAGGGCCACACTTGGCAGTGTTCATGGTTTACTCCTGGCTCTGTGCCCAGCGTTCACTCTAGGTGTGCCCGACGGGGGAGTGGTATGGAGTGCCAGAGATCAACCCCAGGTCAGCTGCATGCAAGGCAAACGCCCTCCCTGGTGTACTATCACTAACCCTGGAGGGCCTGAGTTCACAGCCTGCGCCTGAACCAGGCCTGCAAACACCAGGGGAGGAGTGGCAAAGGGAAAGGGCTTCGTTGTAGTGGGTGTTTGAGGGGTGCATCACCCACTCCCAGAGGGGGTTTGCTGGCCATGTGGGGCCAGGGATGGAATCTATGGCCTCGGACACCCTTGCATGAGCTCCAGCACTGAACACAGCCCAGGGGCCCCCCGAAGAGCTTCATTTCAGATGGGGAGCAGAGGGGCTCTGCCAGGTGCCTGTCGAGGGGAGCCGGGAGCAGCCTGAAGCTCTGAAAGGGGGGCTCTGTGCTCCCCTCACCAGCGCCCCCACTATCCACACCCACCTCCTTTCTTAGGACACCTTTTCCCAGCCTCAGCCTGAAGCCCAAGAGCTGCCCCCCCGGTTGCTAAGGGCAACGGCTCCATTGTTCCGCCTCCTGAGTTTGGCGCCAGGCCCCCTGGGCTCCAGAGCCCACGCGCTCCCCAGCGCTCTTGGACCAGGGGAGCCAGCAGGACCTCACTCTCCTCCCCAGGGCCTCTTTGTCACAGCAGAAGGTAGAGGAGGGGGCGCAGACTGCCTCGTCACCATGCCAACCTCCACATTGCCCACAGCCCCGAGGCTTGGGGAGGGGCTGGGCTCTCAGACACTCTCAGGATTCTGGAGAGCTGGTGACTGTCCCCTGAGTCACCTGCCCAGCGGTCCTGTGGCCCGAGACAGCTTCCCCGGCTCAGGGACTGCCCATCATTCTCCTTTGGCCTGATGAAGAAAAGCTGGGGGGCTTAGCTCTCACAATCGCTCTCTCAAATCAAATCCAATCCAGCATCCACCGGCAGATGGGGATACGGGGGCATGTGGCAGGAGAGGGACCAGGGCCTGTCCCCAGCCCAGGTTGGGGTGACCGTCCCTCAACCCTGCTCCATCCTGCTCATCCAGTCCCACGCACTGAGGTCGACTATAAGTTCCACTTGGTGGAATCACTTTGCAGAAGGTAATGGCTTAAGGTGCAGGGAAGAGTAAAGGAAGAAAGGGGGTTCCTTCTAGAGCGGGGGCTGCCGTCAGGATGCAAGCCCTGAACAACGCAGCCCACCCTGCCCGGGACGACATCTTTCTCCCTCATCCTTGACTAGAGATCAAAGGATGCATCAGTGATGGAAAATAAGCCCCCATGGCTGCCGGGTGACTCCAGGGGCATAAAACATGCCTTGTGCATAGGGGGACCCTGGGCTCCATCCATGTACCACATGCTCCTGAGCACTTCCTGGGGTGGGCCCTGAGCATTGCAGCAACCACTAGACAAAAATACAACAATCACGCCCCGCTGGGAAGAGAACGCAGAGGGCTCGTGTGTACTGTCTTTGCATGCCAGAGGCTGGGATTCTATCCCAGAAACCAAATTGTCCCCGAGCACTAAGGCAGGAGTGGTAGAGCCCAAGCACTGCCGGGTGTGGTCCCCAAAGCTAAATTACTCAAATGAAAAATGCCCTGACAAGGCCGTTATGGGCATGGGGGTGTTACTTGCATGGGCTACGTGAGCCATTTATGGTGATGGATAAAGTGAATGAGTGAATGCTCAGGGCCACCTCTCAGAGAGGCGCCATCCGGTCACTGTCTGCTTTCATTCAGTAAGTCTAGGGCACTTGAGTGTCGGGGCCTGGGGACAGACATCTGGGCCCCCTGGGAGTTGAGAGGTAGATGGGAAACTGCTGGGTGCACCAGGGAGGGTGAGAGGCCCTCGCAGGTCGGAGCCGGGTTACCTGGAGGCCTCAAGCTCTAAAGGAGCGTCCTCCAGAGGACACAGTTCCATAGCCTCGAGCTCAGGCTTTGCCATTTGCCAGCTCTGGCTCTGCCTGTACCGCCAGCATCATTGTACCGTCACTGTACACCGCCTAATGGTGCTTATCAAAGGCATGAATGAAGGGGCGGTGGGGGAGGTCGGGTGTTTGCCTTGCACATGGCTGGATCCCCAGCACCGCATATGGTTCTCCAAGTACTGCCAGGAGTGATCCCTGAGCACAGTACCCTGAGCACCACCAAGACCACCCCAAGTATAATAAAAAAAAATACATACACACGATCTCACGATCACGATCATATTTAATATGATCCACACATATATTTAATTTAAGAAAGCACATTCTTTTTTCTTTTTTTCTTTTTTTTTCTTTTTGGGTCACACCCAGCGATGCTCAGGGCTTTCTCCTGGCTCTGCACTCAGGAATTACTCCTGGCAGTGCCTCGGGGGGACCATATGGGATGTCGGGATTGAACCCAGGCCAGCACAGGCCAGCCGCGTGCAAGGCAAACGCCCCTACCCGCTGGGCTATCGCTCCGGCCCCAAGAAGGCACATTCTTAAATATGGTTTTCATGCATTGGGTACCATTTGTTTGGGAGTTTTTTGGCTTTGTGTTGGGCTGCAAAATAAAAATAAGACTCAGGATACTGGGATCAAACCCAGGTTGGCTGTGTGCAAAGGAGGAAGTTGTTTTTTTTTTGGCTTTTATTTTGGGGGGGTGTCACACCCGGCAATGCTCAGGGGTTACTCCTGGCTCTTCACTCAGGAATTACTCCTGGAAGAACTTAGGGGACCATATGGGATGCCGGGATCGAACCCAGGTCAGCTGCATGCAAGGCAAACGCCCTACCTACACTGCTGTCGCCGGCCAAAGGATGTAGTTTAGACTATCTCCAAACTACTTGTGCTGTCTCTCTTGTCTGCATTGGGTGCCATTCTCATGAGACATTGAGACTGGGGAGGGAGGGAGAGAGAGAGAGAGAGAGAGAGAGAGGGAGAGAGATTAGATTAGATTAGATTAGATTAGATTAGATTAGATTAGATTAGATTAGATTGATTAGATTGGATTAGATTAGATTAGATTGGATTGATTAGATTGGATTAGATTAGATTAGATTGGATTGATTAGATTAGATTAGATTGATTAGATTAGATTAGATTGGATTGGATTAGATTAGATTAGATTAGATTAGATTAGATTAGATTAGATTTCCTGAATCAACCAGATGCCATTGGGCTACATTGGCATGTGATAGGGTCCAATGAAAATGTTACTGGTGCCCGCTCGAGCAAATCGATGAATAACCGATTCAAGTGATCAAGTGATCAAGTGAGATTAGATTAGATTAGATTAGTGGTTTCCTATGGCAGATCAATAGTCTTGGAGTGGGTTGCTTATTTCTTTTTTGTTTGTTTTGTTTTGGGACCACACCTGGCATTACTTAGGGGTTACTCCTTGCTCTGCACTCAGGCAGGCCCAGGGGGACCATACATGGTTCCCAGGTTAGAATCAGGGTGATCTATGTGTAAGCAAGCACCCTGTCCGCTGTGCTGTCTCCGGGTTCTGGTTGACTGTGTTTTGAGATGATGAAAGTGTTCTGTTATCGATTGTTGGTGGCACAAGTATGTGACTATACTAAAAAATTGTTGAAATGCACAACTTCACTGGGTAAGCGGTATGGAATGTGAATGGTATTGTGATAAAAAAAATTGTGAGTATGAGGAGTGAGAGAGGACAGAGAGGGAGGAGGAGAGGCCTGGGGAAGGGGAGGGCTGTGGCCACACCTATGATGGAGGAACAGTAGTGCCATCCTACCTGACCTCTTTCCCATCAGCTCTATCAGTCTCTCTCTATTCCTCATGTTTCCTGAGCAGTGACCTCCCTGTGCTGTCTCTCCCCACTGAATCCCCTGAAGATCTCACCTTAAGTGAAAGTTAGAACAAACTGAAAGTTAGAACAATGGTTAGGAAATTATTAGAAAAAAGTATGGAGCCGGAGCGATAGTCCAGCGGTAGGGCATTTGCCTTGCTCGTGTCCGGCCCATGCCGGCCCGGGTTTGATCCCCCGGCATCCCATATGGTCCCCGAGCACCGCCAGGAGTAATTCCTGAGTGCAGAGCCAGGAGAAACCCCTGAGCATTGCCGGGTGTGACCTAAAAGCAAAAAAAAAAAAGTACAATGGTGATATTAAAGAGAGCCCAATTAAATAGGTATTAAGGAGAACCCAGTTAAATAGGAGAACCCGTTAAATAGAGACTCACTCTAACTCCGCCTCCTCTCAGCAGTAAAAATAACACCTCCTAGCCTGCTTTGCATGAAAGACCGTCCACAAACTGAACGGGGAACAATTCCGTGCCAGGGCCTCACCTGTCCCCCCAGATCCATGGCCAAAGACAATCTCTGTTCTCAAGGGGCTAGTAGTAAAGTTGCTAGTATCACTGTATCATTGTCTTCCCATTCATCATCAATTTGCTCGAGCGGGCACCAGTAACATCTCCATATGTCCTGTCTCATGCAAGTAGAGCCCAAGGGTACCTGCTTGCTCCAGGAACATAAAGAGCCTCAAACCATTCCATCAGGTCATGGGAATGAGGTCTATAATTGTTACTGGTATCTGGCTTATCAAATACGACACGGGTAGCTTGCCAGGCTCTGCCGTGCAGGGTAGCATACTCTTGTAGTCATCTCAAAATCCAGCATTTATTGATAAACCACGCGGCCACAAGCGCCACACGAGCCGGGCTGTGATAGGCTGGTCTGCTGGGTGGAGTTCTGACGAGGGGAAGTCCGGATGTGAAAAATGGAGGCCCTCATGGAGTGGGGGTCGTCTGGCTTGTTGTGAGGCTCTGCTGGGGTAGTAGTAGATGCTTAAATTGCTTTAAGTAGATGCTTAGCAATCTAAGTTGCTAGTAGATGCTTAAATACCCAAATAGGCAACATTCATATATCAAGGCAACCTGGGGGATACTTTGAGGAATGTAGCTTCAACCACACCAGAGCAGGGAAAGAATTTTGCTCTGGAATAAAGGGATCACCTGGTTGGGCTTCCAAGAGATTCTGAAGCAGGTGTCCCTGCTTGAAAAAAATAAGAAAGTAGGAGCAGGAGAGGGAGGGGGAAAGGGAAGGGAAGAGGAGGAGGAGGAGGAGGAGAAAGAGAAGGAAAAGGAGAAAGAGAAAGAGATCTTCGGTTAGTAAACCACGATCTGGACTCTGATAGTCAAAGGAACCGAGATGTCCCCTAATTGCTGGTGTACTGTGGGAGAAACCCTGAGGCTTAGGAGGTTACAGGGAAGCACTCTAGCTCATGCGAGTGACATACACTCAGACACAGGCTTTTACGACAGTCCCTGAGAGGGACCTGAGGGCCTCCCTTCACCAAGACAGAAATTCGTAGATGAAGGGAATCTCTAAAGCCCTCCCACACCCCCCTAATGACCATCCTCTCAGTCCTGATGATACAGCAGGTTGGGGTGCAGAGCACCACATCACTTTAAATATCCACCCCTGAAACAGGTAGCCAATCAGGATGTAGAATGGGATGGCTGGGGGTGGGACTTATTACAGATAAAAGGAGCCCCCCCCACCCCCATCCCCAGTGCAGGCTTAGAAAAAGAAGTCCTCTATTTCTCCCGTTCCGAACAAGCGTGCCTAGGGAGCCATCTCTCTCCAGGGGAACGCATGCACCAGGTACAGGCGGGCCCCTTAGGGACCAGAAAAGGGGCAGAGCCCAGACAGGGTTTGGATGCCTGGGAGGGGATAGAGTGTGGGACCCAGGACTCTCACCCACACCTCCGTGGCCGGAGAGTAGGAAACCTGGGACTAGGCACCGGGAACTGTTGGGGTACGGCTGGAGGCCCAGCAACGAGCCTCGAGTATGAGCACAGGGGATCTGGGCCACGCGAGTGGCCGCAGCCATCTTGGGGAAAGCATATACGATAGAGCAGTTCAGGGATAGGACCAGTGGCATCATTGACAGGAGGCGAGTAGACTGCGTGGGACAGGACAGGGAAGTCATATACGAGACTGGGCAGCATTTGGGACAGAACAAGGATATCGTTCACAGGTCATGGAGACGCCTGGACATCTGGGGAGGGACCTGGAACCATCTGTGCAATACACTAACTTTCAATTTTCTGATTTTTTAAAATTTTATTTTATTTTATTATTCCCCCCAAATATTATTACACCATTTTAGACACACAATTGAAAGATGCTTATGTAGAGCTTTGGTTCCACAGTGTTCCAACACCCATCCCTCCACCCAAACCCATCTCCCATCACCAATGTCCCCACCTCCCTCGCCCCTCCCACACCCCAACTACTTGGCGGGTTCTGTATGTCATTTCTCTCCTCTTTATCTTACACTCCCACCAAACTTTCCTGCACATCGTGGAATACAGCGCATCAAAAGACATTACTGTATCCACTATTTTTAGTGGACGCGCTGGGCCGCTTGCAGCCGGCGACATGGGCTCAAACTGGTTTTGCTCTGTTAATCTGGTCTTGAGGCAGTTTCCCAGCATCCGGACAGTGAAAATGGTGGCTAGTGTGATGGGCGAAGTCTCATCCAGCTGCTTCCGGGACCCCCCAGAGGCGATGGGCCCACTCTCAAAACCCATCTGCCCTCCCGAGGGGACCACAGTCAGCTGGGCCCGGGGTCGAGCCGAGTTCCAGCCTCCCCAGCCGCTCCTGAGGCTCTTCATGCTATGGCTGGTAGCCCCAGGGCAGTTCCTGGGCGGAGCCACCAGGCTCGACAAAATGGAGGGGGAATGGCCGACCTCTGACTCCATCTGATGAATTCCCAGTGATTCCTGCTTCTGGGAGCCGCCTACCTGGGCTCGAACTGGTTTTGCTCTGTTAATCTGGTCGTGAGGCAGTTTCCCAGCATCCGGACAGTGAAAATGGTGGCTAGTGTCAATTTTCTGATTTTTGTATGTGAATCTTTCATACAATTCTCAAGAACCCACCAGCACAGGAGAATCTACTTTCATGTTAACAGTGGGAAGGACGACAGCAGAGACCCCATTAAAACAGACACCTGGGTTTTAATGGGCATAACCAGCGCCAAGTATTAGCTGTGTAGTATACCACCCGGTCACCATAAACAAAGTGTCCAAAGGAGGCAGCTGGGTGAGAGTGCCAGTCAAATAGAATGGGGGCTGAGAGATAGTACAGCGGGTAGGGCATTTCCCGGGTTCTATCTCCAGCATCCCATATGGCACCCTGAGCACCACCAGGAGTAACCCCTGAGCATCATCAGGTATGACTCAAAAAATAAATAAATAAATAAATAAATAAATAGACGGATCACATGGTCTCCAGTGGTGGGTTACGGGTTCCAAGGCCTAAGATCAGGAGAACTGTCAAATTAAAGTCACACCTGATCTGTGCAAAATTTTTTTTTTTTGCTTTTTGGGTCACACCCAGCAATGCTCAGTGGTTATTCCTGGCTCTGTGCTCAGGAATTACTCCTGGTGGTGTTCAAGGGACCATATGGGATGCTGGGCACTGACCCCAGGTTGGCCATGAGCAAGGCAAACACCCACCCGCTGGACTATTGCTCTGGCCCCTGATCTGTGCATTTAATTTTTTTTAGAGACCAAGAAAGCTGAGAAAGACTCTTCTGAGTCAGAGGGTCATAGGCTTTCACAAAATTCCCAGACTTAAGTCAGGATCATAGAAAAACTATACTCTGGACCAGATGACATTGCAAATTTTTTTTTTTTTTTTTGCTTTTTTGGGTCACACCCGTCGATGCTCAGGGGTTACTCCTGGCTCTGCACTCAGGAATTACTCCTGGCAGTGCTCGGGGACCATATGGGATGCCAAACATTGAAACCAGGTCGGCCGTGTGCAAGGCAAACACCCTACCCGCTGGACTATCGCTCCAGCCCCAACATTGCAAATTTATATTGAAAATCTTCCAGCTACCCCCAAGGGAATCAGCCATTTAGTAGAGTTAGTGTGCACTATGAAAAGAGCAATATTAGACTTTTCCAGGTTTATTGCTGGCTCTGAGCTAATGCTAATTTCTGGTCATGGGTTGAGTGGGAATTAAAGAGAGTCGTGGTAAAATTGGAGTTTGGGCCAAAGAGATTCATACTTAGCCTATGGTTATTTCTCCAGCTCCCAAATGGATATTTGAAGTGCATCTCAGCAGTACATGGAAACTTCTACCTGACCTGTGCATTAAGGTAAAGGTGATCCTAACAAGGGTGAAGTGAAAATTCCACCAACTACTAACTTCGGAACAAATGCCACTTTCTAGCAGAGTTTATGGAATCAAGAATGACAATATTTGAGTAGTTCAAGGCTGGTAAGCTTGTGGGGTGTTGGAATGAGCTCATACAAGCTCATGAAAGTTTCCATCATTTATTCATGAGATGTGCTGTGGGAGCGTTAGCATTACTTTGAAACTACATCTTCAGTGATATCGCCTTGGCAGCTTGGAATTGGCCACAAAGGAACTATTTCAGCTGGGGAAATTAGCAAAACAATCCAAATTAGGGATTTCTGTTTCTTTCTGAGTCTCAGTTTACCAGAAAATCACTGATAAACCCTATCAGATTCTTATACAACTTACCTGTTTGGGCTTGGACACTGTCTCTTGGATTTGGCTGAATGTAATCCAATGTCATCCATTTGGAGAATTTGGATTACATGGAGCAATCGGATTCCATTATGGTGATAGCTGCTCTTCTAGAATCAATTTGCGTATGTATCAACACAGCTTCTGAATGCTAGAATGGATGGATGGATGGATGGACGGACGGATGGATGGATGGATGGATGGATGGAAGGGCGGATGGGTGGACGGACGGATGGGTGGACGGACGGATGGATGGATGGATGGATGGATGGACAGATGGACGGACGGACGGATGGATGGATGGACGGACGGATGGACGCTCACAAGAGGTAAGACATGGAAACAGGGGGCCGGAGCGATAGCACAGTGGGTAGGGTGTTTGCCTTGCATGTGGCCGATCTGGGTTCGATCCCGGCATCCCATATGGTCCCCGAACACCGCCAGGAGTAATTCCTGAGTGAAGAGCCAGGAGTAACCCCTGAGCATTGCTGGGTGTGACCCAAGAAGCAAAAATAAAGACATGGAGGGCCGGAGCGATAGCCCAGCAGGTAGGGCGTTTGCCTTGCACGCGCCGGCCTATGCTGGCCTGGGGTTTGATTCCCGGCATCCCATATGGTCCCCGAGCACCGCCAGGAGTAATTCCTGAGTGCAGAGCCAGGAGTAACCCCTGAGCATCGCCGGGTGTGACCCAAAAAGCAAAAATAAATAAATAAATAAAATAAAAAAATAAAGACATGGAAACAGCTAAATGCCGATGTACAAGTCAATTATAAAATAAAATCTAAGGACTAGAGAGATAACTTAGTAGACTGAATGCGTACTTTGCATATAGGAGGCCCAGGTTCAATCCCTAGCACCAAATGCTCCCTTGAGACCGAGGTGTACTTCAATCCCCAATAGTGAACAGAGCCAATAGTTCCCAAGCACTTACAGGTATGGCCCCCAAATCACACCCAAATCGTATCTGAGGCTGGAGTAGTACAGTAGGCAAGGTGCTTGCCTTCATGTGGCCAACCCCAGTTTGATCCCAGCACCACATAAGGTCCTGGTGAGGGTGACATCTGAGCATGGAGCCACAGTAAGTCCGATTGCAGGAAGGTGTGGGACACATATGGCCCCCCAAAACAAAACAAGCCCCCTATAGTTTCATAATAGTCATCTACTATTCAATCATTTAAAAAAAAACAAACAAATGTGAACAATCTGCCACTTAATACAACGTGGGTGAACCTGGAGGACAATGACTAAGTGAAACAAACCAGGCACAGAGAAGCAGCAGATGCTGCAGGGTGTTTCCTTCCTACAGGAGGAAGTGGGTCCAGCTAAGCTGGTCTAGCTCCAAGAAGTACAAAGTTGAATGATAACGTAGGTCAGTGAGGAGGAAGCTTTGGTCCAAGAACACAAAGTTTCAGTTTTGTAAAATATGCAAGTTCTGTGAATAGAAGTTGCCGCTGATGACTGCACGTACAAGTCTGTGTTGTTCACTCAAAATTTACTGAGGGTAAATTGTAAGTGTGCCCAACACACACGTGCACACAAGAAAATTATAACCCTGTGAGGTGGCGGATATGTTAATTAGATGAATTGTGGCAGTCATTTCACACTGTAACATATATTAAAATGCCACCATAAATATATACAATTCTTATTAACCACTTATACCTCAGTAAAGCTGAAGGCACAAAAAGTCAGCAGTTACAGGAATTGCTTCCACTCCAATATAAATAGACAAGGACGCTGTCCAGTTGAACAGAATTGATCTATAACCTGTGTTGCTCACTGTGAAGTTACTACTATTTAATGTAATGCACAAACTTATTCTCATCAATGGGCTATAAATACACTTAGACACCAAAGTCCCTTGCAATTAGTATGACTAAAATTTATATGCCACTATACCAGTGAAGGCTTTATATCCATTGTAAAATGAGGACAGTAACCTCTATATATGTCCAACTCACAAAATGATGTAATAATCAGATTAATCAGGGCTGCACGTGGAGCAGCCTATGGAGTTCCAGAGGGTGGTAAATGGCTCAGCCAGCCCCTGGCCAAGTCCAACATAGTTCCTAGGGTTCGCCCACATGTGCAGGGTGGGGGGAGGGGGCCTGGCTGAACTTGGAAGGGGATTTGGGCTTCTCCTCCCATTCCTCCACCTCCATGTCAGTGGGCGTGGCTGCGAGCTCCCAGCCCCCACAGCCAGCAACAGTGGAAGAGAGACACTCCAGACCCACACACTGCAGTGCACAGCCGCAGAGCGGCCATGTGACAGTCTTAGACAATAATGGAAGTTAGGACCAGGTCCTTCCCAGGATCTTTCACATTTATACACTGTATACAGTTCTAAATGGGTTCTAGCACTGGCCCGTATCCCAGTGATTCTAGCAAGAAGCCAGAGGAACCCTCACACCATGAGGGCAGTCATTCTTAACATCCGGACTCCACAACTCATCAGAGCTCCGCCCAAGAGAAAAGCCGATCTCTCCCCCATTTTGGTTCATCAGTAAATGCACGAGATGACAGCCTACTACTGAGAGTGTACCACCCACATGGCAGAGCCCGGCAAGCTACCCATGTTGTATTTGATACGCCAAAAACCAGTAACAATTATAGACCTCATTCCCATGACCTGAAGGAATGGTTTGAGGCTCTTCATGCTCCTGGAGCGAACAGATGCCCTTGGGCTACACTTGCACGCAACAGGACGCATAGAGATGTTACTGGTGCCCACTTGAGCAAATCTATGAACAACAGGAAGACAAGTGATACAAGTGATACAAGTGACAATCAGATTAAAGTGTATGTGGTAAAGAGCATACACTTTATGTGTAAATAGTAGTGCTTAGCCTTAACTGATATAAAGAGGCAAATGAATACCAGGATGTTTTCCAATTCAAAATGAAAGTGGAGGGCCGGAGCGATAGCCCAGCGAGTAGGGTGTTTGCCTTGCACACGGCCAGCCCATGCTGGCTTGGGTTCGATCCCCAGCATCCCATATAGTTCCCCAAGCACTTCCAGGAGTAATTCCTGAGTGCAGAGCCAGGAGAAACCCCTGAGCATTGCCAGGTGTGACACAAAAAAAGAAAAAAAAACCAAAATGAAAGTGGAGACATTGAAGCTAACGGCATCTTCAAAGATGAAACACCACTAACAAAGCAACTAGAAGCAAAAATAAACAAATGGGACTACATGAAACTGTAAAGCTTCTTCACCTAAAAGAAACAGTGACAAAGATACAAAGACGGTCCACAGAATGGGAAAGAATACTCACCAAATACCCATCTGACAAGGGGTTAATATCCAGGATATATCAGGCACCGGTAGAACTTTACGAGAAGAAAACAGCCAACCCCATCAAAAAATGGGGGAGAAGAAATAAACAGAAACTTCGACAAGGAAGAAATTCAAATGGCCAAAAGACATGAAAATGCTCATCATCATTAATCATCAAAGAGATACAAATCAAAACAACAGTGAGATATCATCTCACATCACAGAGACTGGCACATATTCAAAAAAAGCAAGAACAAGTGCTGGCGTGGATGTGGGGGAAAAGGGGGCACTCATCCATTGTTGGTGGGAATGTCAACTGGTACAGCCTTTTTGGAAAACAATATGGACATTCCTCCAAAGACTAGAAACTGAAGTCCCGTTCGACCCAGCCATACCACTCCTGGGAATATACCCTGTGAAGCCAAAAAACACACAGCAGAAACACCATCTGCCTTTTATGTTCATATGTTCATAGCAGCACTATTCACAATAGCCAGAATCTGGAAACAACCAGAGTGCCTGAGAACTGATGACTGGATAAAGAAACTTTGTTACATCTACACAATGGAATACTATGCAGCTGTTGGGAAAAGCAAAGTTATGAAATTTGCCTATAAATGGATGAACATGGAGAGGATCATGCTGAGTGAAATTAGCCAGAGGGAAAAGGACAAATATAGAATGACTGCATTTATTTGCAGGACATAAAAAAAGCATGATAGGGGCCGGAGTGATAGCCCAGCGGGTAGGGAGTTTGCCTTGCACGCAGCTGGCCCATGCCGGCCTGGGTTCGATCCCGGCATCCCATATGGTTGGATAGCACCGCCAGGAGTAATTCCTGAGTGAAGAGCCAGGGAGAAACCCTTGAGCATTGCCGGGTGTGACCCAAAAAGAAAAAATAAATAAATAAATAAAAATTATCCACATAATGTTTAAGAAAAAAAAAAAGCATGATACCAATATCCAAGGCGAGACAAAACATGGATCAGGAGGTCTTGTCAGCTGGTAGAACCTACTGCAATTGTGTTGGAGTCAGAGGTTAGTCAATCCATAGAAAGGAACAGTGAACTAATAATTATTGTAAATGATAATACCAGCATAGAACTGAGCATTCAAAATAGGCAAAAGGATATACATGATAAACTCTAACAGTATGTACTGTAAGCCACAGTGTGTAAAAGAAGGAAGAGAGAGAGAGAGAGAGAGAGAGAGAGAGAGAGAGAGAGAGAGAGAAAGGTGATGCTGCCTGTCATAGACACAGGCTGGGGGGGGGAAACCATGGGACATTGGTGGAGGGAAATGGGCACTGGTGGAGGGATGGGTGCTGGAACAGTGTATGATTGAAACCCAAATATGAACACTTTTGTAACTGTATATCTCATGGTATAATAATTTTTTTTTAAAAAATAGAAGTGGAGAGGGTTGGAGCAATAGTGTAGTAGGTAGGGCATTTGCCTTGCACACAGCCAACCAGGGTTCAATCCCCGCATCCCACATGGTCCCCTGAGCACTGCCAGGAGTGATTCCTGAATGTGGAACAAGGAGTAACCCCAGAGCACCTCCATATGTGACCCCAAAACACAAAAACGGAAGTGGAAAATGGAAGCGATAGTACAGTGGGTAGGATGCTTGCCTTGTCCATGACTGATCTAGCTTCAATCTAGGCATTCCATATGGTCCCCAAAGCTCACTAGGAGTAACCCCTGAGTACCATTAGGTGAGGCCCAAAAATAAAACAAAAATGTACATTTACAATCCTGGCAATATGATTCAGTTACTGAGTTATTGTTTAAAGATGAAGCCCATTGCTACCAATTACGTTTGTCCAATCTACTGTATAAATCTGATTCCACCTAAAAATAAGAAATGATGGGGCTAGAGTGATAGTACAATGGGGTAGGGCATTTGCCTTGCACCCGAGTTAGATCCCCAGTGTTCCATATGGTGCGCTGAGCACTGCCAGGAGTAACTCCTGAGCATCGCCTGGAGTGACCCAAAAAAGAAAAAAAGAAAAAAGGAAGAAAATAATGGATGAACGGAAGGATAGATAGATGGTTGGAGGGAGGGAGGGATGGAGAGAGGGAGGGGATGGATGGAGGAATGGAGGGATGGATGGATGGACAGATGGATAAATGGACGGATGGACTGATGGACGAATGAACAGATGGGTAGATGGATGGATGGACAGACGAAAGGATGGAAGGATGGTTGGATAAATGGATGAATAATGGTTCAATCAATGGTATATATCAAGGGATTATTAAGTAGGAACATATTGCTGTTATTTTACTAATTTATTAGAATTTCTGTTGAAATGAAAGTGCACATTCCTATTACTACAGATACAAAGCCAGACAAGCCAGACAACCCCCCACTCCATGAAGGCCTCCATTTTCCACATCCGGATTTCTCTCTCGTCAGACCTCCACCCAGCAGACCAGCCTATCAGCGCCCGGCTCATCGAGTTCCACCCTGCAGCAGTCTTTCTTAAATCCGGCTCAGGTATGCCGGTCCAGAGACTCGCAGACATGGGGCAGAGCTGCTACTGGCTCTCCCTGTGACCAGCTGCTCACGAGGCGCCCGGGAGGGATGGTGGGTTCTAGCCCTGGCCCACCACCCCAGCAGAGCCTCGAAACAAGCCAGACGACCCCCCCACTCCATGAGGGCCTCCATTTTCCACATCCGACTTCTTTCTCGTCAGACCTCCACCCAGCAGACCAGCCTATCAGCGCCCGGCTCATCGAGTTCCACCCTGCAGCAGTCTTTCTTAAATCCGGCTCAGGTATGCTGGTCCAGAGACTCACAGACATGGGGCAGAGCTGCTACTGGCTCTCCCTGTGACCAGCTGCTCACGAGGTGCTTGGGAGGGATGGTGGGTTCTAGCCCTGGCCCACCATCCCAGCAGAGCCTCGCAACAAGCCAGACGACCCCCCCACTCCATGAGGGCCTCCATTTTCCACATCCGGATTTCTCTCTCGTCAGACCTCCACCCAGCAGACCAGCCTATCAGCGCCCGGCTCATCGAGTTCCACCCTGCAGCAGTCTTTCTTAAATCCGCCTCAGGTATGTTGGTCCAGAGACTCGCAGACATGGGGCAGAGCTGCTACTGGCTCTCCCTGTGACCAGCCGCTCACAAGGCGCCCGAGAGGGATGGTGGGTTCTAGCCCTGGCCCACCATCCTAGCAGAGCCTCACAACAAGCCAGATGACCCCCCACTCCATGAGGGCCTCCATTTTCCACATCCGGACTTCTCTCTCGTCAGACCTCCACCCAGCAAATCAGCCTATCAGCGCCCGGGTTGGCGCTGCCGCAAGCGGCCGCGCAGTTCATCAATAAATGCTGGACTTAGAGATGCCTACAAGAGTATGCTACCTGCACAGCAGAGCCTGGCAAGCTACCCGTGTTGTATTTGATATATATGCCAAATACCAGTAACAATTATAGACCTCATTCCGGAATGGATTGAGGCTCTTTATGTTCCTGGAGCAAGCAGATGCCTTGGGCTCTACTAGCATGAGACAGGACATATGGAGATGTTACTGGGGCCCGCTCGAGCAAATCGATGATGAACGGGAGGACAGTGATACAGTGATACAGTGATACAGATATTTTTTAAAAAAACTCCTCAGATTCCTTTGCAGTTAGAGTGTAGATTGTGACTTGGGTCCTGCTGATGAAGATCACTCAGTGAGACTTCATTTGGGATGTTGGCCCAGTATCCAAGTCTCCTTTCAGACATTTGAACACCTCTTTTGGGTGTTCTTAGACTCAACCATTGCACAGGAGGCTTCTGGACTCCTCAGTTTCTTGACTCTGCTCAAGGTGCCAGTCCACTGCGGACAGAGAGCTGCTCTGGATCCGTTCCTGGAGTCCTCGTGTAGAGTCGGGCCACCCAGCCCTTCCACTGATTTTCTAAACCCCCAATTCACTCCAGGCACTTGCTTTCTGCTTGACACAGTTAAAATGGATTTTATTAACTGTTCCTGAACTCTGACTAGTAACACCTCCTTTTTTTACATTTTACTCCCTGCATGAACTTTTTTTTAATTTTACTTTTTATTGAACCACTGTGCAGTGGACCATTACAAAGCTGTTCATTTGGGGGCCGGAGTGATAGCCCAGCGGATAGGGCGTTTGCCTTGCACGTGGCCGGCCTGTGCCGGCCCGGGTTCGAATCCCGGCATCCCATATGGTCCCCTGAGCACCGCCAGGAGTAATTCCTGAGTGCAGAGCCAGGAGAAACCCCTGAGCATTGTCGGGTGTGACCCAAAAAAGCAAAAAAAAAAAAAAAAAAAAAGCTGTTCATTGGTTTTGGTCATACAGTGTTCCAACACCCATCCCTCCACCAGTGCACATTTCCCAATACTAATAAAAAATGTACCCCGTTTCCCTCCCATACCACCCCCCCACAACCTGCCTCTATGGCAGGCACTCACTATCTCTCTCTCTCTCTCTCCCTTTGCAACTTGGGTTTGCTATGCAGACACTAAAGTGTAATCATGCGTATCCCTTTACTTACTTTCAATACTCATTTCTAGTCTAGTTTTACTATCTCCAACTATCATTGCCAAATTGGTTCCTTCTCTATCTTACCTGCCCTTCCCCACCCCACCCCTCACACAAACATGTGATCGATTCCAAATATTGACACGTCCACCTGGCCCCTGTTTTCCTGAGCTTTGGATATTAGTCTCATGCTGTATATTTCTTAATATCCCACAGATGAATGCAATCCTTCTGTCTGTCCCTCTCCTGACTTACTGTCCTCAGCGTGATTCTCTCTGTTCCCTGCATAAACTTTCATCTCTACTATCTAACCATGGCCCATCTCATTCCCCAGCACTGAACCACCTCTTACATTTTCAGAATGAAACACATACACACACACACACACACACACACACACACACACACACACACACACACCATCATCACCATTCTTGAAGAATGTCTCACCTCCCTGCCTATCCATCTGAAGTCTCTGGATCCCACACCACCCCCACTAAATCTTTTCTACAAAGAGAACCCATCCATCTGTGCTCTGGGTCGCCTCCTTTTCGTCTCCAGAAGTCTTCCTTCTCCCCTTCAGTCTGTGTCCTTAAATACTCTCTCTTGCTATTCTGTTCATTCATTATAGAAAGACCACCAACTCTTTCTCACAGTGAAAACAACAACCCACTCCAAAGCCTCTATTCTTCTCTGGCTCGAATCTATTTTCCTCCTTCTCTTCACTGCCAAACTCTCCAAGAGAATCTTCCACATTGCTCATCTTCACTTTCTAGCCTTTGCATCACTCTGCTGCTGAGGAGAACCTGTTGCCCGCTCTCCCCTGAAACTATCCTGAGTAAAGAAGCCCAGAACAGGCAGAGAGAAGTCCAGAAGAGGAGACTTGATCATCGTCTCACTGCATCACTCAGGAGCCTTAAGGGTTTGACTCTTTCCTTCTCCGTGACTCTCCGGATCGCATGGTGATGGTCTCTTCCTCTCCAGTTGGGAGACTGAGGGACTGGAAAGAAAGAGTTAAAACAGAACTTAAGGCACTTGTCTTGCAGGTAGTCAACCCCAGTCAGGGATTAGGATGATTCCTGGCTAACTGGCTTGAGTGGCCAAGCAGCCCATGACACCTTGTCTAGGAAGGGATTTAGAAGGAGGCGCAACTAGTAAGAAAAGATTGGTTCTGCTTTGGACATGTTGAGATCGAGATGGTCTCCTTTAACAGAAAAATATCCCATTCACACATGAAATGCCCTTTCACCAAGGTTTGTCCCCTGAACCTTACGTTCTTTGCACTCTGAAGGCTCACTATAGGTAACTTCACGGCTTCAATTTCTGATGAATCCCTTGAATCTCTCCTTTGCCTTCCGGACTATGTACAGTCCCTTTGCCCGTCGTATTTCCACCTGGTGGTCCCACGGACATCTCGATCTCAACATGTCCAAAGCAGAACCAATCTTTTCTTACTAGTTGCGCCTCCTTCTAGATCCCTTCCTAGACAAGGCGCCATGGGCTGCTTGGCCACTCAAGCCAGTTAGCCAGGAATCATCCTAATCCCTGCTCCTTTCCCTCACAACTAAATTGGCTAACCCCAGTTCTCCGTGTGATGGTTTTCTCCTCTCCCGTTCCTGCCGCCCCTCATTCTCTCTATGTTCACTAATCTGTTTCCACTCAGAAGTTAAACTAGTCATACCACTGTTGTCCTGAAGTCCCCTACATATATATTTCTCAACTGGGGTTAGGGGCTCTGATCCCTCTGTGGGACCCACGATATTTCAAGGAGGCCACAAGTGAAAGTGTATAAGTGGGCTGAGACTAGGGACCAACCAGTACTGTAGGACCACTAGCACTATCTCTATTTTTACGTTAAAGGTACCGTATGTCTGTGAATTAGAGAGGTATGTCTATTTTTTATTATTGTTAGCCTGAATTACATGTCATTTTTGCATGTCAGACTTCTACCACCCGTTCAAGTGTTCCTTCAGGGCCCAAACCACCCTGAACAGTGATCCTGGTACTGTGTGCCTGGTGTGTGATTGATGGATAAATAATTTCTACTTGAATTGTATTTTTTTAATCTGTAATAGGTTCAACTGTGTCTCCTAAAACCAGCACTCGAACAGTGACTTTGTGATGGAGACAGGGTCTTAATCAAAGTAGTGAGTTAATGTGAGGGCAGCCGGTTAGGTGCTAATTCAGTAAGCTGCTGTCTATATATTAGGAGAATTTGGACACAACAGAGAGTCACGTAAAGGAGGACAAGATGAAGCGTTGCAGGTAGAAAGCAGCCATCTGCCAGCCCAGGGCAAAGGCTGGCACAAAGCCCTCTGTCCCTGTCAGGGTTACCCACAGGATAGGCTGTCTGAGTCTTGCTCTTGGATCCAGCCTCTAGGACTGTCAGACAATAGATTTCTGTGGATTGTCACCCAGTTGGTGGTACTCTGTTCTGGTTTTGTTTTATGTTTTGTTTCGTTTTATTTTAGAGTGACACCCTCTAAAGCAAACTTTAGAGGGTTTTTAGACTACTAAAAGTAGTCCTCAAGGCAAACTTCTAACTCTGTGCTCAGGAATCACTCCTGTAGGAAATGTGCACTGGTGGAAGGATGGGTGCTGTAACACTGTGTGACTGAAACCCAATCATGAACGCTTTGCAATTGTCTACCTCATAAATGCTTTGCAATTGTCTGTCTCACTCCTGCAGGGCTCAGGGACCGTATGTGGTGTTGAGGACTGGACTGGGGTTGACTACCTGCAAGACAAGTGCCTTAAGCCCTGTTTTACCACAGTTCCTCAGGGGTTTGTAATACCTGACTTGGTAAACGCACATGGTAGCATTTCCTCTGCCTGGTAAGCTGCTTTTTGTGAATTCTTAGCCATGAGCTAGAAACTCCCATTTTACTCCTGGAATTTGTGAATGTGCCTTGATTTTCTAGCCTGTCTGTATCTCTGTCACTGTTTCTCCAGATCTCTCTTTCACACGCATGTATGCATATGCACACTCATTCTTGCACACACATGAAGCATATGATCATGTGTCCATTTTCCCTGTGACCTTTTCCTTTTCCCCCCCAGACACTTTCATCTTCCCCATCATCCTCTCTGGCTATGTTGATCAGGCCCCCAGAGTTGATCAGATCCCCCAATATCAACGCCCTTGAGAAAGGGACTCTCATTCAATGCTGGTGGGAGTGCTGACTGGCCCAGCCTTTTGGAAAACCATATGGACATCCCTCCAAAAACTAGAAATTGAGCTTCCATTTGACCCAGCAATATCACTCCTGGGAATATACCCTGGGGGCCCAAAAACACACAGGAGAAATACTATCTGCACTTCTATGTTCATAGCAGCACTATGAAAGTTCTCCCTCAAGATATAAAATATATAATTATACTAATATCCAAGGACAAGCAAAACATGTATCAGGAGGTTTTCAACTAGGTGAATCAACTACAAGTGTGTGGGGGTCAGAGGTTAGTAAAACAGAGAAGAGACAGTCTATACCAGCCTAGAACTGAGCATTGAATGTAGGCAAAGGGATATTCATAATAACCTCTAAATGTATGTATTGCAAGCCACATATGTAAGAGAAGGGAGAGAGAGAGAGAGAGAGAGAGAGAGAGAGAGAGAGAAGAGATAAAGAACCTGCCATAGAGGTGGGCTGGTGGAGGGGGAGGGAATTGGGGACATTGTGGTGGGAAATGGGCACTGATGGAGGGATGGGTGCTGGAACACTGTATGACTAAAACCCAAACATGAACATCTCTGTAATTGTGTATCTCATGGTGGTACAATAAAATATGAAAGGAAGGAGGCAGGCAGGCAGGCAGGCAGGCAGGCGGGCAGGCAGGCAGGCATTGTCAAGGAGCTTTCTCTGACTCTCCAGCCCTTATGAGCCTCCTGTTACATGTCTCGGAGGAGACCAGAGAGGTAGTATAGGAATTAATATGCTTGCCTTGCTCAAGGTTTTTGGGCCACACCTGGTAATACCAGCCTAGAACTGTACCGATTACTCATACTCAGTGTTTACTCCTGGTTCAGTGCTCAGGGGTCACTCAGAGCAGTGCTCAGGGACTGGGGGTAGAGCTGGGGGCTGAACTGGGATCAACACGTGGGAGACAAGTAATTTATCCCTGTGCTATCTCCCCAGTCTGCAATTCATTTTTATTTTTTTAATTAATTATAGTTCAGATAGTAAGGTGGCAGTTGCATTTCAGTGTATAGTCTTGATGTACAAAAGTACTACCACCCTCCCCATTACCCCACCACACCACCCCACACCACCACCATCACCATCAAAGTGCTCAGGACCATCCACTGCTGTCGATGTGTTTTCAGGTTTGTTTTGTTTCGTGGCCACACCAAGTGAAGCTCGGGGCTTACTCCTGGCTCTCTGCTGTGCTCAGAGCTTACTCCAGGCCTGGCTTATGGGGCCACACGGGGTGCGGGGATCATACCTTCCCTGCCGTCCCACCTGAGTTTTAAGATTTGTTTTTCCAGGGGCCGGAGCCATAGTCCAGCGGTTAGGGCATTTGCCTTGCACGCGGCTGACCCGGGTGTTTCCCGGCATCCCATATGGTCCCCTGAGCACCACCAGGAGTAATTCCTGAGTGCAGAGCCAGGAGAGGTGTGACCCAAAAAGGAATAAAAAATAAAAAAAAAATAAAAGATTTGTTTGCCAGAGTGTAAGCAGCTCTAAGTTGTGCGGTAACTAACGCCTTTCTGTGGCTCTTGCGCACCGCCGCGAGCCCCCTCTTTCTCAGCCATCTGCCCGGCCTGCCCTGGCCCACCTCGTCTGGCCGGAGGAAGGACAGATGCACCCCAGGACCCCTAGTCCAGGGGGTGCGGTAAGGGAGCTGGGTGAGGGCGGCAGATGGAGCTGAGCCCCCTCCCCACCCAGGACTCTCAGCTGCCCTCCCGGCTGGTGCTCTGAAACAGTCTCTTTGGTCACGCTGAAGTCTTTGGGATTCAGGGCACTGTAGGGCTGGGTTGGGGGCGACTCCTCCCTACGGCTCTTCCCAGCACCCACCTTCCAGCCTGCTGGATCTAACCTTTCCCTGGGATGCATTTTTTTCCCTTCTTTTCTAAATGTCTAAACCGTTACCAAGATGGGGAAGGCAACATCTCAAAATCCAAACGCAATTTAAAAAAATAAAAATAAAAAACCAAGTCCGGAGGAAAACTGATGGGGGTAGTGGGGGTGGGGGGAGGGCTCAAGCTCTCACTGAGAGCCGCAGACGAGCAAGCAGCTGCTGACGTCCTTGGGCGCCCCAGGAGTTAACCCTCTGCTGCCCACGGGGCACCGCCTCCCGCCGGGCTCCTGGTGGCGCCCCGCCCACGACCCGTGGGGACTCGGCAACCCCAGACCTGCTACTGATGGACGGATTTGGTGCTGTTTTGGCCAAACCTGCTGAGGCTCACTACACCCCTGCCCCAGCCTCGGCCCTCACCCCTGCCCCCACCCTAGCCCCACCCAACCTTTTGTCTCTGCGCTCCTTCCCATCCTAGAGAAATCTCCCTGGTGAAAACACTCCCCACTCCCACCCCGTCCCCTGCTAGACAGCTTGGGGACAGGACGCCCGCTTGGCTTCATCCTCACTCTCTAACCTTCCTGCGCTGGCACAGAGCTAGCCCGCACCTTCCAAGTCCCTCTCCGTGTATGGTGACACTTGCTTTCCATGGGCTGGAAACAAGTGACAAAGGACCCCTCCAGCCAGCCCCCCACACACACACACACAGACCAGGATTCAAGCTGCATTTGGTACCTTCTCTTGAAACCAGGGAGGTGAGACCCCTCCAAGGAGAATTCTTGGAGCAGAGAATTCTTGGAGCCCCTCCATTTCCCAAAGCAAATGCCAAGCTGACCGGGGGTTCACATAGACCGGGGGTTCACGTAGACTGGGGGTTCCCAAGAACAAATTTCCCCCTCCGCTAAACTGGAACTGTGTCCGTTCTTTGGTTTGGGGGCCATACTGGCTGTGCTCACGGCTTACTCTCTGTGGTGGGGATCCCTGGCTGGGCTCTGAAAACCATATGGGGTGTTGGGGGCGGGACTCAGGCAAGGCCAATGCCACACTGCACCGAGACTGCCTGCTGAGACTCTCCCCCACACCCCCAAGCTGTATCTATTGATTAGTTTGGTTTTTGTTTTTGATGCTCAGGGGCTACTCCTAACTCTACACTCGGGAATTACTCCTGGCAGGATTCAGGGAGCCACATGGGAACTTGGGGATTGAACCCAGGCAGGCTGCATGCAAGGCAAACACCCTCCCTGCTGTACTATCACTCTGACCCCAGCTGTGTTCATTCTTTTTTTTCTTTTTAGGTCACACCCAGCAATGCTCAGGGGTTACGCCTGGCTCTGCACTTAGGAATTACTCCTATCTGTGCTTGGGGGCCATATGGGATGCCAGGAATAGAAGTTGGAGTTGGAGCGATAGTCCAGTGGGTAGGGCATTTGCCTTGCACGCAGCCAGCCCGTGCCGGCCTGGGTTCGATCCCCGGCATCCCATATGGTCCCCAAGCACCGCCAGGAGTAATTCCTGAGTGCAGAGCCAGGAGAAAACCCTGAGCATTGCCGGTGTGACCCCCCCACCCCAAAAAAAAAAAAAAAAAAGAAACTGGGTCTGGCCTTATGCAAAGCAAATGCCCTGCCCTACCCACTGGACTATCACTCTGGCCCCAAGCTGTGTACATTCTTAAAGGGGACTTGGAGCTGAATGTGCGAAACCCCCAATGATGAAAAGGGCTAGAGAAATGCCCAGACAGCTATTTCAAGGTGCTGACTCCTTCCATGCCAGGGCACCTGCAATGGGTCTCACACACCAGCCAGAACCCCATCGCTGCTCCCCAAATTGCAGCCAATTAATTCTGGGGGTGCCAAGGAAGCCAGACTTGGGAGAGGGGGGAAAGGTGCTGAGGGGTTCACTGCAGAGGGGATTCAACTTACTTGTGCAAACCCCCTTGGTGGGTGGGGGGTGTGGGTTTCAGAGAAGGAAACACAGGGAAGGCGAGGGGCTGAGGGTCACAGATACCGGCGAGCTTATCCGAGAGGTTCTGCTCCCATACAAGGCACAAAAGACATTCATCCCTTCTTTCCAAACCTTCTGCTGTGTCCTGCTTACCTGCCAGGGAGAACCGTGGTGGTCCAAGAGACACAGACCTCTGCCCTTCCCACCCTGATCGAGGTGTAAGGCTGTTCACTGCCAGCTCTAGCTTTTGGTTCTGTCCTGCAGTTGGGATGTCTGTAAGAATGTCTGTGCCAGAGGTTCCTTTCTGCCTTTGGGAGTAATGAAAGGAAGAACCCACTGGAAACTTCCTGTGGAGTATAAAACTCCAGACTATATGTAGGCCCAGAGCTCCAGCCCACACAGAGGCCCAGCACCAGAAGGAAGGACTCCCACAAGTACTTGCACCCAACACTCAGTTCTGCATTGTCCACAGGTGTCCATCCACAGAACCTGGTTACACTGATAGAACGCTATTCGGCCATTGGAAATTCTGACACCTGCTATGATGTTTGTAAGCGCTGAAGATATCATGTTAAATAAAATCACACACAAAAGGACAAAGTCTAGGATTCCTAGGATAGGCAAATTCCTAGAAACAATAAGTGGAATGGTGAGCAATCAATAAAGCAGTTATTGTTGATTGGTTGGACTGGATGTTTGGGGTGAGAAAGTTTTGGAAATAGAAGTAATGTCTGCACAATGTTGTGACTTCTCTTAATGCAACTGAGTGACACATGGTCGTTGTTACTTTTCTTTTTTTCGATTTTTAGGCTATACCCAGAGGTATACTTCTGGCTGGGTGTTTAGGGGGTCACTCCTGGTGGTGCTCAGGTCATTCAATGCTGGGAGTCAAACTCAGGCGAAAGAGGTTTTGTTCTTCAAAGCATGTGCTCTAGCTTGCTGAACTCTTTTCTCTCTGACCCTGGTGTGTCCACTCTAAAATGATCAAAGGGTGTGGGAGGGGGAGCACAACCTACAGTCCTCAGGATTTAGTCCTGGCTCTGCACTCAGGGATCACTCATGGTGGAATTGGTGGAACCATGTGTACTGCCAGAAATCGGACCTGGGTCAGCTACATCCAAGGCAAACACACTACCCACTGTAACATCTCTCTGACCCCTAAAATGATGAATTTTATTTTATTTTTATTTTATTATTTTTAAAAATATTTTATTATACCACTGTGAGATATACAATTACAAAGATGTTCATGTTTAGGTTTCAGTCACACAGTATTCCAGCACCCATCCCCCACAAGTACCCATTTCCCACCACCAATGTCCCCTGATTTCCCTCCCCTCCCTTAACCTACCTCTATGGCAGTTTCTTAATCTCTTCTCTCTTTCTCTCTCTCTCTCTTTCTCTCTTCCTTCTCTTACATATTGTGGATTATAATACATACATTTAAAGGTTATCATGTGTATCTTTTGCCTGTATTTAATGCTCAGTTCTAGGTTGGTATTAGCACTTTCAACAATTATTAGCACACTGTTCCCTTCTCTGTCTTACTGAACCAAATGATGAATTTTATTATATATATTTACCATAAAAGAATCAAATGGAACCACTGATAAGTCAGAGACCTCACCCGGCACAGACAGAGGGACAGAGAAAGTTAAGTGTAGAAATAGGGAGATGTTTATTTGGGTGCACTCCTTGGTGAACTCTACTGGCCCTGGGTGAGGCTGGGATAGATCCGCACCCTGGGAGAGGCTATGTGGGATTTTAAGTTGTCTTGAACAGGAAAAGGAAACAGAGATCCATGGATCTGGTGCTTTTGGTCTGGCCTTCTGCTGTCTGCCGCAGGGGATGGTGTCGGGTAGAAAGTTGGCAACAGAGCAGTCATGGGGAGCTGCAAAAGTACTTTAGTTTTTTTTTAAAAATTTATTTTTATATTTTACTATACCACCATGAGATATACAACTACAAAGATGTTCATGTTTAGGTTTCGGTTATACAGTGTTCCAGCACCCATCCCTCCACCAGTGCCCATTTCCCACCACCAATGTCCCCGATTCCCTCCACCCTCCCCTAGCCTGCCTCTATGGCAGGTTCTTTATCTCTTTTTTCTCTTTCTCTTTCTTTTCTCTCTCTCTTTTCCTTTTCTTACATATTGTGGATTGTAATACATATACTTAGAGGTTATCATGTGTATCTTTTTGCCTCTATTTAATGCTAAGTTCTATGTGTAATAGCACTTTCGACAATTATTGGCACACTGTTCCCTTATCTGTCTTACCTAATCTGCTCCCACGTTTGTGGTAATTTCCACCTTTGACAAGACCTCCTGATCCATGTTTCGCCTGACCTTGGATGTTGGTATCTTAATGTGTGTGTATGTATAAATAAATAAATAAATATATATATATCTTGTGTATCTTTTTGCCTGTATTCAATTCTCAGTTCTGGGCTGGTATTATCACTTTTGACAATTATTAGCACACTGTTCCCTTCTCTGTCTTACCTAACCTCTGACTCCCACACGTTTGAAAAATACTTCCTCTTCTCTCCTCTTCCTCTTCCTCCTCCTACTCCTCCTCCTTTTATCCTTCTCTCTGCTTCTGTCTCACTGTCTCTCTCTGCCTTTCTCTGCCTCTCTTTCTCTGTCTCTCTTTCTCCCTCTTACACATTGTGACTTGCAATACATATATTTAGGGGTTATCATCTATATCACTTTGCCTATCTATGTTTAATGATCAGTTCTATTCTTGTGTTACCATTTTCAACAGTTATTAGCATACTGCCCAACCTCTTACCTCCACACACTCATGGCAAATTCCAGCCATTGACAAGTCCTCCTGGTCTGTGTATGCAAAAGTACTTTAAGGTGAAGTGGGCCTATAGTTCTGTCTCCTGGGCAAAACCACCAAGGCCAAGGCCAATTTTGATGTGTGAGTAGGTGTGCCGAACCTGCTTAATGAATGGGGTTATGCTGGGGTCAAGGGAGGGCAGATGGAAAATCCCTGGCCACAACTAATAAGATGAGCCAATCAAACTAGGCCCCCTTATCCAAAAGTGTGCTCACTGTAACAGAACAATCAAGGTTCTGGGGCTTGTTTATGAAATGAGCTGGTTAACTTAATCCTGTATAAACTGCTTCCAATTCTGAATCGGGGTCCCTGTCAAGACTCCACTGTGTTGGATGAGACTTGGACCCTAGCTCAAGCTAGCAATAAAATTCCCTTTGCTTTTGTATCACTTCGTGGACTTGGCCCTTTATCCTCAGGGATCCAGATTCTGGGCATAACATTGATTGTGGGGAAACATGAATTGCAGCCTGGTGGCTTCTTGTTGCAGGACCCGCAGTAAGTCCTGCCTTCAGGACTGGGGACAGGGTGATCTTTGATTCTGGGAATGTTGCTATCTCATCAGTTGGTTGCCTTTGGTCCTGTGTGGTCCTGAGCAAGCCTTACAACCACTATAACAATGATAATTGGACACGATCACTGAACAAGAACTGAGTGCTGAAAAGAGGTAAAGGGGTATTCATGAAATCTTTCATTTCCTGTATTGCAACCCATTATGTCTAAAAGGAGTAAGAGAGAGAGACAGAGAGAGGGAGTATGAGAGTGAGAAGAAAAGTGTCTGCCATAGAGCAGGCTGGGTGGTTACTGGGAGGGAAACTGGGGACATTGCTGGTGAGAAATGTATGCTGGTCAAGAGTTGGATGTTGGAACATTGTATGACTGAAACCCAATTATGAACAACTTGGTAACGGTGTATCTCCTGTGATTCAAAAAAGGTGAACATAGATTTTTTTTTAAAAAACAAAATTTTATTCAAATGTATAAGAAAAAAGTTATTATAGTTGGTCTTCTAACATAAGGCTTCTAGAAATTTTGGAATTACCTGAGAATAAGAGGAATCAGGGACACCTATTGTTATTCTGCACAAGTTTCTTTCAAGCACACGGGAGTTTGTTAATGAGGTGCCTTTGCAAAGTCCCTGGAAGCAGGGCTGGTTGCCAGGGGGAACCAAACATGCGATTAGAGGGTTGGAACTTTCAACCCCAAACCAGAAAGAGGAAAAGAGCTACAAGTTGAGTGAATCACTTCAAGCCAATGTTTGAATCCGGCGTGCCTATGTGTAACGGAGCCTCCATCATGAAGCAATAGTATGGCGTGTTCTAGAAGCTTCCAGGTACCTGTACAGTGGAGAAGCAGGGAAGGTGTCTGGAGAGGTCACAGAAGCTCCGTGTCCCACAATGCCCACGACACCCAGGCATCTCGCCCATCTGACTGTTCCTGAGTGCACCCTTTTCTAACAAACTCTGTGAGCAAACTTTTCCTGAGTTCTCTGAGCCAGTCTAATAAAGGAGCCAAGCTGAGGAGGGAGTGTGGGAGCCTGAGTTCCTGCTGAAGGGTTAGAACATGAGAACTAACCTGGAAATGAGGTGTATCAGGAGGGGAGGGGAGGCAGTCTCGTGAGATTGAGCCCTTAGCCTCTGACTACGGTGTTAACCACGCATGCTTGGGGTCAGAAGGGAGCTGAAGAGGAGGACACCCATTATAGTCAGAGTAGCTCAGTGGGGAAACCCCCCACACACTGGGTGTGAGAAGGAGTCATCGAAGAGTGAGTAAAGGAAACAAGTGTTTGCTTTTCTGTGTTTAAAATAGCTGAACCCCTTGAAGTCCAGCTTAGCATTCTGGAGTTCCGAGTATGAGTCACAGGGGCTTAGTAAGGAGTAGGTGTGCCAAGCCTGCTTAATGAATGGGGCTATGCTGGGGTCAACTCAGTGTCCCCAAACATAGGCACAGCCTCTAGGAGCAGGAGGGACTTCATCCTGCATCAAGCCATCATCCTAAAGGGGGTCTCCTAGGAGCTAGCCCCCGGCCCCTAGTCAAATCTCCTATCATGATACAAAAACCATTGAGGAGAAGCTCAGAAGTCCCTTCAGTGAGAGACCAGACCCTAGAAGAAGACAAGACCCACATCTCTTTGCAAAATAGACCGTTAAGAGAGGAGCCAAACAACTACCAACAACAGCTTGGTAACCCTTAGACAAGGGCTTAATGTCCCCATGGTGAGATATAACAATTTTTACAAATTTTCTTTTACTGAAGTATTTTTTGATAATTCCTTTAGCCACTTAGTTGTAATTAGCAATATAAAATAAATTATTTTTTGTCTGCTAAGGGAGCAGGCATCGAGGGTGGTTAGGAAAATGGGGACAATGATGAAGAGAAGGTCACATTGGTGGTAGAATTGGGGTTGTAATATTGAATGCCTGTAACAAATGTATCATGAACCACTTTGTAAACCATGGTGCTTAGAATCAATGGGGAGGGGGATGGAAAGGAGAAGAGTTACAGACCAGCTCCATGACAGAGTCAGGATGGTAGAACCCCCTCTTGCCAGATCTTCTAACTCCACCATAAAGAATACAAAAATACAAAAAGCTTACATGCCTTAACAAAAAATCTCTTAATCCTGTAAGACAACCCACTGGGATAAAAAAAGACAGATATATAATCAAAAAATTATTTTATCCCAAACAATACCCCCTGGGCAGGCAATATCAAGCCTATGGGCAAAATTGATTCTTCAGATTCTAGAACTTTCCATGCCCTTATGCTGGATGGGTATTTAGAATGGTCTAGATGCTGCTGGCAGCAGGAGACTTCAGGACTGATAACTTCTGGTTGTTAGGAGAATGAAGGAAACTTGTTTACTCACTCTTCTCTCACTCCTCACACCCAATGTGTGGGGGTTCCCCACTGAGCCATTCTACTCTGACTACACTGGGTGTAGCACAGTCTCCCCCTAGTGAAGGGCTCAGTCCCGTTAGACTGCCACCCCCTTTAGACGCCACACTTGTCTTAAAATCTTCCTCCGTTGACATTCTCTTTTGGTGCTCCAACTCTCCTCATCCTCTGAGACAAGAGACCATAACCCCTTGGCTGACCAGGGCCATTCTCTTGCGTGCAGTTTGGGTTCTTTGAGGACAGCTGCTCATCTTCAGGATATTAATAGTCAGTATTTATTGAGCATGCCAAAGCTATTCTGAGCGCTACACCCGTGTTAATTCATTGACTTCTTATAGGAATTCAGAGAGAGGACCTAGAATAATTGCCTTTACAGAATAAGAGACCAGGGACAAGAGGAAGGAAAGAAGTTGTCTCGGGGGTATCTGGTGGCAGAATGGAAAGTGGACCATGGACAGTAAAATGACAGAGATGATTTCAAGACACTGTGTGCTGCTACACTTGTCTTTAAAAGCTTATTCCAGCACATTGTTTACAAAGCTGTTCATTGTACAGTTGTTTCAGGCATTTAATGCTCCAACACCAATCCCACAACTATTGTCTCCAGTTCTCTAAGCTCCCCTCAAGCCTGTCCCTTGGCAGGCACAAAATAATGTATTTTCTTCCTTCCTTCCTTCCTTCCTTCCTTCCTTCCTTCCTTCCTTCCTTCCTTCCTTCCTTCCTTCCTTCCTTCCTTCCTTCCTTCCTTCCTTCCTTCCTTCCTTCCTTCCTTCCTTCCTTCCTTCCTTGCGGCCAACCTGGGTTCGATCCCCAGCATCCCATATGGTCCCCAAGCACAGCCAGGAGTAATTCCTGGAGTGCAGAGCCAGAAGTAACCCCTGAGCATTGTTGAGTGCTACCCAAAAAGCAAAAAAATAAATAAATATTGTGGAATTTGGAGATGTCTCGTGGCCGCATATATGGCCTCGCTGCAGGAGCTCCAGGATCTCCAACCTGGGAGTTTGTTGTCTTGGCATGTTCACAGATTAGTTGTGAAGCAGTGAAATTGGGCCCTTTGTAATGTGTAAGCTATGGGATGTGAGTGTGGTAGGCAGGGACTTGGCCCCTCCCCCCGCACCCAGGGCACCCCAGAGTTTCCAGCCCCAAGACTGGTGTACCCATGAGCTACTTTGGGTTGACTTGCGTCTCTTCTGAGATTAGTCATGAAGATGTGAAGTGGAGGAGGCTGTGGAGTGTGGCTGTGCTGCTATACTCTTCCAGTAACATTCAAGTTGGGGCCAGAGTGACAATACAGTGGGTAGGATGCTTGTCTTGCATGCTCTCAACTTGGGTTCAATCCTGAAACCCGGTATGGTTCTCCAAGTTCTGCCAGGAGTAAGCCCGAGCATTGCTGGGTGTGAATACCCGACCCAAAGAGCCAAAAAAAGAAAAGAAAAGCTGCTACTTTTGGAAACACTGAAAGAAGTGAATTATTATTTTGTTTTTCATTATATAACACCCTGAGGGTTTTGGGACTAGTTTGGGGGAATGGTGTGTGTGTGTGTGTGTGTGTGTGTGTGTGTGTGTGTGTGATGGGAGCTTACCATAGGATGATTGTGAACCCAGATCTTCAGAAGACCAAGGTAGGTGTGCTCCCACTGTTTAGGGTAAGGTTGGGAAGTAAGGGAGGTGCCCAGTTTGTCCCAAGTGCACCAGCCACAGCATGGCCCCAAGAACCTCAAGCTTTTCTTTTCCTGCCATCTTTGCTTACCTGTGCCAGCTCAAATCTCCTTTTGCAACATTCCCAAACACGCTGCTCCTCAGGATGGAAGTGCTAAGTGCTGCTATTGGTCACAATCACTCTTCCCCTATGTCTGGACCTTGGAGCAAGATCCCTCTTCTGCTCCATGTAAAGCTTACTTACATCACACAACTGAATCACGTGACTTACTCTGGCCAAGGATGAATGTGTGGGATGAATGCCTGACCCGTATGTGGTCTTCACCACCTCTGGCATCTGTCAGCTATAGGCCGAAGCTAGTCCTACAGCCTGTAGAGGGCTGTGCCTCGGCCTGTGGCCCCAACAGGAAGAGAACTTGAAGCAGAACTGATTGGTTCTAGCTACGATAGGTGTCGGCATCTCTGGTGCCTGCTCCTTAGGGTAACTCTATCCGGCAGACCCTCCCTAAGATAGAGTTCACAACTTCTCCTTATTTTCTCCTGCCACCCCCCCAAGCAATCCAGTGTGTCCATTCTCTCCTGTGATTGCAGCTCTCATTGGCCTGTCTGTGGGTCCCAAACTCCCCAACCCAAGAGCCCATGAAGGTCTAACTAGATTTTCCCAGAACCTTGCGTGGAGCATGAGACACAGTAATTCCCTGAAAACTATGATTGAGTGAATGAATGAATGAATGAAGGAATGAATGAATGAATGAATGAATGTTCAAGAATCCTAAACTTGGGGCCGGAGTGATAGGGCATTTGCCTTGCTCATGGCCATCTGATCTCCGGCATCCCATGTGCCCTAGCCCACCTCCAGCACCACCAGGAGTAATTCCTGAGTGCAGAGCCAGTAGTAACCCCTGAGCATTATTGCATGTGACCCCCACCAAAAAAAAATACAAAACCTCTGCACTGTCCTCTCCTTTTTTTTAAAAAGAAACTTAAAAACGTTATTTAAACACTGTGATGTACAAAGTTGTTCACGGTACAGTTGTTTTAAGTATTTAATATGCCAACACCAGTATTTATTTAATATTTCAACACCAGTGCCACCACTAATGTGCCCTTACCGCCACCGAAGACCCTCGTTCTCCACCCACCCCCTGCCTGCTCCTTTGCTGCACTGCCCTCTCCTCCCCAGGAGTGCCAGCCTCTTCTGAGGCCCTTGGCACAAGGCTTCAAGGTGACATCAGGGGACATAATTTACTCTAATAAGCTGCAGCTAAAATGTGTAAAATTACTGTCCAGAGACAGACTATAGCCATAGGGCCTTTACCTTGCAACTGACCGACCTGGCTCTGATTCTGGGTACCAGAGGGGGACCTCCCCAAGCTGCCAGGAGTGATACCTGTACACAGAAGCCAGGAAAGGCCCTGAGCACTGTAGGGTGTAGCCCCCCAAACCTAAATAAATTGCCATCCACGTAACAGAATTCTAAGACTCCCAGGCTTAAAGAGCTTTCCAAAGGGTGGCTTCACGGTCCAACTGTGGAAGGTGGTGTTGGGCGCCATTATTCCGCCCACTGCCACGTTGCCTTTCGCGCATGCGCAGGGTCCTGTGTCCCGCGCATGCGCAGAGTCCCTGGCGTGGTGTGATTGGGCTTTGTCCAATCACGGCATGTTTCATCAGCTCATACGAGCTCATACGACCTGTGCCAGCCAATGGGAAGTGGACACGTCGAATCACACCATTTGCGCCAGCCAATGGGAAGTGGACACGCCAAATCACACCATTCGCGCCAGCCAATGGGAAACAGACATGCCGAATAGCACTGTATAAAAGCAGCTTGCACAATGGGTCTGGGTCTTTTCGCCATCGCAAATATGAAACTAAAAGAGCTCCAGTAAAGCGTGTTCTAAGAAGAATCCTGTTGTGGTCGCTCTTCATCGCAGATGGTCGAGGGCATCCCACAAGGCGGCACCATTCAGTATATCCAACATGGGGCCAGAGCCATAGCACAGCGAGTTGGGGGCTTGCCTTGCAGGCAGCCAACGTGGGTTGGTCCTCAGCATCCCATATGACACCCCTCCCCACTCCTGCACTGCCAGAAGTAATTCCTGAGTGCAGAGCCAGGAATAACCCCTAAAGATCAACTGGTGTGGCCCAAAACACACCCCCACCCACCTACCCCACCAGTATATATATCCAACAGGCTGGGGGGTGGGGGCAGTGGCAGGAAGACCTGGGAAAGTGAGTCCTCTGCTCATCCCACACCATTCCCTTTGGTGGCCCACTTGGAGAGAGCTCATGGGGTCGAGCCTATCTTTCGCATGCCAGAGTTCAGAGCAGATTCCTAGTACCGTATGAACCCCAACATGTGGGGTCCCCAGACCAAGGCGGGTTTGCTACTCTCTCCCCTGAACTTTCAGTCTGGGCAACTGCCTCTTGAAAGAGAAAGCTCAGGGTCTACACCCACATCACGCCCGGCTGAGCTGGAGGGAGCTGACACAGATCAGAGCCAGGCCTGGTTTCCACGGAGTAGGTCTCGCTTTCTCTCCTTATCCTCACCCTACCTCTGTGCATCCTACCCACCGCCCCAGTGCCTTGTGTGGGCCTGGGCCCCAGTTACCAGGGGTGGTGGCTCTGTCTGCTACAAGCAGAGAGGACCCTAATCACCCAAAGTACCCTAACAACACGGTGTACATTGTGGCCTGGTCCCACATGCTGGGGGAAGAAGAGGGGGAAGAGGGGAAACTCTCTGGAGCATCAGCTCCTGCTCTTAGCTTTTCATGGCTGTTCCCGGACTGTAACTGCCCCAGGGGCCACGTGGGCAGCCTGTGCCCCACAGCCCCCACGCTTCCCCTCTGCTGCCCGCCCCTTTGCGGGCTCGGGAGTGGAGGTGAGGTGGCGGGAGAAAGTGGGCGCACCACCAGGTCCCCTGGGAGGCACAAGGTTGGCCAGCCGTATCCTTGTAGAGCTGGGCGGACAACCAGCCTGGTCGGGGCGACAGCAGAGTGGAGTGGAGGCGAAGTGGGGTCCCCCTGCTAGGCCGGCACAAAGGGGCCAGCTCACAGCCAATCCCCGCCCCCACCCCCAGCGCACGCTGCAGAATTCTGCCAGCACGAAGCAGAGTCACGAGCAGAGCCGAGCAGCGGCGCGGGCAGGACATTATCATTGCCGGGAGAGCACGCGCGCGTGGGTGGACAAGGAGGATGTGGGGAGGGGGGTCCCCTCGAATCCGACTGCGCCCGCCCTTCGCTTCCACCCTGCCCCGGTGGCCTGCATCCCCGCTTGGCCTCGCCCCCACTCCAGAGACGCCCCTAGGTGGGCGAGGAGGGGGGGTGGGGGGAGGGAACTCCCTGGGGCTGAGGGCGTCGTGCTGTTGCTGTGCCGCTGCCGCCGCCCCACCTCCCTTCCCGGCCCCGCTCGGGCTCGCGGGCTCCGCTGGCCGCCCCCGCGCGGGAGTCTCGGGCGGGAGGCGGCGCGCGCAGCGGTGCGGGGGGGCGGCGCAGCGCGGGGCGGGCGGCGAGAGCGGGGCCGGGGCTCGCGGTAGGCGGGGCGCGGGCCGGCGGGGGGCGGGGCCTTGCTCCTACGCAAGCAGCCACGAGAGGGGATCCTGGGCTTCCGCCCCACCCCCTCACGTGCCCGCGGTGCAGGGCCTCGTGCCGCCCGCGTGACCGCCGCCCCGCCCGCCTGCCTCTTCCTGCGCAGCTCCTGGGCAGCGCATCTCCCTCCGCCCAGGGCCTTGTAACGCCCCTCCCTCTCCCGCCCCCGTCCGTTTATTTGACCTTGAATGATCGGGGCTGGGGAAGGGGGTGGCTGGGGGGGGCCAGAGCGCTGTGTGCATCCTGCTTGGGGCTGGGGAGGGTCTGACAAGTCGTGAAAAGGGGCCTTCTTAACTCTTCCGCACCCCCTACCCCACATCTGCGCTGGCCTAGCAGGAACGTCAAGGGGAGGCCTTGAGAGCATTCTGCCGAGTGCACGGAGGTGCTGAGTTTATAACCTTAGCTTGAGACCTTTTGAAATGAGGTGGGGGTGCCCAGAGCCCCCGCTTCCTGCTGCAACGTCTGCACAACCTCTACACGTGCGCAGTATCGCCGGAGGGGCGTTGGCTTGGGTTGCTGAGGGGCCCGAGCCATGCCCCGCCCAGGAGCAGGGCTGAGCAATTCTTTCTGGGAGTCACAACCTTTACCCCCAGACCCCCTCCTTGGAAAAGGCCTCCAAGGCTCTAGAAAGAACCAGGGAGCCAAGGACGGGGCAACCTCCAGAGTGTCCGCAGCCAGGGAGAAGGAAACCCTGTCATCCTTGCCTGCGCTATGTGTCCTTAGGTGACCCCCGTCCCTGCAAGGTGTCGATGAGGAGAGAGTTACACAGCCTCATTGCTGCTGGACCCGTTGGGCTCATGGGTGCTCTTTCCAATGAGGAACTGTGGCCAGGGACGAAGCCCTCCCCAGTCCCCAAAGGGGCTTCATGGAAAGTGCATGGCTTGCGCCTTGGAAGGAGGAGCAGGGAGGTGCCTGCCTCCACCCCCAGAGACGTCACCGGAGCAGAGGTGTGAGGTGATGACCAGAGGGTGTGGAATCCGACTGGGCCTGGATCCCTGCACCACCAGCCATGGGCTTGCTGTGTGCTCTTGAGCATGGTGGTTCCCTCCAGACAGCTCTTCTATGGGAGGCAAGGATGGGTGTGTCCGGGGCTGGAACGGGATTGGGAAGAGCAATCATCTGCGCATGGCTGCACCAACGTCTTGCTTGCTTTGGTGCTCTACCCCCTTGCGGACGCAGCGTTCAGGACGTTGCATGATGGGATGGCTGTTGAGTGCCGGCTCCTGGAGCAAACCGAGACAGTGTCAGGTAATGCCTGTGGACTGGAGATGTTCTGCTGTGGAGGTGTGGGGGAATTCTCCCTCTTGAAACCCAGCTTCGGGGAAAATCATCTGGAGGATTGGAGGAAAGACGTGCTTTGATTGGAAGAGATTAGAGGCCAGGGGGCAGCTTGAAACAAGTGAACCCCAGGTGAAGAACTGCAGGAGAGGGGGAGCTGAGATGTTTGTGGCCCAGCCACGGTGCAGGCAGAGACTGGAGTGAGTCCGAGGAGTCTCCCCAGAGAGGAGTTTCTGGGCCCCCCTGCACCCCCTTCACTCACTAATACTCTCAAGTTCAGTTGCTAATAATAGAACCCCTTTCTCCCCCTTTAATCTTTACTTTTTTAATATGGGCTGCACCCAGTGGTGCTCAGGGCTTACTCCTGGCTCAGTGTTCAGAGATCACTCCTGGTGAGGGTTGGAGTTTGATATTGGGGAGTGGGGGGGTGGCAGGGATCAAACCTGGCTCGGGCCGGAGCGATAGCGCAGCAGGTAGGGAATCTGCCTTGCAATCGGTCAACCTGAGTTCAATCAAGACCAGCATCCCATATGGTTCCCACCCCACCCCCAGCACTGCCGAGAGTAATTCCTGAATGCAGAGCCAGGAGTAACCCTGAGCATCGCCAGGTGTGACCCAAAAAGAAAACAAGCAAACCTGACTCAGCCACATTCCGGGCTGTCTACCCTCTGTCTACTCCAGCGCCACTCAAGGCGCCTTTCTGGTTGATCCCAAGCCTGTACGTGCTGTCTTCCCTCCCTTTCTGCCGTCCCCATTCATTGTACTCAGCCTGTTACTCACCGGGCCGTCCATGCCTTCTGCTCGCCTTCGCCAGCTTGCTTTCCCAGTGCTTTGGACGGTCCTCCCCTTCCTTGTCATTTCTGCCCACTCATCTCCGAAGATCCAGCTCGAGTGCCAGCTCATCCCACAGCCAGATGCAGCTCTCGTGTGCATTCCCACAACACCGTACGCTAGCTCTGCCTCTCACTCAGGTCTGGGGCTTGTGTTTTGGGTGGATAACAGCATTGCCGCTTCCAAAGTCAGTCCCGCCAGCCCAACCGCCACTCTCCACACCTCCGCCGAGGTCCACCTCTTCACAACCCGGCCGGTCTGCAAGGCTCTGCTTGCTGTCTGCCCGCTCCCAAGATTCTGACTTCACAAGGCCACAAGAGTGAGCCTTTCAGAGCATAAATCACGCCTTGTCACTCTTGCTGCTCCGAAGCCTCCAGTGGTTTCCCCGTAACGTTTAGAGCCTGATCAAGTCTTAACCTGACGTCCAGACCTCTGTCTCCTAGTCTGTCAACCTCTCAAGCACTTAGTTCCAGCCACCTGGTGTACATCCACTTTCTGGGCTATTCCAATCTCCTTTCTGCCATTGCTCTTCCTGGAGTGTATTTCTCTAGAACTCACATAACTTACTTCCTGAGCTTAGGTCTCGGGGCACATGCCTTCTCCTTGGAGAGGCGTTCCCTTGGAGATGTGTTTGCTCCAGTGGCCGGCACTCAGTAGCCATTCAATCAGATTGACAACTCTCTCCTACACAGACCTACCTACCACTCGTTCTCCATTAAGCTTTCTTTTCCCCCGAATAGTGGGGTTGGGCCACACACAGCAGTGCTCAGGGAGCTGTTTCTGGCTCTATGCTCAGGGGTGACCCCCTGGCAGGATCCAGGAGGCCCTATGTGGGGCAAGGATTTGAACCAGGATTAACTGCATACACAGCAAGTACTTTATTTCCTGTACCTCAAGTATTCTAGAGAGCCGTTACTACCATCTGAACTATAGTGTTCTGGTGGTTGGTTCCAGGCAGGAGAAGCGACTCCTGAGGTCAGGAGTCCGCCCTGTTCACTGGTGTAGTCCTTCCTCGCTCGTAGCAGGTGCTCAGTTTGTAGGTGAACAGGAGAGTAGTTGGGTCTTCCTGGAGTTCAAGCCCTGTGTCATGTGCAGGAACCAAATGTCCCTACGTGCCCCCTCCGGTCCTCAACTTCCCTGCCAGCCCCCCTTCCACCACTGAGCAGAGCCTGTCAGTGCAGATGATAGAGGTACCTCTGGCGGGGGGCCATGAAAAACGGGGGAGACTTCAGAGTGGAGAATCGCTGGCTTCCCGCTCATGGAATGCTGGTCGATGAGGATTCCAAGGCCTTAGAATGCCAAGTCTTGGCTCTGGCCGTGCTTGAAACTCCTTAGGGCTCTCACCTCCCCAAAGGACAAGATCTGGAAGGGCCAACTAGGGCAGCGTGTTTCCTGGGCCACCCTGCACGCCCCTCCCTTGGCCCTCTCCTTACCTGCCGGCTGCCAAGTGAAGAAAATAGCAGGCCAGGGAAAGAACTGGCCCTCGCATCCGCCCAGGTCCTCTTGCTGGCCAGCATCCGTGATCTAATCATGGGCGGGTCAGCAGGTCCTTACACAGGGCTGGGGTTGCCGTTGTCTTAAGGACAGAAATGTTTTCCTGCCAGGATCCTGCATGCGCCACTGCTGCACCCATCCCGCTGGAAGCATGCAGGCCAAGGAGAGTGGTGTGTGCGTGTGTGTGTGTGTGCATGTGTGTAAGACGACTAGGGACACGATGTGCCAGCTGTGTGCACTGGCCCGGTCTTGGCAGCCAAATGTGTGGCTGGAATATGAGTGGATGTGGTTTTGTGCAGACGCCCGGATGGCTCCGCTTTCTGTGAATGAAGGCGTCTGGGAATTGGACGGGAACCCTGGTGGTTTGCAGCTTTTCTGGCTGACGACAACAAGCAGACAGTTACCCACTGGTGTCTTTACCCCAAAGCTGTCGGGAACACACCCCATTGGCTCATTGCATCGTGCTTGCGTTGCTGCCACCACTGAGGCAGCAGCTACCCTGGGCAGCTGCCCTGCCCTCCCTGAGCCCTCAGACAGGGGAGGGTCCAGGAGAGAAGAGGACCGCCCTGTGGCCCACCAGCCATCCGTTGAAGGTTCCTCCAAACTCCAAATATCGTCCTCAGATAAGTTCCGGGCCCACAGTGTCCGGACTGGCCCCTGGTACTCCACTGAGGGTGAGCAAAAGGCCCACTCAGGACGCTGCCGAGTGGTTGGCTTTTCTCTGTGCCCCACACCCAGATCTACTAGCCTGATTGCTAGATTTGTGTTTGTACTGTTCCTGGGCTGAAAGGGTTGCGATCGACAGGCTCTTAGCATTCTCTCTCTGAGCCAGGTTTCTGAAAATGAAAGGAAGGGCCTCCTTATAGGAATCTCCTTATAGGACTTCACAGGTTATTTGAAAATCAAAAATGTGGGGCTGGAGAGAGTCTAGGAGATGAAAGCGCTTGGCTTACATGCAGCTGATTTGGCAAGCTTGGTTTTCTCCCTAGTACTCCTGAACACCTCCAGGGGTCACTCCTGAGTACAGAGCAAGCAATAGCCCCTAAACTCTGCTGGGTGTGACCCAATCCTCTCTTGCCCAATAAAACAAAGATGTTAGGGTCTCTTAATTTTATGTATGTATGTATGTATGTATGTATGTATGTTTGTATGTATGTATGTATGTATTCATTCATTCATTCATTCATCCATTCATTTGGTTTTTTGGGTCACATCTGGTGATGCTCAGGGATTACTCCTGGCTCTGCACTCAGCAGTTACTCTTAGTGGTGCTTGGGGGCATATGGGATGCCGGGATCAAACCCAGGACTGCTGCATGCAAGGCAAACGCCCTGCCCCTTAATTTTAAGTCCGATGATTAAAAGACTTCTGGGATTTTCCTTCTCTGCCCTAACCCCCCAGTGGTGCAAGTCACTTCCAGAGAGACCCTGCATCCAAAGGCACATGAACCCCCATTTGAAGAAGGGAGGGTGTATGTGGGGGTGGTAAGGGGAGTGAAGCAGAAAATAGGAGAAAGGAAAGCTGTAGAAAACTTAAAAGGGGCTCCTCTGAAAACACAGATCTGGTACCCTCTCCCAAGGCTTCCAGACTGCTGTCTGCCACCCACTCACTCTCTTCTCTGCTCTCTCTTGCATCATAGGTCTCTCTGAACCAGGCAGACAAATGCATAGTTGCCAAATAAACCAATTAAGAGCAGAGTGTCAGGTTTGCTAAGGGGCATGGTGCCCCTTCAAAAGGTCTTCAGCCAATGCCAGCTTGAACACTGTGTCTCCTGTTCAGAATGCATAGAGAACCCTCCCAGGTGCCAGGGCATCCTGTGTTTTTTTTTTTGGGGGCTCAACACGTCCCTGCCTAGCGGCTCCCCCCTTCAGCAAGGCATTTTTCCCCAGCCCTTGTTTCTGAATGCACAGGCTGCTGCGGTGACTGTGCCTGGGCTCAGTGTTTGTATGAATGGGGTTGCGTGTCCTGGTCAGAGGCCACGTGAGACAAAGCGGGTGGGAATTATACCTTTAAAAGATGAATTGGAGGAAGAGACGGTAGGAAAATGAATGAATGGCATCAGTCTCCCACCAGGAAGCCCCCTCTTTTTAATCACCCCCCCCACGTCTTCCAATGAGGCAGCCCTGTTTTCTTAAAAATTATTTCCTGGCTTTGCAAATATCAATAGATCAATATCCCTCGGTGCCCCACCTTTCCCAGGGAGCATGCTGCTAAAAAGAGCTGCAACACAAAAGATACCGCAGTCAGCTCCAGCGAGGGGTTATTTTTAGATCAGGGAGAAAAAAAAAAAAGAGGGGAAAGAAAAAAAAAAAGCAGGTCTGGTTTTTTGCAATCTAATTTGGTCCCCTTTCTTAAAGGAGGGGGAAAATCCCAGCCCCCTATCAATGGCATTTTCCATCCAATCTCATTTCTATTTGGCTCCTAGAAAAAAATAAGATTTAGGGCTGAAAATTCTGGAGTTTTATGGCTGATTCCAGCTAGTAGCCTTTCTTCACCAGGCTCCAACTGAATTAATTTGATACTATTTTTTGAAAGTCAGTGTTTCTAAGGGAGACCTAATGACGCACTGACGTCAGTGCGGGTCAATAGCACACACTGTTGGAACTGGGCGTGCTACACCCAGCCAGCGCTGGGGCTTTTTCAAACAGCCTCAACTCTGCAAATAGCCCTGCTTTGCAGGGGAAAGAAAAAGCCCAGGGTCTTATAAGCATTGAGACCCTCATATACCCCACCCGGTCCCCCTTCCCGCCCCCAATACCTTGAAAACTGATGCATTTTTTATCTGATGCAAAAGAAGAAGAAAAAAAAAATCCAAATATATAATCAGACGCACTGCAGTGCCAAAAAAAAAAAAAAATCATACCTGTCAAAGGAACCGTATGTAATCGGCACACATTTACGTTAGAATGCAATGCATTTCATTAGGGTCTGTCTATAAATAGAGCCCGAGGTGTATGCGCATCGGACTTGGTCCCCAAAGGGGGTTTTCGAACGTGGGTGATGAGTTCTTTGCTCTGATCAGTTACTCAGGAGATGCATGAATGTGTGGGGGTGGGCGCGTGGGAGGGGGCTGCCTGCGCTCCCCCTCTCCCCCTCCTTTCTTCTCTTTCTCCCTCTCCCCCTCCCTTCTCGCTCACCTCCCGGCTGCTCTCCCTCTATCGCGCTCTCGTTCTTTCCTCTCTCTTTTTCCCCACTCTCCTTCAGCCTCCTCATCCTCTCTTCTTTCTCTCCCCCTGCCTCTTGGCTCCTCTCCCCTCCCTCTCTCCCCCGCCCTCTGCCTGCTCCCTCTCCTCTTTCCAAGTCTGGCACTGAACGAGAACTGTTTTGCTTTTGCTCCGAGAAGAGTGCAGACACATGAACGTGAAATCCTGAGCTTTATTTTTTTCTTTTGCGTGGTGCATTTAAAACTGCTTCCTTATTTATATTACCCTCATCCCCTCACCTCTCCCACCCCCTCACCAGTCCTTCCAAATTTCCCTAGAAACCTATGTAAAGCATGCGGAGGGGAAACATTGCAAAAAGTGAAGGAGCTCGCCAAGGTAGGTTATATCATGCACTGTCTTGTGCTTGGCTTTTGCAAAGTTTATGATGTCAGTTGGTGAATGTTTGGCGGAGTGGATGTCTCTGACTGATCGTCATGATTACTGTCCTTTTTTTTCACTGAACAATTATATTTGTTCAAATTGCCTGGACTTCTTGAGCACGCTTTCCTCTGTGTGTGTGTGTGTGTGTGTGTGTGTGTGTGTGTGTGTGTGTGTGTTGCAGAAGGCATGCCAGTAAAACCATCCTGTGCTCTCCAACTGGGGAGGGGCTGCCGGTTTGCTTCCCACTTACCCTAATGTTTTTTTGGTGGGGGGGGGGGGGGTGGAGGGAGCTTAGAGCAGGGAGCTTGATGGTAGTGGGCTTCTACTCCTGCACGTTTCAGACGGAATCTCATTCACCAAGTGTATTCATTCTTGTAGTTCTTTTGCACATGAATGTCTAGTTCCAAAAGGCTTCCCTGAAGTCTGAGTGAAGTGGGGTGCATGGGGAAGAGTCAGGCTCTGCTGGGGCTGGTGATGATTCTTCCCACCACGGTTTGGAGAAAATGCTAAGTCTTTAGATGGGTGCAAGCAAAAGAACCTTTCAAAAAAAAAATTAGTGGATAAAATGGGGGAAATGTTTCCATTGCAAGAGCAAAAAATGCTACAGCTCACAACCACCTGTAGAGGGAAATCTTTATGCACGATTTCTTAGGACCGCTTGTGGGGAAAACCTACCCTGAAACTGCGCCTGGAAAACTTTGCGGCATGGAGACAAGAAGCTGAACTGGGCAGGGTGACAGGTTCACCTGTGGGGGGCAGGGAAGCCTGGTGAGACCTTGGGGGCGGAGCCTTCCGACTGGGGAGGCGGGGCCAAGTCGGCCCGGCAGGAACTGAAGCTCAATGGAGGGTGGGGCTTGCAGGAGGGCCCGGGCGAGGGGGCTGCTGTATATTTTCCAGGTCTGGGATTGATTGTCTGGGGACAGGGTGCCATGTGGAGGTGGCAGGGATGAGGGTGGGCAGGCAGAGGCCAGTTTCCGCATCAGCACCTGCTGCCTATCACCCCCCCCCGCCCGCTGTACTGCACCAGAGTGGGTATCAACAAGTGTTTTCCCCTAGTTTGGACAGAGGCTCCAAGGGTGTGTAAATGCACTGGGGTGGGGGGCTTTATTGTATGCACAGACGCCTCCTTTGTTAGGAAGGAAGGAGCGAGGGGGGGAGAGAGGAGGGGGCTTGGGCAAAGGGGGCTTTTGAAGAGCAGCAGCCTTTTGACTTTGGGGGCCAGAGTTCACCGCAGAGGGTTGAAAGGCTGAGAAGGTCTCATTGCCCCCTCCTTTACGCTCCCCTCCCTCGCAGTCCCGCTCCCCACCCCTCCCCGCAGCTTTCCGAGTGAGCTGGATGTTGAATGGGGTTGGGGGCGGGGAGGGAATTCAGCGCTTGGTGTTGGCCAAACCTTGCGAGTGGGGAAATCTCTTACGTCTGGGAGCCAGGGGTGGCGTGTGCGTGCGTGCGCGTGCGCCTGTGCCGTGCAGGCTTCATCGAGGGAGGCCACCGGCCGCGGTGGATTCCCGCCTGCAAACGATCTTCTAGGAACGCTGAATCACCACCCCTGGGCTGCAGAGCAGCCGCTTCTTGGGGGTGTGGGATAAAGAGGGGAGAGTACCCACCCTCCCCCCATGGTCTCTAAATATAGACCCCGGGGACCCCATTTGAATGTCTGCTTAAAATGGATCTGGGGAAATATGTAGGAGGTTAAACAGGGTGGTGCCGTGGGCGTAAAGCCCACGGGATGTGCATGGGTTCAGGCCGTGAAATGGTAGGGTTTATGGGGGCGCGGGCAGGGGCATAATTCAATAAGTGGGAGATGTAAATCTCTCCTTGTGGGGGTAGGTGGGATGGGGACCTGGGAAGTAGAACTGCATTCCCGGATCAGCTCCAAAGCTAGAATAACCCAAAAGCCAGGGACACAGGCATGGCTCTGGGTGGGATGCGCCGTCCAGGGAAAGGAAGAGAGGATGTCGCACACGCCAGCTCTCCTGAGAGCCTGTTTCCCTCACGGGGTCTCAGACTAAGGGGCAGGGGGATTGTCTCCCCTGTATGAATGCAGGACGGAGGGTCTCTTGCATTCCCAGATGAGGGTGGGGGAGAAGTGTTTCCCAATTAGAAGTCTCAAATGTTTGTCTCCCTTTGATGTCAAGGGGCCAGAGTGATAGGATGGCATGTAGGGCATCCGCCTTGCGCTGAGGCCAACCCAGGTTCCAGACCCGGCGTCCTATAGCGTCCCCTAAGCACTGCCATGAAATCAATCCAATTCTGCCCAAGCTCCCATTGTGTCTGCTCTAGAGAATCCCTAAAGGCAGGGAGCAGCTCTTTAAATAAGCTAAGTGCAGCCAGAGCCTAAGGCTCAGTGGGGCGTGACACACGTGACATCTCAACCTCTGGTGCACTGATATACCAAGTATCCCAGCACAGTTAAGAGATGTAAGTATAAGGCACCCAATAACAAATATAGTCACGATGTTTATTCTGTTTGATGTTTATTCTTATTTGAGGCTCTTCATATTCCCGAATCAACCAGATGCCATTGGGCTACACTGGCACGTGATAGGGTCCAATGGAAATGTTACTGGCGCCCGCTCGAGTAAATCGATGAATAACGGGATTCAGGTGATCAGGTGATCAAGCACTGCCAGGAGTAATTTCTGAGTACAGAGCCAGGAGCCTGACCAGGTGTGACCCAGAAAGCCAAAAAAAAATACCACCCCCCAAAAAAAAATCCTCTTTGATGTCAAGTAAGAGGAAATCCATCACCAGGAAAATCTGTTGGTGGCTGTGGAGCTCAGGCTTTGCTGTACTGGCCCCGCCCTTCTCTGGGGCTCTCCCTGCTCTAGGCTGTGCTTTGCAAGGCCCTTGTTCCAGACCACCCACCCATCAGAGGTCAGTGCTTTGCCACCTTAGTCACACTAGTCCGAAAGGTGTTTCCAGTTTTGGGGCCGGAGCGATAGCCCAGCGGGTAGGGCATTTGCCTTGCCGCGGCCGCCCATGCTGGCCCGGGTTCGATCCCCGGCATCCCATATGGTCCCCCCAGCACCGCCAGGAGTAATTCCTGAGTGCAGAGCCAGGAGAAACCCCTGAGCATTGCCGGGTGTGACCCAAAAAGCAAAAAAAAAAAAAAAAAAAAAAGGTGTTTCCAGTTTGTCAGCCCAAGATCCACATAAAGGTCCTCTTGCAGAGGCAAACTCATATGTATAGGGCACAAACACAAATGGGTTCCAAGTCCACAGGACATAGGCATGTGTATGTGTGTGTATGTGTGTGAGTGTGTGTGCGTGTGCAAGGCCCATGAGCTCTGAGCACCACACAAGGGAGCGGCCCATCTTCCCGTCTGTGTGGTCAGAAGAGGCCAGCAGAGAGGCCCTGTGTCCAGGTGAGGGGCCGCACTGATGTCGGAGAGTATGTGAGGAACCTCTTTGCTTGGGTTCCCTCATCCTCCGGAGTGTGTTTCCCTAGGCTGGGCCTTGGGGAGTGAGTCTCTGGCCCTCACCTAGGAGAGGGCACCCAGCATGAGAATGCATCCAAATGGACAGCTGACCCTCAGCCTCACTGAGTCTGTCACTCAGCATGTCATGACGTTTAGTAGTTTGCTCTTTCCTGTCATGCTAAGGAAAATGAAACATGTAAATTATTAGCATGAATTTTAACCAGTGATCTTCCTATTGCTCTACTGCCAATGTTAAGTACACATGAATGACATTACACGGACTCCATGGGTGGTGCAGGCAGCCAGAACAATGGACACGTTGACCAAAATGAACGAGTGGCTTTTATTTGCTCACTGGCTACAGGAGTGTTTCTTCCAGTGCTGACATCAGGGGCAGATGAGGAAGGAAGGACCCAACGGAGAAAGCAGTCAGGGTGGGGCCAGAGCAGTAGTACAGCAGGGAGGGCGTTTGCCTTGCATGCCGCCGAACCTAGGTTCAGTTCCTGGCATCCCATATGGTTCCCTGAGCACCGCCAGGAGTGACTCTTGAGTTTAGAGCCAGGAATAACCCCTCAGCATCGCCGGGTGTGACCGGCTCATACCCTTTTCCTTCTGTGTCTTTTTCTGCCCGGTGACTGGCAAATACTGAGAAGAAACTTGGGAAAGAAGTGACCTAAAGAGTTCCTGAACCACCTGGCTCGTGGAACCCCACTGCTTTCTTTCTCTTTGATTTCCTCTGAGTCTTTACTATGCTACCCCTGGATTTCTTTACTCTGGGGGACACTGCCATCACTAGGGGGCAGCAAGAAGTGGTGACCACTGAAGGTGCTTACCTTCTCCCCACGTGACATTGTCCATTGTCCACAGACTTTTCTTGCAAGACATAGACTCAAAGACGAAGCATTTAAAAATCTCACAACATGGGCTGGAGAGATAGTACAGGGATTGGGGTACTTCTTTCACGCACATCTGACCCTGGTTCCGTCATTGGCACCGTATATGATCCCTGGAGTGTGCCAGGAGTAATCCCCTGGACATGGACCCAGGAGGCACTCCTAAGCACCTCTAGATATCCAAAGACCAAACCAAACCAAACTAAACACCCTCAAGACAATGACACCAAAATAGCCAAGCAAGTATGCAGCCTCTGTGAGCTCAGCACGGGCTCTATCCCCAGGACGCCAACCTGGGCAGGAGGAGCTGAGAGGACCATGTTACTCTCTCATCTGCAGCCCCCATTGTTGCTCTACTCCCGGACCAAGTCCAGCTCTGAAAAGTTCATTCCTACTGAAGATGTCTTTTTTTATCTTTTTTGGGTCATACCCAGCAAAGCTCATGAGTTACTCGGCTCTGCACTCAGGTGGTGCTTCGGAGGACCATATGGGATGCCGAGGATCAAACCCGGTTGTCTGTGTGCAAGGCAAACGCCCTACCCTCTGTGCTGTCTTCATCAGTTGCCTCTTTCTACTTTAAGGACCGGAGCTAGAGGGTGTCCCCCAAGTGTGAGACGAATGCCAGTAGAGATAGGCCGCCACTAAAAATGCACCCAACCAGAGAATGAAGACACTCGTGACCCTCCATCATTGGCTCAGAGACCTGGAGAATCGGGTTTTTCAGCTTTAATCTAGTTTTCCTTCCTGGCCTGGTCCTTTAGGTGACAAAACTCCCTTTTGAGAAATATTTAACTTAGGAGCAAAAAAGTTTAATATACTTAGAGATAGGAGGAAAAGGAATCCGTCTTATTTATCCTTTCATGTAACCTTTACCAGGTTTGAAAGCAGCGGCAGTGACAGCCCAGCTCGTGGCCAATCAATGAGTAATTATGTGCTGTCTGTGAATGGACCCAGCACAGCGTTTGACCCACAAAGGGTGATTAACAACTGCAAGCTGACTCCGAGCGTGTCTCATTATTGTGGCAATATGCTAGAGTGGGAAAATAAAAGCCCTGGATCCAGCATCAGACCACAGAGATTCCAGTAGCCAAGTGGAGGTTTGATCTCGAAAAGTTGTTTAGTTTCTTTATGACCTTTCGCCCATACCAGAATGATGTAACTAGTCACATCCTACTTATCCTGCTGAGAATGAAAGGTGGGAAATGGCTTATTCAGCTGCAGAAAGGTAGGACAGAGAGGCAGATACTAATCATGTTCTTTAATCCACTCTTACTCTTCAGTCTCAGCAATGGAGGTGGACCCGGGTCTCCGACGGGTGGAGTAGAGTTCTGACTAAGACGATGAACACTTCCAACTTCATAGCCAAAGAGATCTAGATTTAAACTGTGACTCCTAATTGAGGGACTGGTTATGTGATTTTTTTTGTTTGGTTTTCATTTGGTTTTCCTGGTTTGGAGGCCATACCCAGCAGTGCTCGGGTGTTATACCTGGCTTTGTGCTCAGCGATCACTCCTGGCTATTTTCAGGGGATCTTAGAGGGTACTGGGGTAAGGTAAAAAAATTTGTTTTCTTTTTTGGGTTACACCCAGCAATGGTCAGGGGTTACTCCTGGTTCTACACTCAAGATTTACTCCTGGCGGTGCTCAGGGGACCATATGGGATGCTGGGGATCAAACCCTGGTCAGCAGCATGCAAGGCAAATGCCCCACCCACTGTGCCATCACTCAGGCCCCGAATCCTGGTCAATCGTATGCAACGGAAGCATCTTATCCTCTGTACTGTCTAGCCTACGTGATTTAAAAAAAAAACTATTCTTGTTTTGGTTTTTAGACCAAGCCCAGAGATACTTAGGGGTTACTCCTGGCTCTGCACTTAGGAACTATTCATGGCAGGGCTCAGGGGACCATATGGGATGCCGGGCATGTAACTCAGATCAACTGGGTGCAAGGCAAATGCTTTACATGCTGTTCTATCGCTCCAGCCCTGGTTATGTGACTTTTGACAAGTTATAAAAACTCTCAAAGCCTTGGTTTCATGATTCTTAGGAGAGTAATAATGGTACTACCTCAAATAGTAATGACAAATTATTTATAAGGGGTTTGGTATCGTGGCCAGTGCATCAGTTGGATAGATTACTATCATCGGTAGTAATTGTGTTATTTTTGATATTTTCACTATCATACCTCTGTCCACTTGTGGGCCCAAGAAAGCATTAAAAAAATCTTGGGAGTATGTGTCCTGGTATGTTACGGGGTGGTGTTTGTACCCTCATGCTGTCTTCTCTGGACAGAGTCTTGCTTTCCTGAAGCCGGCACTTGTTCTGAGACTTTACACACACAGGGACTCCTCTCAGGGGATGCAGGGTAAAATCTACCCTTTCAAAGAAACTTTCCCGTTGATCTTCCTAAGCAAGAGACAGCCTGAGAAACTTCTCTAGACCTTTTGCTTTAGCTCTTTCCTCCCAATAGCCCCGGTTCTGAACGAGGAAAGATCCAGGGAAAGAGAAAGGGTCCTTAGATGCTTAGGTTACGTTAGGATGTCAAGACTGGGTGGGAAAGCATCTGGATACTATTTGGATTTCCTCCTCTCCACTGGGCTCTTGGTCCAAGTCGTTTTTTGAAACTGGTGACAGGCCCTCATGGGGTCTTTGAAGGCAGGTGATTGCTTACATTATCCAAATCTTGTCCTTCTTTATTAGTCTGGGAGTCAAACGACCTCACTTCCTAGTGGGTGGGGGTGGGGGACAGAGAGACAGTACAGTGGGTAGGGCACGGATCTTGCATGCAACTAACACGGGTTCGATCTCTGGCATCCCGTCTGCCCTTAGGAGTGATTCTTAAGTGCAGAGCTAGGAGGAACACTTGAGCATTGCTAGATGTGGCCCAAGAACCAACCAACCAAACAAACTAAAAACAAACCAGGAACTCCATAGAAATAATGGAAGGTTTCCCAGCTAACAGAACAAACACTGGACTCCACAGATCTAGAACCAATTGAGACCCAGCTTCTGCTGGTCCCTCAGGCACTCATCTAGCCTTGAAAGAAGAGCCTTTCACTGCCCACATATTTTGGGTGAAAACCTTATTAACCCTGGCTTCTTCAGAACCTAATCAAGCTCTTTTCTCACCAGTAAGTCCCAAAGGCTTCCTCTCTGCCTTCTGCACTACCCCTTTCTGTCGGGTTGCTTCTCGGCATGGGGTTACAGAGCAGAGCAATTAGTGTTGAGGCTGGGGGCCAGGCGGGTAAAGAACAAGTCCTCATCCATGATGACCCAGAACTTTAATCCTAAAAACTTTGGGTAATAGTTGGTGGGGAGACTTTTTTTAATGACAGTTCATCCTTTTTAAAATCTATGTGATGAAGGGCTGGAGCAATAGCCCAGCAGGTAGGGTGTTTGCCTTGCACACGGCCGGCCCATGTTCGATCCCCAGCATCCCATATGGTCCGCCGAGCACCGCCAGGAGTAATTCCTGAGTGCAGAGCCAGGAGTAACCCCTGAGCGTCTCCGGGTGTGACCCAAAAAGCAAAAAAAAAAAAAAAAAAATCTATGTGATGGAATAAATAAATTAAAAAGTAAAATGAATTCTACAGGATGATTCTCCTAGGACCCAGGGAGCTAGAATTATAGGGTTTTTCACGCCATTGCATCTTTTTTCTTTCTTTTTTGGGTCACACCTGGCAGCGCTCAGGGGTTACTCCTGGCTTTTCATTCAGGAATTACTCCTGACAGTGCTCGGGGGACCATATGGGATGCCTGGGTTCGAACCCGGGCCAGCATAGGCTGGCCGCGTGCAAGGCAAACGCCCTACCCGCTGGGCTATCACTCCGGCCCCGTCATTGCATCTTGAGTGTAAATAACTGCAAAGGGACTGGAGAGAAAATACAGGGGTAAGGCACTTACTTTGCATGCAGCTGACTCAGGTTCGATCCCTGGCATCTCCGGAGTCCTACCAGAAGTGATCCCTGAATGCAGAACCAGGAATAACCCCTGAGCACCATTGGGTGTGGCCCCAAACAAACAAAAATAGCTATAGAGTTCAGTGCCAGAAAGGTAGTGCAACAAGCAGGGCGTCTGCTTCGCACATGGCTGATGCATCTTCTATCCCTGGCACCCACTGTGGTCTCCTGAGCTCTACCAGGAATGATCCCTGAGTGTGAGCTAGGAGTAAGCCCTGAGCACTGCTGGGCATGACTCCCACCCCAAAGAAAAGAACTGTAGAGCCCAAAAAAAAGACCTGCTTTGCAGACTGTGACCTCGACTCAGTCTTCTAGGGTGGGAGTTAGAATCCCGTTCACTGCCAGGGTTATTTGCTTAGATGTACTTTACTGTGTTGGATTCACACAGATTTAGAATATAGAATTTGTTCAGGAGGTGGTATAAGAGAAAACAGAAGAACACAGTAGCCATTGTCCCTTCCTGAAAATGCCTTTTAGCCATTTCCATTCAGGCAAGAGGATTTCTCCGTCAGCTTAGCATCCTCTTGTATAATTTCCCAGATTTTGTTTGTTTCTGAGTCACACCTGGTGGTGCTCAGGGCCTGCTCCTGGCTGTGCACTCAAGGATCACTCCTGGAGGTGCCCAGGACCACTTGGGGTGCTGGGGATTGAACCCTGGTCAGTTGTGAGGTAGTCAAGTGCCCTACAAGGTAGTACAATCGCTCTGGCCCCAAGCTCACAGACTGAAAAGTTTAACCACCACTACTGTGTTGGGGAGTGGGGGGGACCCAGCAACCTGGATATTTGGGAACAGAAATCAATGAGCTCATTCCCTAATGTTTCCTGGGTCATGGATCAAGCCGACTCTCCCTCCAGGCTTCTGTTCTCCCACGGACACTAGCGGAATGCATCCTTTTTTTTCTCTAGGTCTCTGAGCCCTAGGTGTTTCTCTCAACAGAAACCACTTCGTTTTCTCTGCCGCCCTGTGATGGGACAGGGTACAGAGCAGAGCCAGGACCCGCTGCCCTGACCTAATGAACTTTGGCGACTCACTTAATCCTCTTGACCTCATCCTTAAGAAAAGGGTTCAGACCCAGTAACCCTGAAATGTATGCAACCTTGAGACCATCGCTCAGAGCTCAGGCTCTGGTTCTTGTCCTGGAAGAACCCCCCAAGGTGCTTGATGGAGTGGAGCAGGGTGAGTGGGAGGTATTTTGTCATCAGTGTTCACAGTGTTCCGGGGTCCAGGGAGGATGGTGTGAGTGTTTGCACGGGCACAGCCCACAAGCCCTGGAAAAGCACCACCTGATTGCTATGGGCCCCTTCTCTCTCTCTCTCTCTCTCTCTCTCTCTCTCTCTCTCTCTCTCTCTCTCTCTCTCTCTCTGCTCACCCAGCAGAATTCAGGCCTTACTCCTGACTTTGTGCTCAGGATTGACCCCAGGAAGACTATCTGTGAGGGTGGGGATTTGAATGGGGGGCGGGAGGGGGATGGCAGGATGCAAGGCCTTAACCCCCCACCCCCTACCCTGTACTATCTCTCTGATCTTTGACCCTGGATCCCTTTTCATTGGGGGCATCTATGCAACCCTTGACAGCACCTCAGGGGTGAGCAGATTGTGTGAAGGGATCTACCCAGGGCTGGGAGCAGGGGCCAAACAACCTGCATGAGATCTGGCTGCTTCAGATGTTCAGGCTTGGGAAGACCAATGGTGTGGACAGTCCAATGGCCTCTCTGTGTCCTTGGATCAGTACCTAGAGGTACTGAGTAAATGAATACTTGCAAAGCACTTTGGAAAACAATGCTCTCAAATGTTTGCTCTCTTTCCTTCTTTTCTTCCTTTCTTCCTCCCTTCCTCCTTCCTTCCTCCCTTCCTTCCTTCCTCTTTTCCTCCTTCCTTCCTTCCTCCCTTCCTCCTTCCTTCCCTCTCTTCCTCCTTCCTTCCTCCCTTCCTTCCTCCCTCCCTTCCTCCTTCCTTCCTCCCTCCCTTCCTCCTTCCTTCCTCCCTCCCTTCCCCTTCCTCCTTCCTTCCTTCCTTCCTTCCTTCCTCTTCTTCCCCTCCCCTACCTCCCTTCTCCTCTGCTCCCCTCCCTCTCACCAAACCTTCCCTTCTCTCTCTCTCTCTCTCTCTCTCTCTCTCTCTCTCTCTCTCTCTCTCCCCCTTGTTCTTGGGCCACACTCTGTGGTGCTCAGGGCTTACTCCTAACTTCCAGCTCTGCACTCAGGGATTATTCATGGCAAGGCTCAGAGGACCACAAGTGGGGCTAGTGATCACATGACTCAGGTCATGCAAGTATGTTTCTGGTTTTTTGTTTGTTTTTTTTTTTTTTTTTTTGCTTTTTTGGGTCACACCCGGCAGTGCTCAGAGGTTTCTCCTGGCTCTGCACTCAGGAATTACTCTTGGCGATGCTCGGGGGACCATATGGGATGCCGGGGATTGAACTCAGGCTGGCATAGGCTGGCGCGTGCAAGGCAAACGCCCTACCCGCTGGGCTATCGCTCCGGGCCCCCTGGTTATTTTTCATGCTGAATCCCAAATAGTCTTTCTCTTTTTTAGGATGTGACCTGAAGATCTCATTCTTTTTTTTTTTTTTTTTAAGTTTTAAGAGGGGTTACTTACACTTGTTCTGGTATACAATCCAGCTATAGGAAAATCCCAGACTTTAGGTCCTGGCTGGGCCCCGCCACGTGTGGGTTTAGAATCCTCGGCCAGCATGGCTGCTACCACGAGCTAAGACCCAACAGGGAAGAGAGAGGCAAGAAGGAGAGCAGAGGCAAAGAGGAGGAAGAGAAAAGGAGAAAAAAGCAAGATCTCATTCTTTAATTGCTTGTTTATTTTGTTTTTGGGCCACACCTGCCCACTGGTTCTCAGGGATCATTCCTGGTGGGCTCTGGGAGACCATATGGGGTGGTGGAGATCAAGCATGGGTCAGCTGTATGCAAGGCAAGCGCCTACTTCCAGTGCTAACACTCTGACCACTGAAGTTTCTACTCTTAAACCAGGGCCTCAATTGTCAGACTTTTAGCCCATTCCCAAATTATTTGAGTTCAAGGCATCTTCCAAAGATGATTTTTGGTTTTCTATGACTTATCCAGAGAATTCACTGTGAGGGAGGAGCCAATAGATTTATCCTGGTGGTCACTTTGCCTCCTGAGACAGGTTGGACCTGCTCTATGAAGATAGACAGGAACATTAGAGGCTCCTGTTGGTCCCAGCTGGCACTTAATGCCATTGTGTCCCTGATCTAGGTTCCTCTGATCCTGGCACATGTCTCTGAATGATCGGGGTGTGGGCGGGGAGGGGGAAATGATACTACACTAGTGTCTGCTCTGCGGATCTCAGCTAAGACCCAGTAAAGAGCTTCGGTGTATTTCTGAATTCCTGCTCTTCCCCTAGACAATCCTTTGAGTCGAAGCAGATTATCGAACCCTCCAAGCCCCAGATTTTCCATTGGGAAATTGAAATGGCAAAAAGGAACCATTTCACTGTGCTACAGTATGGACTGAATGGGCTAATGTGTCCATTCCTCTTAGCACAGTAGATCAGGCTGTGTGATATATAACAAATGAAGTTAGTTATTGTTGCGACTGATATTCTGCCAGTAAGGGAGGTGCTGTGCATGTGAAGGCTCATGCCTTAGCCTGGGTGGTGGGTCTTCCTCTTGAGCCCTGTTTCCTCTTGTAAGTAGGTGGGGCCCTCAGCCCCTTGGGTACCTGAAAAGAAATGAGGTCACTGCTAATCAAAATCAGCTGTGAGCAAATGTTAATTGTAAGAAAGATGGGAAAGATCTTCCACCAACCTCTTGGGGCTGTCACTGGTGCATTGATTAACTGTGAGGGAAGGAGGTTTACACCTGATCCGTGAATGTCTGGTTTGACCTGCGGAACATGGGCATAAAAGCCAGTTCTCACACACAGACACACACACAGACACACATTCATGCCTATACACACACACACACACACACACACACACACACACACACAGTAAGGGCCAGGGAGCTGTCTCTGGACAGCTCCCTGGTTTGGGGCTGTATCACTTCCATTGCTAGTTTCTTAGATACTTGCATGCAAAGGCTCCAAGAGGGGCCCAGGAGATAGTCTGGAAGTTAAGACACTTCTCTGAGCCCCCCAGTTCAATCCCCAAGCATTTCCAGAAGTCACTCCTGAGCACAGAGCCAGGAGTAGCCCCTGAGCATTACCAGGCATGACCAAAACTTATTCCATGCCAATAAATAAATTCATAAATAAAGACTTAGATGAGCAGACAAGAACCATGCAACCTTCATTCTGCTGGTCACAGCCTCCAAACTCGTGACTCCTTCATCACAAGTTGATAAGGTCCCCCAGTGACTTTGACGGGGGCACCTGTGGGAGAGAGGTGACTTGTTGCAATTTCAAGGACCAAAGAAGTGCAGCATCAGTACTGCATCCCTTTGCCCAGGACTCATACCCAGGAAGACGCCTCTTTCTGTACTCCAGGTTGCACAGATGGCCCAAGAGCAAAAGCTAGCCCAGGCGATGTTTGAAGTTCAAGAACCCCAAGGTTCTGAGATCACATTGTGGGGGTCAGGTATTTTTTGCTGCGGTCTCTAGTTTGCTTTCCAGAAATGGTTTCTGGTAGAAAACCATCTCTGGCCAGCGGGCAGTCTGGTTTTTACCAAGAAGCCAAGGGAATGGAGACCAAGACCCGAGAAAGTTTACTCGGGAGCTCCCTCTACTGGCTCTTGCTTGGTAAATCCCCCCAACCGTTGTTCAACCCCTGCTTCTGATGGGTGCCCACCCACTGGAACCTTTGGTTGCCTTGAGCCATGGAGAATGCAAGACACCCCAGAAGATGCAACTCCATTAACTGACTTCTCTGCTCTCCTTTGTAACTTCATCTTCCATTTACCGGGCGCCGACACAGCGTTCAGCATTTATGTGCATCATTTCATTTAAAACTCACCAGGACTTTGGACTGGAGAGATTGTACAGTGGGTAAGGCAACGACTTCGATCCCTGAGCATAGAGCCAGGAGTATGCCCTAAGCACCAGTCATGTGTGACTCAAGAACAAAACAAACAATCAAAGAGCCCAAAATAATAAAACCTACCACAACCCCCCATAGGACTGGGTTTTACAAGAGACAGCCCAGATGAAGAGAGATTAAGTTTCTAGCTTTGCTGGAGGCACCCAGACATCTCCAGGGGTCCTCAGTGGTCTTCAGATTCTCCAGAGTGAGAACTCGAGAGAAAAAGAACCAAGGGATGCCTCAACATTGCCAAGAGAAATGTTATTCTTACCACCTAAGATACGTAGGTTGTACTTAGCTCTGAGATTGCTCCATCCTGGGACCTAGAGACTTTCCACTGTACAATGCTGCCCATAAAGCAATTAATTACATGTCAAGGCATTTCATATCTGTGCCCCTAACCATGACCGAAATGAGATAGCAGAGACTAAGAGTAATGTCCGTTCCTGAAGAGGGCCTTTTCTGAAGACCTTTGTACAGAGACGGAGAGATGGTACCGGAGGGTTAGGTGCTTGCCTTGAGTGCAGCCAATGCAATTTGATCAGTGGCACCTTGTGGTCCTCTAAACACCATTAGTGCCCCCCTCCCCACCACTGCCCCACCACAGGGTTTGAGTGACAATATATCCCCTGGCTTTGTTGGTTCAGAATCCCTGGGAGGTCTTCAGGCTCTTGAGTACCACTTGGGAGAGCCCCAAAATAAAGACATAAAAATGTGTCACCCATGTTCACACCTTAGTTTTATTGGCTATACCAGGCAGTGTTCCAGGCTTACTCCTGTCTCTGTGCTCAGGGATCGCTCCTGGTGGGACTCAAGGGACCAGGGGCCGGCGATCAAATCCAGGTCGGCCGCATGCAAGGCAAGTGCCCTACCCACTGAACTACTGCTCTGGCCCGCACACTTAGTTTTTAAAAAAATTAAGTCCCCACAAGGGGCAGAAGAGATTGTACAGTGGGTAGGGTCTTGGCTTGCTCATAGTCAACCTGGTCTTCATTCCTGATACCACATACAGTTCTCTGAACCCTCTCACACAGATCCCTAAGCAATGCCCAGAAAACAATGAATAGGTGAAGTCTCGTGAAGTGCCAGGGATGTGTTACAAATGATAGAGCATACGCCTTGGATTTGGTCCCCCAACCCTTGTTCTCCCCCGACCTCCGGTCAACCCCAAACACTGCAAGATGGGCTGTCTCTGGCCTCCCCACCACCACCACTACCACATACAGTAGCAAAAACTAACCACAATAAACAAATTAGCCAAGTCCTGTGTAATATTTAGGGCTAGTTCGGTTCGGGTTAGTCAAAATAAGCATTTTCACTTCTAAATGTCATGAGGTCCTGACTTTCTGGTTGGTGGTGACCGAGACCCAGGTCTAAAGGAGGGTTTTAGCAGCAGAAAAGAATGACTCCTGCCCTGAGTCACTCCTTCCCCTGCTTCAGGTGGGTTTGTGATGGAGACCCCTTAATATTGAGTCCCTTGGGAATTGGGACATAAACAAGCCATTGGTCTTCTGAAGCTTGGTTTCCATCGACCTGCCATTTGGAAATATTTAGGTCCAGGGGAGAATCCCAGACCTTTCCATTTTCAGTACAGGAGAAGAGAGGATCCTCTCCACTTCACGTGGAAGAACCTGTTTCTTCCTGGAGTGTTGAAACATGGGTAAGTCAGGGGCTTTCCTCTCCTTTGTAGCTTGGGGACTGATCTCCCAGTCCAACTGCCCTGAGACAGTAGCCACCACAGATATTTCCTAATGCCTCTGCCCCTGGCTTGAGACCCCCCTACTGTATATGGAGATCTCCTCTCTGCCCCTATATGGCAGAGAGAAGTCAGAAGGGAGTCAGGATGGCTCCTGCTGGTGATATCACAGCAGATACCCCTGGCTTTCTGCAGTACCTCCTGAGAAATCAGGCTTTCATGGTCTTAACCTGAGTGGCTGGGCAGGAAGTATCTGCCCATGAGGTTCAATCCCTCACATCCCAACCCTGGGAGCAGCTCTCTCACTGGCTTGACTGAGGAATGCCACAAACTTGACTTGTTGATGCCTCTTTGTCCAGACCTGCCAAAATTCGAAGCGAATTCCTGTTGGGTCACCTGTTGGTCAGGCCGCCCACCATGTCTACCGAAGGGGAACTTGACCGGCCACCTGAGTGAAGTCCCTCATGCCTCAGCCACCCCCTGGGGATGCCACTGAAGAAGGGGAGGGGGCGCTGGACTTGACTGCTCCCAGGGACTTGGGAGTGATGGCACGCAGATGACTGACCCATCTTGCTTTCATTCTTGCTTATTGTAGGAGCGCCAAGGACCAGGAGGAGCCCAGATGAGTTTTCACAGCAGTTCTCAAACACAAGACACAGCTCATCCTTTGCTTCATGCTTTCTGCAATGTTGCTGCCCCCACTCATCTCCCTGTTCTCCCCCTGTCATAGCAGCCCCTTCCTGATCACCGTCCTCCATTCCCCACCCCCTCAGTGCTCCCTCCCGGTGCGCCTCTGAGCAGGCAGCAGCGTCCGTTTCTGTTTGTCTCCTTCCACCTTTGAGTTCTCTCCAGATGGTCCTCATTGATTCCCCACCCCAGCCTCATGCTAGATTCAGCACTCAGCAACCCTGGTTAGGAGAACCGCAGCCAATCCTACCTCTCCCCAAATGAGTCTGTAGAGTCAGGGCCAGAGCACTCGCATTCAATGATGGTACTGGAAATATGTGAGTGTGACGTAATCAAGGGCAGCTAGGAAGACCAGAAACCCTTTTATCCTAGTCAAGAGGCTAGGATAGACACTTGGGGCTGGTGGAAAATACTAGGGTAGAAAAGAAAGAGAGAAAGACCCTCAGAATCGAATCACCCCTAAATAGAGTATGGAATCACCTAGATTTTTTTCTTTTGTCCAATTAAATTCGCATTTCATTCTACAACATTGTGATGGCTTCACTCTAGACATTTTCATTTCAGACCCAACCTTTTCTTCATGGGTTCTGAGCCACAGGCTCCCGGATGGTAAGGTAAGTAAGTGACCTTTACCCGCCCTGTCTCAGGTGGTTTGTTGTGATCTCAGAAATGTCACCATGACTAGATAACCCTCTTAGGCTGTGAAATGTGTCCTCTGTTGGGTCCTACTGATCCAAGCACCCCTTTAATATGTCCCCGCGAATCAAAATATTAGTCCAGCTTCATAATATATTTCTAAGTCTCTCCCAAACACCCCGGAGTGACCATATCTGAATCTGAGATCATTGTCTGCCTGCAAGACTATCCCTGTGAAAAGCATTCTTTCCTAAGGACCCCCTATACCTACAACATGAATGTATTCCCTCTCCCTCAGAGACACACTATAGAAAGCAGGAATGAAGGGAAGACCGCAGACTCACACTGGAGTTGAAGCTCTTTTCATAAGATTCAGAGTCTGGGGGCTGGAGCAATAATACAGCAGGGAGGGCACTTGCATTTTTTTTTTTGCTTTTTTGGGTCACACCCGGCGATGCTCAAGGGGTTACTCCTGGCTCTGCACTCAGGGAATTACTCCTGGCGGTGCTCGGGGGACCATATGGGATGCCGGGGATCAAACCCAGGCCGGCATGGGCCAACTGCCTGCAAGGCAAATGCCCTACCCGGTGGGCTATCGCTCCGCCCCCTGAGGGCACTTGCATTTGATGCCCAACCTCCCATATGGTCCTCCGAGCCTGCCAGAGTGATTCCTGAGCACAGAGTGGGAATAAACAAGCCCCAAACACTGCTGGATGTGGCCCCAAACCCAAACCAAAGCAAAAAAATAAATAAATAAACCTGCTCTGTACATGCCTCATAGCTTAGCCAGTAAGTACCAAAAAATAAAAACATGAACAACCCAGCATATATGTCAACCTAGTGCTCCGCTATATTCTACAGCCTGTATTTATTAAACGGGGGATGAAAGAAACGCCATACCCATTGTTTATTGGTGGCCTATCAGCCATGATGACACAAACTTAATACATGAGCATGGCTTTTTTCTTATAGTGAGTGGATTAAAGGTTCAGCTAATTCAGGGGCCAGAGAGATAGGACTGGGGGTCAGGTGCTTGTATTATATGCAGTTAACCCTAGTTTGATTCCCCCGGAACTGCCTAAGATCCCCCTGAGCACTGCCCGGATTCATGCCTGAGCACGGAGCTGAAAGTAGCCCTTGGGCATCGCAAGGGCTGTCCCAACAGCCCCTCACACACACACACACACACACACACACACACACACACACACACACACACACACACACACACAAGTTTAGCTAACTCAGATCCACCAGCTCCTTTTCTCCATTCCCCCACCATGAATTTGTGCTTGGGCGCCCTCTCTCTGTTGAACTCAGTGGGGTTCACAGTGGAGCCATGCAGCCCAAGCCCGGTAGAAGAGCCAAATTCATACGCATCCCTTATTCTTTTTCTGCCGTGGCCCAGGCGCTTCAAGCTCTGATCCCTATCCACCAAGTCTTTGCTAAAATGTGCTGGTGACCTGCACCCCACCACTGCCCTTCCCCTTCCGCCCCAGCCCCCTTCCCGCCCCCCACCTCCATGCTTGCTTTTGGCTTCTTTGTCTTTGCTTAGATCCTCACCATAAAACCCACTTGAGATTTTTCTTAAGTGGACCCTCGAGGTCCCCAAGCTCCCAATGTGCCTTTTTCTCCAACAAGGCCTGGGAAAACCTGTCATCTGGCTCTCCAAAGCGTCCAGTTAAAGTGGCAGGAAGGCGAGGCAGTGTGGGAAAGCACAGGGCCTTGGAGCGGAGCTGTGTGAAGAGCAGATACTGTCTCAGTGTCCCAAAGTGAAACAATGCAAAGGCTTGCACCGGAGCCGCTCTGGCAATTGAACAAAAGGGGCAGGGGTGGAGTGGGGTGGACTTGCGGTCACTCTCCTGCATCCAAAGAGTCCTTAAACATATGCCCTCCTAAACACCCCAACAGACTGGCTTCTAAGTGGGATTCCCCAGAGCGTCCCTCTTCATCAGGTGGTGAAAGCAAGCGTGTATTCAGCAGGGGAAGGGGACCGGAAACAGCTCCTATTATGCGTGCCGAGATTCATCTTCCCCCACCGGGCTAATGGCAGAGCCGACAAACTTTCCAGAGTCAGAAAAAAAAATTGATCAGGGATGCCAGTGTGAAAAGGGGCGATGGAGAACTTGGCTGTCCTGCCCACTCCAGGTCTGCACCTCAGGCATCTTCCTTGGCAGTACCGAGACCTTCGGGGCTGCTGGGTTGAACAGGGAGTGGACAGAGGGGTGGTCACTGCAGCTCCCCATCTTGCTGGTTTGAGACGAATGCCTTATGTTTTCGGAGGAGGCTCTCTGGGGTGCAGGAGAGCTTTCTTATAAAGGATTATGGAGCTGGGGTGGTCTCAGAGACAGATATTTGTGCGTGGGAGAATTCTTTTGGCTAAAGGACTCCTTAAGAAGAATCCTTTTGTGGGGTCTGAGTGAAAGTATAGCGGGTAGGACTTTTGCATGTGGCCAACATGGGTTCAATCCCTGGCACCCCTGAGCACTGCCAGGATTGATCACCTCTTTGGGTATGGCCCAGACACACACACACACACACACACACACACACACACACACAGGAAGAAAAAAGAATAAATTTGTTCCATTTCTCAGATTGCTGCTGAGAAAGTTTAGACAAATCCAGGCAAAGACGGATCATTGAACCCTGTGCCAGGCCAGGGGTGTTCTGCAGGCGTGAGGCCAGGGCAGGGCTGGAGCATCGAGGCTGTGATGGCTCCCCCACAGAGGCAGCATCGCGCAGTCTAGCTCCTATCTGTGATTTGGCGCTGAGATTGGAGCCACACAGACACGAGCTGGACCCAAACCTTGGTTTTACAACGCCAGCTTGTTAAGAGTCTCAGACACGTCACTGGAAACCAGCTAGTCAGTTTCCCACAATTTTGAGGTTGGGAAAAAGAGCAATGATTGTCTAGGGAGTGATTCCTGTGTTTCTAAACTCAAGAATCTATAATAATGGGTAGGTACCGTTATTATAACTGACACCCTTAGTATTATGTAAGAACGCTGATGAAAAGTACCTGTCAGGGGCCAGAGTGATAGTACAGCAAGGTGGGGACTTGGCCCAGGTTTAATCCCCAGCACCCCACTTAGTCCCCTGATCACTCCAGGAGTGATCCCTGAGCACTGACAGGTGTGCTCCAAACACAAAACATGACCCAAAAGTGCCGGACGTGCTCTCAGTAGCGCTGCTCCTCTCTGCTTGCCACTCTTCCTCCGCTTCTTCCCGCCACAGCCACCTGCTCCCTACCGAGGACACCTCTAGGCTTCACCAGCTCATTCCTCCCCTGGGCTTCTTCCCCCCACTGGGTCCCTTTGGTTGTTTTCCTAGTCGTTGACTTCCCCCTGTTCTTGGAGGATGCAGGAGGTTCGGAAAGACTTTCCCAGGAGTCACTGAGAGAGGACACTCATATCTTTTAAAGGACTGTGGGACAGTGGCTGACGGACCACCCCCACTGCAACCCAGTGAGGGTGCATGAGAGGAAACAAGGCCTCTTCTGGCATCGGACACTCAGAGATGGGTTGGCAGACGGCCTTGAACAGGCTCCGATCAGCTTCCGGTTCACTGCCCAGGTCCTTAGCTTGACTGCTCAGCAAGGAGGTAGGCGCCTCAGTGCTTAGCAAAGAGTGGAGGCCCCACGGGGAAAGCCAAGGTCCCAGTGGAGATGCTGGCTAAGTATCTGCAGTTGTCTTTGCTAAGCCACAGGCGTCCATCTCCCGCATCTAACCAATGAGCTAGCTTCATGACAGCAGCCAAACAAGGACCAGGCTAAGAGGCGCCCTCTTCTGGAAGAGTGGGGAACTTCCGTTGAGCCCATCCCAGCGGCTGCTGTGGTGATCTTGGTTCCATTCTGACCGCTGCCCTCAGCTGTCCTCAGCTGCAGAGCCTGAGCACATTTCTTTCCTTTCCAACTTGACCTCATTTGTTAAGACATGGATTCAGGATTTACTGAAAGCGGTTTCGGGGCACACCTCCAATCCCACCCACCTCCTGTCAATGAATTTAGGTGACCTGGAGCCTAATTCCTCCATGGGACACAGAACTAGAAAGCAGATTGTGTTGTTGTTACTGTTGTTGTTGTTGTTGTTGTTCTTCTTCTTCTTCTTCTTCTTCTTCTTCTTCTTCTTCTTCTTCTTTTTTTATTATTTTTTTTTTTTTTTTGCTTTTTGGGTCACACCCGACAATGCTCAGGGGTTCCTCCTGGCTCTGCACTCAGGAATCACTCCTGGCGGTGCTCGGGGGGACCATATGGGATGCCGGGGATCGAACCCGGGCCGGCATGGGCCGGCCACTTGCAAGGCAAACTCCCTACCCGCTGAGCTATCGCTCCGGCCTCCTCCTCCTCCTCCTCCTCCTCCTCCTCCTCCTCCTCCTCCTCCTCCTCCTCCTCTTCTTCTTCTTCTTCTTCTTCTTCTTCTTCTTCTTCTTCTTCTTCTTCTTCTTCTTCTTCCTTCTTCCTTCTTCTTCCTTCTTCTTTTTATTCTTCTTCTTTCTTCTTCTTTCTTCTTCATTTTTTGTCCACAACTGTCGATACTCAGACTACTCCTGACTTTGCACTCAGGAATTACTCCTGACAGACAGTTCTTGGGGTTGACCATATTGGGTATTGGGGATCATCTAATCCAGGATGGCTGAATGCAAGGCAAGTGCCCTACCCACTGTACTATCTCCACAACCCCAAATTTCATTTGTTTTCATTGCCAGGGATTTAACCCAGAACCTAAGACCTGCAAAATATAGGCTTGCCTCTGAGGTTCAACCCCAACCTTAAGTCATGTTTGTCTAAATAGTCTCTTTTGCCCCGCCCTTTATTCTTTTTTTAATCTCTGTGGTTTATGTGCTGTCTAGAGAAACAATGTTTTCTGTGACTACGCCAACAGATGTAAATTTATGTTTACCTAAAGGCTCGTCTCAAATCTCTCCCAGTAAAAAATCCTACTCTGTGCCTTTAAAAACACACATGACCCACAAAGTCATTAATCCAGGCTGACTTCATTGAAATGCAGCTGACACAGGTGATGGGGTAAACCAGCCTTTCTGTGTCCCTGACAGCGGGCCTCAGCTGATCCCAGGTGATAAGGCATGTTGGGAGCCAGGGCGAGTGCTGGCCTCCTCCCATTGATATTTCTCCTGCCCACTCGCCTCCCTGCTGCCCTGCTCACATGCATACATACACTCCTGCATGGAGCTAAAAATAAACAGCTGCTCGTGGGCTGCCGGAGGGGTGCCCTACGCCATGCAGTCAGCCACTGTCTCCCTCCCTCTCTCAGGCTTAAGCCACAGGATGGAGGACAGGGTCAGCTGATGCTTACACCAGAGTCTCTACACTAGTGGCAAAGGCTAGGTTAGAGAGAGAAAGATCTGAGAGCACACTGATGAAAGAGAAGCCCCCCCACATTTGCTGACTCCCAGACCTTGACCCCTACCCCTGTTCCCAGTCATGGGCCCCTCTGGGAAATGCATTGGCACCCAGGAAAACGATTAATCAAGGAAAGTTGATCATTGGAGTTGGTAAGAAAGATTCACCATGCATGAAGCGCGGGCTGCAAATAGCTCTTCTCTTCTTGTTCCCCACTCTGAGGCCAGAAGCAAGGGGTCAGGACTTAGGAGGTTGTGTGGGGAAGGAGTGTTGTCTGTATGGATGAATTGTGTGTGTGTGTGTGTGTGTACGTTTTCCAATCTAGAAGAATTCTTTCCACCTCCATCACTCCACCAAGCAATAAACCCTTTGTTGTGTTGAGGTGTGGCATGCTGCCTGCTGGGGTGGGGAGCAAAAACAAAACCCAACCACACAACCCCTTGGATACAGATAGGAAGCTCCCAATCACACACATGGTCCCCATTAAAATACCGCTAATCCACCGAGCTCATTCTCCAGGGACATGATGTTTCAGGTGGACGTGGAAAAAATTGATCCTTGGTCTTTTTCCAGCCAGGGTAAAACCCTCACCCAGTCTTGAAAAGTCCTGAACACGTCACCAGAGATGAAACATTAGAGGCCTTTGTTGCTTTTCTCTTTCACCATTCCACAAAAGTTGTTTATGGGCTAAATGCCCTGCCATCTGGTCAGACTCAGGTGGGTTTCCTTGGGGGTGGGAGGAAGGGAGTGAGGACAGGGACGTCAGGGGGCTGCTAGCAGGGGTCTCTCGCTCTCTACTATCCCTCCCACCCCCTGCTCTGACTCGTCTGAGACCCGTGGATTTGTGAATCGGCTTCCTCCTCCCCCTGCACGCAGGGGCGCCCTAACCCTGCTGGCCATTTGCAAAGGGCCCTCCCTGAATCGCTTGTGTTCCGTGGCAGGCCTGTCCCTACTCTGGGAGTCTGTCTGGAACTTGGATTCGTGCTCACTGGGAGCTGATTCCGTGGGAGACTGAGCAGGATGCGTGGGCACAGGAAACAGAAGAAGGGAAAGAAGGAGGGAGAGAGGGAGGGAGGGAAGGGGAGCCTAGGAGAAAAAAACGGCAGCCGTAGACTCTGTGATTTACGTCACTGGAGGAGCCGAGGAGCCGGGGCTATCAGCCCGGCAAACACACAGATTCCATCCCGCTTACAGCTTTCGCCTTCTCTGCTCCTGTGACCCACTGCAAAAGGAGTGGGAGGGGTTGTGGGGCGGGTAAGGACGCGCGCCCCAGTCCCAGGGCCTAGCCGCACGGGGCAGCGGAGGGCGTCTGGGTGGGAGGGGGTATTGTCCTGGGCACGCCCCTCCCGGGCACTGCCCGCTCGGTGCAGACGAGGCTCCAGCCTCCTCTGCAGCTGCCCAGCCCAAGCCAGGGGTGGCGCCCGCCTCGGTCGCCTCGGCTGCTCAGTGGCTGCGCCGAGCACAAAGCGCTGTCTCCGAGCAAAAGCCTCTTTTCGGCTGCACCAGACCCACCAAAGAGGAGAATCTGCACGTGACGTCAGTAGCTGCTGACTGACGCAGGTGGCAAAGGAGACTCAAGGCGGCTGCTCCGCGCTGCCTTCATGAGTCTATTTTCTCCAACCCCCTCGTAGTGAATTACTAGAACGCAACACACACAGACACACAGACATACAGACACACAGACTCACAGACACACAGACATACAGACACACACACACACACACACACACACACACACACACCTCTCAAAACATGCATTTCCAAAGGCGGTGTGTTGCAAACACAGCGCGATTTTTGCAAAAGCATGGGTAGGAAACGTGGGAAGGGGACGGAAGATTTTTTTTTCCTGCCCCTCATTTGGGAATCTCCATCGTGGATAGCTTTAGATTCTAGCGCTCTCCTGGGAAGCTTCTCTGGAAAAGGGGGGCCCTCAGTACCACCCCACCCATCTCTCCCCCAGCAAAAAGGCAATCTGGTCAATGGAGACTTGCAACACTTAAAAGAATACAACCGCTCCAAAGCCTTTGCTTGGGGAGACTGCATGGAGCTCCGCAACAGGCAGGAAGGAGTTCTCGGGAGCAAGGATATAAGAAACATTTGGTTCTTTCTCTGCTTTGGAAACAAAATAGCTGCAGCAAAGCCACGGAGCCTGGTGGTGCAGAAGAAAGTGGGGAGGGGGTGCTTGGTTCACATTTAATGTTTTGGACTTAGAGTTCCAGCGAAATGCCTTTGTGTGCGAGGTTTTTTCAGTACTTGCTAAAAATAGCATCAGGGTTTGATCGTGTTCCAGAAATAGACGGAAGGCTGTGCTGGGATAAAAACCCAGCGCGGGTGGAAGAAAACCTGGACATCACCGCACCCCCCCACCCCCCCAACTATGTCTGGAAATTAATTGTTGGATTTTTTCCTCTTCTCTCTCCTGTCTCCCTCTCTTTCCACTTTCTCTCCCCTCTCCCTGTTTCTTTCTCTCTCTTAAGGAGTTCCCGTTTGGGTAAGTAATATTATGTGCATGCCGCAGACTGTGAGTATGAGCTGAGGCTTACTTTGTGCATGCTCTGGGGTGATTTCTGTTTCTTTTCTTTTTCTGTTTTGTTTTCCTTTCTAGAAAGAGGACGGTGGGTCTGAGTAGGGGGTGAGGCGTGAGCTGTCTGTGTGCGCATAATGAATTTGGGGCTGCATGCAAGGAAACTGAAAAGGGGGAATTCTTGCAAAGCTGGGAATCACCCTGACGAATCTCTGAATCAATAGCGGCTGCAACTCTCTCTGTATCTATGGGTCGGCGCTGTTGAGCCCGTTTCTCTCCACCGCCCACTCTCCTCCCCGTCTTCTGTCTTAAAGGGTGCCCAGATAGAACTTAATGGGCCATCTCTCTGCTAGATTAATAGACGATGAGTTATAGATTAAAACTGCACGAATGGGGCTTGGAGGGGAAAGGTGGGTGGGGGGGGGGGCGGAATTTTCCTGTTTCTTTAGTTCCTTTGACAAACTTCCTTACTGTTTTCGGGATGTTTGGGGGAGCGGCGTGACTCAGGTCAGGGCTGGCCCAGGGAGCGGTAGCTGTCCATGGAAGGCAGGTGCTGAAAATTCCCAGGTCCGCTGCAAGTTCCGCTTCCAGCGCCAGGGGGCGGGATAGGCGCCAGCGCGGACAGCCCCGCCCAGGCTAGGGAAGAGGGACGCGGAGAGGAGGGGGTTAAAGATGTTCAAAAGGGATAGTCGTGACTTCGGTGAGCGCTTTGGGGGAAAAGGAGGGGTGAGTGGGAAGGAAAGGGAAAAAAAAATTTTAAGGAGGGGGAGCCAAGTGTTAGATTCGAGGGATGCACCGAGGCCCAGCGCTCCAGGAACCTAGAGCCGCGCTCGCCGGCTTTTCTCGGCAGACAGAGGTCGGGCAGCGTCCGGGTCTCCACTCCCGGCGCCCGCACGTTCCCGCCAGTGGGTTTGAAAGATTGCTCTCCGGGGAAGGCGACTCCCCAAATAAGAAACTCAAGGTTGCTTTACTCTGATGTTCATGCGCCCCCGCCCACCCACCCCCGTCCCCAGTATACACGCATTGTATTGTACAGTTCCAGGGAGGTGATGGAGAGGTTGGTGCAGGCGTCCGTGCATTACGGCATTTTTTTTACTGTCCCCCACCCCTTCCTTCTGGATCTCAGTCATGGGAACCCCAAATGAGCCGGTGGCTTGAATGAATTAGAAAGCAAAGCACAGGAGTTGAGAGCGCTCCCCACGCGTTTGGGGGGAGCATCAGTGGAGCCTGGAACTAAAAGGCAAAGGGGGGCTTCGGTTCTGCACGCCAGCTCCGGGTTTGGAGAGAGGGGTGGGAACTCGGGGAGGGGCTATTCTCCTTCCCGGCGCCAATAGTATGGGGGGTGGGGGCGGAGAATCAACAACTCCTTGGCGTTTGCGGCTCACCCCAGGAACAGATTCATTGCAAAGCTCCAGACAATTTGGCCAAACCTGTAGCAGACAGGTGAGAAAGGAGCAAGGTTATCAGAGGCCAGGGGGACAGTGGGGGGGTGACTATTGATCACACACAAATATTCCTGCTGACCGACTCCTCGGGAAGAATGAAATGCCTCCTTAAAGGAGACCGCCAGGGTGAGCTGTAGGCGAAGGGGAAAAAGCAGTGAGCTTGTGTGTGTGTGTGTGTGTGTGTGTGTTCGTGCGTGCACGTGCACGCGCGCAGGGATCTCCTAAACATAATTAAAGAAACAACAACAACTAGGGATGGTGAAGTTAGTATTGGGGGCTCGCCTACAGGGGAGAGAGGAGAGTCCAGATTCTCTGTGGCATCTGACCCCCATCCTCATCCCAGAGGTGACCTGCCCCCACCCAGGGCACGGAAGGTGCAGCCCCGAGTGGTAAAAATGGGTGGAGTTATTTTTAGTTCCAGAAGCATTTTTTCCTCCCTCCCTGGGAAGCCCTCCCTGGCTGAAGCTGAGTATTCAGCAACTCAAATAGTAACAAAGGCTATTACTGATGGTGTAGAGGACACGCAACGCAGCAGCCCACACTTCGTCTTGACAATTCAGCCTCGCTGCCCACCCTCTGACTCCGCGGCATTCACCCGACCTACTGGCTGTCTTTGCCAAGCCTCGCCCCTCTCGGCCCCTCTCAAGTGGCTGCTGGTGGTTGTGTTTACAAATTCTGCAAAGGAAATCGCTGGGGGAGACGCGGGTGTTGGTGGTGGTTGTGGTGGGTGGGACGCGATCGGGCCGGGAGGGGGAAAGGAGCGCAATAAAGCACTTGCAACACGTGGAAGGGCTTTGAAGGGGGCAAGAAGTTGGACGTCCCATGTCCTTATCCCCTTCCCCACTCAATGTCGCCCTCCTTCATGGCTGGGCACCATGCACAAGTTTACCCCCGAAGTGGATCCTATTAAATAATTCAATGGTCGCGGTGTAATTTGGGTTGGAACCAGCACGGATTCCCAAGTCGTGACTGCAAACAGTGAGTAATGCCCGCGGGCTGCGTCACGGCTCTAGTCACAGTTCATTCCGAACTGGGAAGGAATCGTGACTTCGCCTGGAGACGTCCCCTACATGGGAGGGGGAGGGAGTGTTTTCAGACTAGTGGGGTTCGGAGCTGGGGGGAGAAGACCTATCTAACCAATGAAAACCGCTGCTGGGGGCCGGGGGGGCTCATCTGAACTCCGCCGCTCGCTGTCTCGCTCTGCCCCCTGCGCGCGGGGCATCTCTCTGCCCCCTCCCGGCGGGCGCGCTCTCTCCTGCGCTCGCTCGCTCGCTGCCTCCCGCGCCCCGAGAGAGAGAGAGAGAGAGAGAGAGAGAGAGAGAGAGAGAGAGAGAGAGAGAGAGTCCTCAACAAGTTGGAGGCAGGCAGGCACGCAGGGGTTAAGCTCGGGAAGCCGCAATTACCAAGATCGTGACCCTCCCACACAGTACAGTAACTTATATACTTACCTGGAAGAACCTGCTTGGCCGCTGGGCAAACACCGTGGAGGGGGGCAGGGAGGCAGCGGGAGGGCAGCGGGCCCGGTCTGGAGGGGCTCGGGCTGCAGCTGTGCGGACGGGACCAGCGCGCTCCCGCGGCCTCGGGACCCAGGTAAGGAGCAGGGGGTTGGTGCACCGCTCGGTCAGTAGTTGTCAGGCTTTAGGGTCGCTGAGCAGACTTTTAGTTTTCTTTTCCTTTCTTTTTTTTTTTTTTTTTGGGGGGGCGGTGTGGGGGGTGCCAGGTGGCTCCGCAGCGGTGCAGCGTGTGGAGCCCCCTCCGGCGCGCCGGGCGCGCAGACGCTCGGAGGGTGTGTGCGTGCGTCCGTTGGCTGCCGAGCGGGGCTAAGCCGTGGGGAGGTGGGTGGGTCGCAGAGCTGCGGCCCGGTGATGGATGGGCGCAGGGGGCGTGTGCCGGGGCGGGGGTCGACTGAGACTTGGGGAGGCTGAGGCTACTTGGCGTTCTCCGGGCAAGCTTGCAGGGTGCGCGCCCGCACTCTCCCGCACGTCGATTTCAGGGCGGCCGAGAGCAAATAGGGCAACCTTTTCCCCAAGTTCTTGGCAACGTTTGTAGCATCCCACCCGGGCTGAGTGTGTCCCCGCTGGGGGCGCTACCGTCGGCGACACAGGTGGTCCCATCGTTCCTTTGCCCGTAACCTTCTTGGTGGTCATTGATAGGGAGGAGCGGACTGGAGGGAGGGGGCCGGGAAGGGGGGAGTGGATTAGCAAGAGAGGATAGAGGCAAGGTGGTGTTGCACTGAGGAGGGAACCCCGCAAAGTTTGGATGCTGGGGACGGCGGAGGGAACCAAGGGGGAGGAAGAGGGCAAAAGGCAGAAGGGAGGAAAGCCGCCGCCTCCCCCCCCTGCTCGCCCCTAGTCCCCCTCTCTCCAGCCCCCAGCCGACGCGGGAATCGCCTCTCGCCTGCGATTCTCGCGGCTCACCCCTTTTTGTTCCTCTCAGCATTCTGCAGAATGGGTGTGGAGGGGGCAGGGGGCGGGGAAGTGCAGCCCTGGAAAGGGCACCTGAGGCGAATGGGGCCATTAGACACCCAACATCTAGACGAGTGTGAGGGTGCAGGGGGAGGAGCTTCGCCGCCCTCCTGAGCATTTCAGGTCTAGGGGGTGGGTGCGGGGGTGGGCCCGAGACATCGTTCTTTTCTAGAAATAGTCTGAGCAGCCTGGAGTTGGGGGTTTATTTCATGCCCACCTTTGCCGGTCATTTTCTGTCTGGATTTGGGGAGGGGCGGTCCTCGGGTCTCATAGACAGGGGTCGCTCTCCTGAACCGCCCTTGCTCCGTCTCTCGTGCTCCTCCCCCTTCCCCTCGACTGGGAATAGAAGTCGGGGGGGGGGGGGTCCCGACCAGTTTTTATATTTATTTCTATTTCTCAACAGCCATATTTTAACTTGTTCCAGTCTGGGTTTTGTTGAATAATTAGAAATGGAAATATTTTTTCCCCTCCCTCCCCCTTCTGGAAAAAAAAAAGGGAAATGTGAGCTGTCTCCTGATTGGTGGGTGACGATTTTAGTCCGCACCAATGAGCTGGCGGCCTGGTCTGTATTTATTTAGTGCTCTGGGGGAGTTTTTTCTCTTTACGCAGCGCCAGTAGTCGCGGCTGGATCCTCGGCTGGGGGACTAGGAGGGACTAGAGGGGGTTCTGGGGAAATCCGAAGTGTGCCCGTTCAGAGATCCGCGACCTTGCAAGCCGAGGCTGGCGGAACCCCGAGAGGGGAAAGGCGGGGGAGAGAGAGAGGCAGAGCGAGAGAGAGCGAGGCTGGAGGCGCGGGGTGCCGGGTCTCCGGGAGAGGGGTGGAGGCTGGGCGTCGGGATCTCTTCGCCCCGCCGGGCGCCCTGCACACCTCTCCGGCGGCGCTGCGGGCTGAGTTGGGGGCATCGCGGACGGCGCGGAGCCGGGGAAGGGACGCGTCGGGGGGTCCCGGGCTGGGGCTGCGCGCGCTGGCTCGGGCAGGCTGGAGCCGCCGTGGGAGCGCGCCGGGGAGACCCGGCCGGCTCGGCTGCGGGGTTCAGAGACATCCGAGGCGGCGGCGGCGGCGGCAGCGGAGCGAAGAAGCCGGCAGACTCTGACCTTCGCGAATCTTTTTGCGGTCTGGGCTTGCTGTACATAACTCAATAGCCGGAAGCCCTTACCCCAAAAAAGCATTCGCGGAGGGCGCACTCGTCGGGGAGACGCCAGCCACCAGCGATCGCCGAAGCCCGCGCCTTCCCGTAGCGCCCCGCGCCCGAGCCTTTTATTTTTTATTTTTTGCCCGTTTTCCACCCGGGAATCGGTCCTCGCCCTCCTGTCCTTCCCGCGCTCCCCGAGGCTCCGGGCACCCGCTCGCCCTCCCGCGCGGGTCCCTTCCTGCCTCCAACTTTCTTTTTAACCCTTTTTTTTAAAAAATCGACTTGGTTAGAGCAAGGTGGGGGAATAGGAGCAGGTGGTGTGCGTGTGTGTTTCGGAGAAGTGAGAAGAAGCTAAAATACAATAAAAGTTTACCGAAGTTGTGTCTTCCCCCACCCTCGCCCACACCCAGGGGAAAAAAAACACAACCGGTCTCCTGCTGCAAAGGGATGGTCTGGCCTCAGGGTCAAGCCAGTGCTTGGAGTAGGAACCGATTGAAGATATTTTCATGGTCATGTTTGACCCCCGTGAGCCAAGTCTGCAATATGGGGCGGGGAACCCTGCAAGGAGGGGTGGAAGGCCTTCAGCACCCCCTATCCTGGTGCAGGGGGGTCCCCAAGGTGAGATGAGCTGCAACCATAATTGGTTCGCTCGCAAAAAAAAAAAGGAGGGGGAAACACCCAGAGCCCCCCCGCCCGCTCCCTGACTCTTCTCCCCCGCCCCACGGGCGCCTGTTTCCAACCTAATTTGGGGCGTTTTGCAGCCTGAGGGGCTCCCCATCTCTCCTCTTCCCAACTGAAGAGCCGGGAAGAGGCTAAAATAGGCGAAAGCCCGGGAATCCCCCGCAGAGAAGCAGCTTTGGAGAGCTGCGCTCGCACCGGCTCAGCTGCTAAAGCAGCGGCCGCCAGCAGCAGCCTCGTCCAGCCCAGCCGGGGGTGCGGGGCAGAGCTGCAGGAGTGGGGACCGGAGGGGCCCCTCCTTCCCGTCCGCGCCTTGCAGTCGTGACCACCTTACTCACCAGTGGCACCAAGCAGGCCTTCCCCTTGCTCTGCATCCCTGCGCCCTTCCCCAGCTGGAAACACTGCTGGATGCCCTTAGGGACTGGACCAGAAGGGCACTCAGACGTCCACAGCGTCCACAGGGATGGACACTGAGCAGGAGTCTAGGGGAGGGACAGGCCAGATCCCAGGGCTGGGATCCTTTGCCAGAGGGCTTGAATTTTTCCCTCCTACGCAGACACCCCACACGCTGTTCTTCCAACTAACTAGAGGCCCACCCTCATTTTCCCTCTCCAGTTGCTGAGCCCCCGGCCCCACAGCTTCCCCGGGTACAGAAAGGGCTGACGGAGCCTAGGGAGCTGGCCAGAGGCAGTTTGCTCCAGCTCAGCCGGGGAGAAGACACCTTCGCCTCCTCTCCAAAGCTCTAGGGCTAAACCAGCCCCGCGCTCCCCAGATAAAAGAGCTGTGCCCTCCCCGATGACGGTTTCTGAAAGAGTAAAAGGGTCTCCATGATGTGCAAAGGAGATGGGGCGAGTGCAAAAGCTCTGGGGGCGCTTCCTCCACGCCTCTCACCTGGGGCGTTGTGGAAGCCAGAGGCTCACGAGGGAGAGGCGTGAGAGCCACAGTAGATTAAAAATAGCTGCACCCCGTGTCCCTTCTGTCCTCTGTTTCTCTCTAGCTGCTTCCATCCCCCTCCCCCAACCTAGCCAGGGAAGCCCCATCTCTGCCCCTCCGCCCCGGATGAGGGAGAGAGGTGATCCCAGAGAAGAAAACTTTCCCAAGTAGAGGTTGGGCGACCGCATCGAAGGGGCCCAGGTCCTTGCGCCCCTGAATCTCGGTTTCCCACCCCCTCAAAGACTGCCAGGTTTGGGGCTGGGGTTCAGGGCCCAGGCGCCAAGCTCGCGGCTGGCGGGCGGGCATCGTGCGCCCAGCGCCGGGCTCGCCTCTCCTGGCGCAGACAACTGTTGCTGGCCCCGCTGGCGCGGCTGCAGCACCGCGGCGAGGCGGCTGCTTGCCCAGGGCCGGGCTGGCAACCTCGTGATCTCCGTAGGCGCCCTGAGGGTGGGGGGAGGCCTGCAATGTCCCCCGCCCCTCCCGGGATCCCTGCAAGGGACCCTCCCCTTTGCCCTTCGCCAGCGGTGAAAATCTGTAGTTTTGAGGGCCTCTTCCCGCCCTGCCCAGAAGGGGCAGTTTGCAGTAGTGGGAGCTGATCCGCCCCAGAACTGACCCGCCTTCATCCTCACTTTGTCTCTGCTGAGGGATGAGGTGAAGAGGTCGGGGCGGCGTCTCTGAACTACAAACCGCGAACGCGCACTCTCTGGGTTTGGGGAAAGCCACGTCCAACTTCTAAGCGCTCCCTGATGGTGGCAATCTTTGGGGGTCTCTAGAAAAGAAGTTGGAGAATATCTGGAGACCCCCACAGAAGCTGGAGACCCTCACACAGGTGGGGCGGTGGGAAAGGGTGGTGCCTGGTGCTTTGAGGGAAAACTTGGTAGCTGAATCTAGCAGCTTAGCTTAGCTTTGACCAATGGTAATGGATGGAGCCGGGGTCCTCTTTGGCGATGAGGATGGGTGAAGGCTCCACAGCGGCTCCTCCCTGCTGCCCCGTCCTCTGTGGCTAGGCCTGGCTCACGCTCTGCCTCCTGGTGCCTCGGTCCATCTGCCTGCGCTCTTCTCTCAGCTCTTCCCCTCCGGCCCTCTGGCCCCTTCTCTTTTCCTTCCAAGACTTCTTGCTGGGGGTACTTGGCCTTTTCAGTTTTAGTTTGGCAGCTAAGGAAGAACTTGTCTCCAAAATTCTGGGTTCACCTGCTGCCATCTCAGACTCCTCTGTCCCAGAGGATTTTTCAGAAGGTGTATCTGGAAGAGGTTGTTCTGGGGGGTAGTTCTGAAAAGTCCCACCCCCTCCTCTCAGCCACCTCCCCCCCAGCCTTGTAACACACGGCCCAGATGCACCCTGCAGCCCTTTCCCTTCCCTTCAGCCTCTTTGAGTCTTGATTTGCAGCAAGATACCCCAGTCCCCCAGCCTGCCCATTCTCTCAGCCAGGACACTCACCTTGCACATCTGTTTTGCTTTCTCAGATGCCCACCACGTCTCGACCAGAGGCCTGGAGGCCGGAATGAGGGTGGTGTCTGCAGGAAGGAGCTGAAGATGAGCTCTGGAGTTCCAGGTGAGTGCAAAGCGGTCCTCCATGGTCTGGGCAGGCCCAAGGGGGATTACACACACATACTGGACTCTTGGTAGCACAGGGAATGCAGTGCTGGGGACTCGGCTCTGAACATAGCTTTTGGCAGAGAAAGGCAGCAGATCTCGGAGGCACAAGACAGACTGTGGTGATCATGATCTTCCACAGGATTCAGACGTTGGCGTTGGACAGTTCCTAAGGCCCCAACTGGAGACTCCGGGCTGTCCTCAATGGGACACATCGTTTACCATCTAGCCCGACTACTTAGGCTATTTTGGGCCTTTTGGAGGGTCATGAGGTGGTGTAGAGTTAAAAGATCATTTGCCGAACATGATTTTTCTGAGAAACTAAAATAATCTTTTATCTCCCTACCTAGATAGAATTCAGCATGGGACAGGTAGGGAAAGTTTTAGGGTATTGATTTAGGAGCGAGAGAATGAGGCAATTAAGCTCTAAATGCACTTACTTTCCTATTAACCATTAAAAAAAACCCTTTGCTATTGAGGTTTTGTTTCACTGTCTTTCTGAGTTTCAGCGTCATACTGTGATTCTTATTGGGGAATTTAGTTCAGGTCTTGGCAGAGAATGTTGAAGCCCGGGGACTTCTTGATTTGTGATGATGGGAGAAATCGAGCTACCTAGCAAATTCTTCTGGGTCTTGTTGGCAAAATGTAGGAAGTGGCTCGAAATCTTAGAGAGAAGCTTGAGGTTTATGGCAGAACAAAGGCCCATGCCACTAAAGACCTTCAGGTCTAGCAGAGTGATGCGTGGTCTTCCCCAGAGGGATCAGCCTGCATTTTGTGCAGTGCTTACATTTTGAGAGTGAATGAAAATAATAAAGAAGTGGACTGGAGCCTTCTGTAATATTAACCAGGTAAAGCGAGGACCAGGCCATCCTATCATTGGCCAAACCTAACTTCTTTCAGATACTCCTTAACTATTAGGAACTGAGTCTTGTAGCATCTGTCTTAGAGCAGGAGGATGGTATTCATTCTAAGAAGTTAACTTGGGACTGGAGCGATAGCCCAGCGGGTAGGGCATTTGCCTTGCACGTGGCCGGCTCATGCCGGCCTGGGTTCGATCCCCGGCATCCCATATGGTCCCCCGAGCACTGCCAGGAGTAATTCCTGAGTGCAGAGCCAGGAGTAGCCCCTGAGCATTGCCGGGTGTGACCCAAAAAGCAAAAAAAAAAAAAAAAAGAAGTTAACTTGTCCCTTCTTAATGGCTATTTCCATTAATTATGGAATAATCCAAGCAAATGCAATGGGGAAAAGGATTGTCTTGTCCACGTGGATTTCAATCACTTTTTCAGTCACTTTTGAAAAATTTGTCAGTGGTTTATGCTTGAAATTTAGATAAAACGTAGTATGTAAAAGCTGTGAAGAACAATCGAGGCTCTCTGGAGCAATACTTTTTATTTCATAGATAAGACTCAGAGGTTCAGAAAGGTCTCAAGGTCACAGAGCTGGGGTTCAAATTCCAGTTATTTGTTCTCAGATCTGGGTAATTTCTTTCTCATGAAGTATTTCCTCCCACTGTCAAATAACAGATAAACCCGCCCAGCGCCTTGTAATAGATTTCCTTCCCAACTGACACGCACGTAGGATGTCAGGGTATAAAGAAGAGTTGACAGAAGGTTGCTTCTGCTTGAAATGAGCATTCTGGGGTGGAGGGGCGCACCTAGGTTCGTCATGACCCTCATCCCTCGCCTGTGACACAGCCTAGACCCGGGGCCTCCATGTTGACCTCGCTTGGCTGAGCACGTCATCAACAGAAGAAAGTTGCTGTGTCACAGAATCCAAGTCTTGTCTCCTTTGGAGGCTCTCTTGGCATGGGGTTGTTCACAAACTGCTCCCCATTATTCTGTGTCTTTGGCAGCAGCTGGAGTCTTGCATTTCTTGCCTGCTAGGCTTGAGTATGAGCTATCCGGAGGGGTGTCAGCCCTGTTCGAATGCTTCCAGGAGCGTCTAATCACGTTGCAAGCAGAGAAGGTCCTTGAAAGGAGCTTTCAGACCATGTGGGGATTCCTTTGATCTCTGTGATATCTTTCAGGAGGCAGTGGCTGGATCTGGTCAGCTTTCAACTTGAGATTTCCTTATATCTACTTGGATTTGCTAAGCTTTGCTTAAACCCACCCGAGCCCTAACTATTACTGCTCTCTGTCTTCGGCTGCTCATCCTTCTCTCAGTGGCAGCCATGTTGATGCCATATCGATCACGTGCTCAGCACATGGGCCCAAGAACTCTGCTGTGTGTCCACTCCCAACACATCACGCTGGTGGCCTGCTCGTCCACTTCCCCACAGTTCCCCTGCCTTTCCTTTGGGCCTTGCACTTACTAGTTAGAAAAAAAAAGAAAGAGATGAATTCCTCTGAAAAAGAAACTAATTTGGAGGAAGAAAAGGGAGATGGAATGAAAGATAATTAGGTTAAAGAGAAAAAAAAACCGTTTAGCGAGGAAAGAGGTAAATGATTCTAATTCTGCCTGTTTCGTTTCTTTGTTTTGGGGCTGCACCCGGAAGAGGGGTAGGGGGCGAGGCAAGCACAGTAAGCCATGCACTCCCCCAGCCCAGCGCTCTTATCCCAGCTGGACCCAAATGCTTAGGCTTGTGAACTTGTAGAATTATATCTTTGCCAGGCCTTAAATTCTCCATCTATAAAATTAGGTGTTATAATGCTCAGCCTGCTTTCATTCATTCATTTATTCAATAACTGCTGAGTGGTCAACCTATAAATGTTTATTAAGTACATACTATATACAAATATGCATATCATATTCTAGGTATTGGAATACAACAAAACTATTCTATCCTTGGCAATCTAATGAAGCAATAGACTTCACCCCAAATAATGCAAGAATGTGAAACAAGAACATTTTTTTTTTTTTGCTTTTTTGGGTCACACCCGGCAATGCTCAGGGGGCTACTCCTGGCTATGCACTCAGGAATCACTCCTGGCGGTGCTCGGGGGACCATATGGGATGCCGGGATCGAACCTGGGCTGGCACAGGCCGGCTGAGTGCAAGGCAAACGCCCTACCCACTGGGCTATCGCTCCGGCCCCCTAAACAAAAACATTTTAAAAATAATAATTTTATGTACAGTTTTAGGGAATTTCCTAGGACTCATGGATCCTAATTAAAATTTTCTTCCAGGGCCAGAGATAGTATATGGATAAGGCACTTGTCTTGCACGTAGCCAGCCCAGGTTCTACCCCTGATATCTCATATGGTCCCCTGAGCACTACCACAAGCGATTCCTGAGTGCAGAGCCAAAGTAATTTCTAAGCCTCATTAGGTGTAGCCCCAAAACAAAAACAAATTTTTTCCCATCTAACTCATCTCTATGGCCTACGTTTAAAAAAAATATTTTATTATACCACCGTTAGATATATACTTACAAGATGTTCATGTTTGAGTTTGGGTTCTAACACCCATCCCTCCATCCCTGCCCATCTCCCATCACCAGTGTCCACACCTCCCTCCCCATTCCCCCAGCCTGCCTCCATGGCAGTTTCTTTATCTCCTTTCTCTCTTTCTCTCTCTCTCTCTCTCTCTCTCTCTCGTTCTCACTTCCCTTTCTTACACATTGTAGATTGTAATATATTCTAGAACATGATTGGTTACACTAATTTGATGTACTGCATGGCTACTTGTAGTCGTGCGAGTGGAGAGAGCCCGATGGCAGCTTACCCCCACGCGCCTGAGTGATGGCAGCTTACCCCCACGTGTCTGAGTCTCTGCATCATGGTCTACGGCCTACATTTTACAATTCCGATTTAGATCTTAAGTTGCAGGTCACATCTTGGATTTTAGCTCTCCTTATTATTATTATTATTATTATTATTATTATTATTAGTGTTGTTGTTGTTTTTCTGAAGCATGCCTTGGTATTTTTCTCCTGGCTTATGATCCCCCTTTTATTAGAGAGTAACTAGTTGGGTTCTGCTTCATAATGCACACGGCTGGAATAAAGCTGAGCAGAAACCCCACAACTGAGAGTTAAAGCTTTAGGCCCACGGCAGATGCCCGCTTTTCTGACCCGGTCCTATGGAAGTTTTTGAAGAGATTATTGATCTTGTTTTGGCTGAGAATTTTTGGCAAAGTCTGGTGATTCGGCAAATGGAAGTGAAGTTGGTGTTGGAGTTGGACAAGAGCTCAATGGAATTTTCTCTGGTGCTCTTGGTAAGCAGGGAAAACCAGAGTGACACCGGATAAGCATTCCTGGAGAAGAGAAGGAACAAAAACTCCCACGATTGGTTTGGTTCACTGATAACGCTCACTGCCTGGTTCCCTTGGTCTTCTTGGCTTCGGATATTGCTTCTAGGCACACCAAGGGGGTGAGGAAGAAATTGGAACTCCTTAAGGACTCAATGCAGATGGGAAGGGGCTCGTGTGCCAAGGTTTCTCCCTAATTCTGAGTCTTTCAGGACCATGCCTTTATCCATCCTTATTTCTCAGGAAGGCCTGAGCTTTTTTTAAACACCGTGATTTACAAAGCTGTTTACAGTGCGGTTGTTTCAGGCATTCAGTATTCCAACACCAGTCCCACCACCAAGGGCCTAAGCTTTTGCTCTTAGAGCAATGGGCTTTGCCCACCGCCTGTTGAGATCCCTGCAAACTTTACCTTTGGAACTTCCTGCTTTTTTTCCCACCTCCTTTCCTCTAGGGTGAACCAAGCCAGAGGAAGTCTGTGGGGATGACGCTGACATGAAAGGCCTAGTTAGCCTCAGGAAATGATCCAGATGTCAGCTTGGATTGTGGGAGAGTGGGGTGAAGTGTTCGGGGTTCACATCAGTAGGAACACAGCACATCGGGGATGGAAGCAGAGAAAGACCCAGGTACCGCCCACACACAAGCTCTCCTCAGGTGCTCCATGTCCTCATCTATAGAACGGGGCTCATAGCAACTCTGAGGCGCAGGTGAGGGGCCCAGGGCTTAGTCATGACCAGGGCTTCCTGCCTGAGCTGTGCCCAGTCAATGCTGCTTGGCGTGACCGCTTTCCCTCTCTGCTGCCCAACTCATGGGGCAGCGACGTCCAAGGCGAAGATGGCGGAAGTAGCACTCATAGGACCAGCGCTCTTTCCTGAGAGACTGACAAAAGAGCATCTTTTCTGGAAGCATCCGCCCGTTTGCTTCCCTAGTCCACCAGTGCCCAGAATTAGCCAGCAGGGACCGAGCCAGAAGGAGCCATAGGATCTTGTTCTCTGCTTTCTTCATCCCCCTGCATAGATGGGCTCTGTGGGTTCATGCCTCTTTCATTCCTTGCTTTCAAGTTCTTTTTTTTTCAAATCTATGGCATTCAATCATAATTCTCTCTCTCTCTCTCTCTCTCTCTCTCTCTCTCTCTCACTGTTAACCTTAAACAAATTTATAAGGAAAGGGAGCGCTCCATCTAGGAGAATGCCCATCACTTTGTTACTGCAGTTTGTTCTGATTCTCATGCTCAGCGTTGGGCAGTTTATGCCTCAGAAGGTGGGAAGGAACTGGGGAAGAGCCACTAGTGAGCGGCAGGCATCAGGTTTTCTCTTTTCACACCTCTTTTGTCTTTATTCTTTCCTTCTTCCAGCAGCATTTTCACTCTTTCGTACATATGCTTTGTTTCATCTTGCCAGAAAAAAAAAATCTTTGCTTTGATCCACTTAATGTTCAAGCAGTTTTTTTCCTTTTCTTTTCTTCTCTTCACGTCATGGCTGCAAACAGCCAAGGTGATTATAGGAAGACTCTTATGCGGTCTTTGCATTTTCTGGGAAATAGGGGAAAAAAAATAAAGGAAAAGGGACAGGGTCACCAGAACCTGTTGACCCCGATGAGGGGAAATGACAAGATGTTTCTGTGTATTTCACTGAATTTTCATAGAAACCAGAGACTTTTAGACAGACCTTCCTATATTTAAACCCAGAGTCTACTTACCGGTTCTACTCAATAACTTTCTCTGTCTTTGATTTTTAAAGTCAGAACAAAGCCTCAGGGACAGGGCGGATGCAGAGGACATAGTGGTCCTGGGGTCTCTCCTCTGCAGCCTTTTAAGATGGAGGATAAAAGCCACCGCATTTGAAGGAGCAGAAAAAGCAATCCAGAAGACCTCAGTTTACTCCCAGTTCTGTTCTTCTCTGCTGCTTGCCCTGGTGTAGGGCTCAGTCTGTGACTCAGTCCCCCCCATTTATACAATGGGGGAATCTTCTCACGGCCATTTCATGAGGCTGGCAGGGCTGGGTCAGTGCCCAAGACCCTGCATGAGATGGGTGGCTTGGCCGTCACTCATGTTTTAGCCTGAGAAGACTCTGTACACCCAGGCCTGGGCTCAGGGCTAGACATGATGGGAGAGTTGAAATCAGAATAAGGAAGCAGAAAGAGAAAGTCACAGGCGCTGGGAGTTGGGAGCTAAGGGTCTAGGTCATAGCAAGATTTTCCAGGTGCTGAGAACTAGGTTCCAAAGCTAGCTGCAGTGGAAACAGTAATGGCACATGAAGGGGCGTGTTTAAATTTCCCCATCCTCTGAAGAGAGCTGGGCATTTGTTCATTTATTTATTGGAGTTAGGGGACCACGCACTGCTCAGGATTACGGGACCTACCAGTCTCGTTCCTGAGCATGCGCCCCCCCTTGAGCTACCTCTCTGGCCCCAGGCCTGCTCATTTAAGCTATAATTGATTTTCACCACCTTGACCCTTAATATCTCAAGGGGCCTATTACACAGATTAATACTGGGAGGGACTTGAGGTTCTCAGTGTCAGCTCAGCTTTTAGGCCCCGATCGTGGGTTAATTTAAAAGGAAGAAAACCAAGTGAAGAAATAGTTTTCACTGTTTCAAGGTGGCATCATGAGTGTTTTTGTTTTTTCCTAATTAAGGGAGTACCCTTCACCCTCTCTTACCAGCAAGAACACTGGATCTGGCATAAGAAAAAGAAAGAAAGAAAGACATTTGAAAGTGGGGGTGGGGGGGAGTTCAAGGAACCAAAATGAAATTGTTTGGAAAATTCTGTAGTTCTCAGCTGATGAAGAGGCCGACAGTAAACTGGAAACCTTTAAAATATGTTTTTCGAAAGAGAAAATTAGATTTAGTCCTCAAAACTTTATTTTTTAGCACTTTTCTCTTACTGCTTCCTCTGGATCTTACCACTACATTTAATTAAATCATATTTAAACAAAAGAGGGATATAGATTTCTCTTTATAAATTTTCTTATACCTCACTTTTATTTTTAATTTTAAATTAGATATAGGTGATGAAGACCAGAAGCTATTATTCATAACATTTTGAAAAGAAAGAAAAAACATTGATGGAGTTTTACTAAACTTAAATTTGCCTATAAAAATGTTAAGGAATTAAAATTGAAGTGATAAGAAAGAAATTTAAGCTCTCATATTAGTTTGCTGTTCTAGCTAATATTTGTAGGCTTATCAATCCTTCCAACTCCTATATATTTCCTCTTAAAGTTTTCCTTTAGGGAATTCATTTAAAAAAAAATAACCTTTGGTGCCATTTAATATAAGTAGCTTGCATTGAAATATAAAGTGATTATGAAAACAATTGCTGTGGCTTCAAATAAACATGATATTTAAAATAGACAAATTTATTACTTTCTGAGGATTAGTTATTCTCTTTTGAGTTTACTCTTTTAATTTGGGAAGAAAAAGGAAATCTTTTTAAAAGGAGAAACTTTAAAAAATAAATTATACATTTTTTGTTTATCTGTATAAAATGTATAAAAAATTATACATTTTGTTTATAAAACAAAAAATATGCATTTCGTTTATCTTACAATTTAAAAATTAATTTCTCAATGAGCTACCACTCAACTAACCTGAGATTTAACATAAAATATTTTACTTCTTTTTCTTTGTTTTCTGTGTAGTCAGCTTTTACAACACTAAAGATTGTTTATCCCAGTAAAGATCATCATTTAACCATAGCTCAAATATCTAAGAAGATATTTTATTTATGAATATAAAACATTAACTTTTCATGTGACACAAATAAAATATAATTTTCCCAGGCAGATATATGATAATTCATTAATATGCTTATTGGAGAGGTAGACCACTTTCTCTTCTATTCCTAAACTTATTCTTTTCTTTAAAAGTAAGCTCTCTTTTTGAGTTATCATTTTCTAAGTTAGAAATACAATTTTAGTTAAAACAGTCTTCCACATATAATTTTAAGTTAAAGACATTTTTAATTAAATAAATTTTAAGAGATTACATCTTAGCAGTTGGTTGATTTCCTTTCTACTTTTCTCTCTTACTATGTTCGTAAATTATAAAATTTATAGATCTTAATATAACGCATCAAGATAGAATGTTTTATTTATAGCAGTTATAAAAGGACTATGCAGGATACTAAATAGTTATTGACTTATTTACTGCTTTCCTTTTTGGAAAAATATTTTGCTATTTTTTTTAAGATCATAGGGCCTTGTCATAAGTCAAAACATTATATTTCAACAATTGCTAAAGGAGTCATATTATAGAATTAAATCAAGTTTATAGACATTTCCAGATTATAATGCAAACATATTTTTGAAGCATAAATTCCCAGATCACAAGAATTACTTCAAATTAATTTTCCCCAAATCCCACAAATCTTTTATCTTCATCATGATTATCACCAACCTGTTGCATTTAAATATATTTCCCATCAAAAAGAGCGAATGAGAGGTGAAGTGATTAAGTCGAAAAATTATTGAGGCACTTGTTTAGAAAATTCTCCCTGCCATTTTCCTAGGCAGTCAGGTACATCCTGGGGGACTCTAAAAAATGCAACAAGACTTTTTTCATTTCCCCTTGAGTGTTTTTAATATGTACACTTGGGGGGGCAGAATATGATTTCTGGGGCTATCATTTTTCTTATAGAGATTTTATAGTAATCAGGAAGGAAATTGACTTAATTTTTTTCCTTTGAGGAGGGGTCAGGATTGTATTTTTTACATCATGCACTCTTGCAGGATAATATATATTTATTTAGTGGAAGGCTGTAATCTTAAGTGATCCTCTAAGTGGTTTTGAGGGAGAAAGATGTCACCAGTAGGAAGTGACTAAGAGATGACAGGGAAAGGGACGTGGAGAGCCTATTCCAACAGCTTAAGCCATGATGTCATCAGAACCCGGAAACTGTGTGCTCGTCATCCATCCACATGTTAATTTCAATAAGGTGCTTTTGTTCTATCTACAAACATGGGCATGTTCACACTCTCCCCAGTAGACATTTAGCCTGTGCTTCTCCCTGAGTAGGTTCTGCGTAAGCATTTGTATTTGATGCCGCCCTAATATTAAATCAAGTTGAGGCTGAATGGTGTACCAGGAAATATGGCTTCCTCCTAGTGTCATTTAAAATTCAAATGACATCTACCACATAAATAAGCTAATACTGATATTTTTGTTTTTTTTAAATAGCATAGTCTTTTGTTCAAAAAGTATGTTCCCTCAACTCTGAATTAAACCTCAGGGCCCTTTATTTTTAACCCCTTTTAAAAGACTTTTGCTTAAAAAAGGATGTCCCCTCAAGTCTGAATTAAAACTATGAACCCTTTTTAAAACCTCTTTTCAAAGAGTAAGTTTAGAGCTGTGGAGTTAACAGTGCTTGGCAGGGCTAAATCAAAGCATTTTAAAATAAATAAATTTTAATCTTCAACCTCAAGTATGAGAAATTTTAACAATGACATGGAAGAGGCTGTATCTAGATTTACTTAGCATTAGTAGCATGTAAAAAAGACAATTGCAAAATTCTAAATCACATGAAAAGAGAAAGAATGCTGATTATATTTGCTCTTTGTAAACTACTTAGAGATCCTCAGAAGGAAAGCAATAGGTAATTATAATCTTCAGTGTTGCTAAAACTAACCATCATTAGTTACTGATGATTTTGTTGTTAAATTCTTTCCAATAAATAATAAAATGATGAGAAACAAGAATTACTAGCAGGATAACTAAAGAGAGGGGGGAAAAGGAAGAAAAAGAAAAAGGAAAGAAAACAAAGCTGACCATAAGGAATTGAATGTTGAGGATTCTGAGGTAGGTTTAAACACATTGTATAAAAATCAAATTAAATTATTTTTGGCCAATCTTTTTCACAAAGGCACACATACATAGACACAATTTTTATATACAAGAAAAAAAATTCAATTGACATGTCAAGCTTATTTCAAATTTCAGTGCTGTTAAATTTGTTATCATATCTAGGTAAATATAGAAATCAGTATTCTCTGAAAGATTTCTTTTTCCAAACTAGAAACAGGATTAAAAGAGGAAAAGGTCAATTTATCTTTCACCCTGATAATTGGATTAAGGGCTTTCTGACTCATAAAGATGTTTAACTTTAAAAAACCTTAATTATTCCATAATGACACAATTCTTCAAAATGTAGTCATCATTTTTAGATACCTTAAATAAGAAAAACAGAATTTGGGGAAAAAGATCTTCCAGAAGAAAAGGAGAAACCTCTTAGCCATTTTTATCCCGAAAAAAAAATAGAATCCATTTTATTAACATATCAAAAATATAGATTTGGAGGGAAAATATTCTTTTAGGAGAAATCAGTAATTATAAAAATAAATAATTTGAGGAAAAGCACGCTATAAAGTAAAAAAAAAAATGCTCTGAAAACGAGACCCAAATATATAAAGAAAAACTGAATCTTAAGAACAAGCTATTAAATTTTTTGCTCAAAAATTTTTTTAGTCAATTTATTTCCTTTTTTCTTTTTTAAATCATGTTTATGGAACCACAGTGATCTCAAACAGCAGCCTTGCTTGCTGACAGGCATAGCTGGGCCTTGCTAACACTGTCTTTAGCTGAAGAACCTTCTTTTAGAGATTCCCTCTGCTCCTATGTTTGCATTCAAAATGTTTCCCCCACCCCGTGGAGTATCTTACTTGCTTGTTTTTCTTTTTCTTTTCCTTTTCTTAACTGAGTATTTGCCTTTTTTATCCATAATGTCCCATCATACGGGCCCTCACTCTCTCCTTTTTGTATACTTTTTTGTTTGTTTTGCTTTTTGGGTCACACCGGCAATGCTCAGGGGTTTCTCCTGGCTCTGCACTCAGAAATTACTCCTGGCAGTGCTCCGGGGACCATATGGGATGCCGGGGATCGAACCCGGGCCAGCATAGGCCGGCGCGCAAGGCTAACGCCCTACCCGCTGGGCCTATCGCTCTGGCCCTTTTGTACACTTTTTGTATTCCCTCCCTCAATTATTTTCGTTATTTTTGATGTTAATGTTGTTATGTTTTAATACTTCTCCTTCTGGAGTAAATATCTTTTGTTTATTTGCTTGTTTGGTCTCTAGGGTAACATTTGGTGGTGGTTAGGGTTTGCTCTTGGCTCTGTGCTCAGGGGTCACTGCTAGTGGAACTCAGGGATAAATTTCAGGTTGGCTGTGTGCAAGGCAAGTGTTCTACCCATCCACTTAAGTACTTACAGCGAGCACTCTCTCCCTGATTCTCTCCAGGTCAAGTCAATGTTTTTAGCAGAAATAGATGGTCCGTATACAGTGCGAGCCTTTTTGGGGTCTTTCCATATACAGCTCGGGAGACCCTATGGGATTCTGGGGATTGAACCCAAGTCTGGGCGCATGCGAGGCAAATACCTTACTCGCTGGACTATCACTCTAGCCCCTATTTTTATTTTATTTTATTTTATTTACCTGGGCCGGACTTGAAAAAGACTGCTGCAGACTCGAAAGTGGCCGCACAGTTCATCAATAAATGCTGGATTTTGAGATGACTACAAGAGTATGCCACCCGCACGGCAGAGCCTGGCAAGCTACCCGTGTCATATTTGATATGCCAAATACCAGTAACAATTATAGACCTCATTCCCATGACCTGATGGAATGGTTTGAGGTTCTTTATGTTCCTGGAACGAGCAGATGCCCTTGGGCTCTACTAGCATGAGACAGGACGTATGGAGATGTTACTGGAGCTGCTTGAGCCAATCGATGATGAACGGTAGACAGTGATACAGTGATACATATACAGCTGCAAAACTGCTCCAAGGAGCACTGGTCAGAATCAGAGGCGTGGTCCCGGTGCTTCCCGAGCTGCGGGGACACAGAATGCTGTATGTCCTTGGAAGGCAAAGATCTGTGCTGCGCACTCCTTAGACGGAGCTGGGGTTTCCCGGGTGCAGGTTGTCATGCAAGGATGCACAGATTGTGGTTGTCAGATGGACTTTTCACCTAGTCTTCTGGGAGGGTCTCTGTCGTCCAGTTGAACCAATGAGTTAAATAAAAATCTGCTGTTGAACTCATCTTCCTTGGTTATGTGGCTGTGAGTAAGATGTGCTCGATTATCTGACGAAAACCCACCGTGGCCTGCTCCTGTAGATACGGGTTGCCACAGGATTGGTTGGTTTGTTCATTCATTTGAATTGAGAGAAGGTGCGTCTGGAGGATTAGTCAGCTGTGGGTGTAAACGTACTTGTTTGTGAGAGGTATTGAGTTCTACAGGTCGGTGGGTTTGGGAAGTCATTCTAAGTAAGATTCGTGTGTTTAAACCAGTCCTTAATTAGTTCTCTACTAACGACACCAACAGCACCGACGAAGAACACTGGCATTTTTCTTTGTTTTTCACAAATTTAGGATTCGTTTGAATAAATAAATTTTTTGTCTTGAAAGTATACGTTAGTGAATTTAGCTTACTACTGTGCCCAAGTACACACAAAAGGAAACGCTGAACACAAGGGACTCTCCTGCCCTTTCCACATCGTCCATAGTTTTATTTTATTTTGGGAGGTGATGGAGAGGGAGGGAATGGACCACACCTGGTGGTGCTTGGGGCTCCTCCCTGTTATGTGCTCAAGGATTACTCCTGGTGGTCTCTGATATGTGGTACTGGGGTCACACTGAAGTCAGCCACCTGAGGCCGGCACCTGAGCCCTTGGACTCTCTTTCCATATGATACACAGCATGGCCTGAAAAATCAACCCATTTTTAAGCTATTTTGCATATGCTTATTTAGAGTAAAATCTTGAGATTCACTTACTCTGATTCATTTTTTAAATAAATTTATTTTTGTTTGAGGGCCTAGCTGCCAGTACTTAGGGCTAACTCCTGGCAGGAACCGGGATCATATGTGGTGCCCGGGTTGAACTGGGATTGGTCAAGAGTAAGACAAGTCAAATTTATTTTCATTTTGCTTTTTTTTTTTTTTTTTTGGGGGGTCACACCCGGCAATGCTCGGAGGCTACTCCTGGCTCTGCACTCAGGAATTACTCCTGGCGGTGCTCGGGGGACCATATGGGATGCCGGGGATGGAACCCAGGCCGCCACGTGCAAAGGCAAATGCCCTACCCACTAGGCTATCGCTCCGGCCCCCTATTTTTGATTTTATTTTGGGGCCATGCCCAGCTGTGCTCAGGCCTGCTCCTGTCTCTGTGTTCACGGTTCATTCCTGGCAGGGCTTTGGGGATTAAGTCCAGAAAAGCCACATGAAGAAACACACAAAAGTGTGTTGACCCCTGGACTATTAAGATTTTTTTTGGGGGGGGGTCACAACCAGCGATGCTTAGGGGCTACTCCTGTTTCTGCACTTAGGAATTACTCCTGGTGGTGCTCATGGGATGTCGGGGATTGAACTCAGGTTGGCCACGTGTAGTGACCTCCCCACTATATTATCGTTCTGACTCCAAGGATTCTTAAAATATTTCTTTTGTCCTTCTCTTGCCTTTTGTTGCTGTCATTGTTGCATTGTCCAGGGATCACGTCACACCTTTGCCGTGCTGGAGGTTACAATGGTAATGCCAGGAACTGAACTCGGGCCTCGTGCCTCTGAAGTGGTCATTCTCCCACTGAGCCCCATCTCAGAGCCTCAGAATGTAAATACTTTATAGAATGATGTTGACTCACCCCAAGCTTCCCCAACCCCTTTTGCCCCACAGTTGCCTGGGGTAGAATGAGACACGCCATTTGCCCCAAATTTCAGTCTGGCAGGTCTAGACTAGAGGAGCAGCTTAAACAGTGGGTCGTGATGTCACTGACCAGGGGGGGGGGTCATGGCAAATTTGACATAGGTAAAATATTTCTGAATATGCAATAGCCAAAAATGAATTCAAAATCAACTATATCATACATCCCAGGTTTTCCAGGAGGTGCTCGCCCTTGTTGTGTGTTTCTGGGCAAAGGATGTCTCGGTTGGAAGCTTAAAAGCCCTGGTCTGTTGGGAAAATTGGAAATAATTGTGGTCAGAAGTTGCAGTGGTTGGGGCTGGAGCGATAGCCCAGCAGGTAGGGCGTTTGCCTTGCACGCGGCTGGCCTGTGCCGGCCCGGGTTCAATTCTCCGGCATCCCATATGGTCCGCCGAGCACCGCCAGGAGTAATTCCTAAGTGCAGAGCCAGGAGAAACCCCTGAGCATCGCCGGGTGTGACCCAAAAAGCAAAAAAAAAAAAAAAAAAAAGAAGAAGAAGTTGCAGTGGTGGTGGGTTTGGTGTTGAATATTTCTAAAAAATAACATGAACAACTTTTTTTAAAAAATGAGTAGAAGTCCACCACATTTGATAAGTTCAATAAGTGAAAGTAATAACACAGGTTCCAAATCGCACTTAACAGCTCAGTAAAAAGATCATGACTTGGCAATGCTATTCCGAGATATGTGTTGGAATAAGCAAAATAATTAGGTGCCTGCTAAGGAGCAGGCATGGGGGGGTGGGTGGGAAAGGAGGGTCTGTGTTGGCGGGAAAAGCACATTGCTGGTGGGACTGGAGTTGGAATATTGACTACCTGAAACAACTGTACTGTGAACAACTTTGTAAATCATGGTGTTTAAATAAAATTTAAAATATATTTTAAAATTTTAATTTAATTTAACCCTCTACGCCCAAAAAGCCCTGGTCTGGGCAAAGTGATAGTACAGCAGGGAGGGCACTTGCTTGCAAGTGTCCGACCTGAGTTCAGTCCTCGGCATCACATAATATCTCCTGAGCCACACCATGAGTAATCCCTGAGTCCCTCATGTGTGCCCCCCAAACCAAGCAAACAGGTTCTGGTCTCTGTGTGTGTATGTGTGTGTGTGGGTGGGTGTGTGCATGTGTGTATGCCTGTGTGTGTATGTTGTGTGTGCGTGCGGGTGCATGTGTGTGTCTGTGTCTTGGGTGACACTGGGACAGTGGTATAGGGAAATGCTTTGTGGTGCCAGAATGTTCTCTGTGTGAGCCCTACCAATAACAGTTTTGTAAACTACAATACTTAAAACCTAGCAAACAGGGGCGGGAGCGATAGCCCAGCGGGTAGGGCATTTGCCTTGCACGCGCCGCCAATGCCGGCCAGGGTTCGATCCCGGCATCCCATATGGTCCCCCGAGCACCGCCAGGAGTAATTCCTGAGTGCAGAGCCAGGAGTAACCCCCTGAGCATTGCCGGGTGTGACCCAAAAAGCAAAAAAAAAAAAAAAAAAAAAAACCTAGCAAACAAAAAAGCCTGGTCTAGAACTAGAACCAGTTAGAACTACAGTCTTGGGTCTAGGAGATTGACTCTGGGCAAAAACAGATGCAATCACTGAGTTCCTGGGAAAGGCAAAGAAAAACTTCCCTTCCCTTCTCTTCCCTTCCCTTCCCTTCCCTTCTTCCCTCCCCTCTCCTTCCCATTTCCTTCCTTCTCTCTTTTGCTTTCCATTCCTCCCTCCCTCCCTCCCTTCTTTCCTTCCCCCTCTGTCTTTTCTTCCTTCCTTCCTTCCTTCCTTCCTTCCTGCCTGCCTGCCTGCCTGCCTGCCTGCCTGCCTGCCTGCCTGCCTGCCTGCCTGCCTGCCTGCCTGCCTGCCTGCCTGCCTGCCTGCCTGCCTGCCTGCCTGCCTTTCTTTCTTCTTTCTTTCTTTCTTTCTTTCTTCTTTCTTTCTTTCTTTCTTTCTTTCTTTCTTTCTTTCTTTTTTCTTTCTTTCTTTCTTTCTTTCTTTCTTTCTTTTTTCTTTCTTTCTTTCTTTTCTTTCTTTCTTTCTTTCTTTCTTTCTTTCTTTCTTCCTTTCTTTCTTGTTGGAGTCACACCCAGCAATGCTTAGGGCTTACTCCTGACTCTGCACTCAGGAATTGCTTCTGGCAGTTCTTGGGGTACCATATGGGATACGATAATCGAACCCAGATCAGCCACACTCTAGATAAGCACCCTATCTGCTGTACTATCCTTGCAGCCCAGGGAGGGCATTTTTTTTCTAAGACGTATGTGACACCTTTTCTCTATGCTAGTACCTAACCTCACATCTGAAGCTCAGAGATCAGTTTCCTTTCACTTTGAAGGGCTGTATAATAAACATTTATAAACTCCAGACATGTGTGAACACTCACCTACGTATTGAAAACAGAACATAGGGACTAGAAAGATAATATAGAGGTTATGGTGCTAGATGTAGCCTACGTGGTTCGATCCTGTGATCCCTGAGCACTGCCAGGAGTGATCCCTGAGCACTGCTGGGCATGACAAGATAGAGAACAGGACTGGAGAGATGGGACAGGGGTTAGGGTGCATCCATGTGCCTGATCCAGATTCCACTCCCTCCCTCCAAAACCCCAGGATCACTGGGTTTAACCCTGGAGATCCCTCCACCCCCTCAGTCACTGCTGGTTATGACCCTGAAGTGGTCCCCACAGCAGAGTCCAAGCAATACAGCATTCTTGGGCCCTAACACTGAACCACTGACTCAGTTGGTCAAGAATTACCAGTGGCCCCTCTAGTCCCTCAGAGCTCTACTGAGCAGGCTCCTCACAAAAACCAGAGGATGAAATTATATGACATCTATGAAAATCCCGAGTATCAGTTGTGGAACCAATGGTAGATAAATGTGCATTCATTTACTATCTATTAGGATGGATTCCAGCAGCAGTGATATACAGTGTGCAGTGAACTCAACAATCTCACTGGAGGTCAAGATAACTTGCTGGGTCACTGATGGGAAATAATGTTTCAACCTGAGGAGACTCCGGGTGGGGAGAGTGTGTGCATACGTCTGCCTTAAATGACTTTCTTAGAAAGGTCCCGCCCTGTCTCTGAGATCTCTGTAAGGAGGGCCCGCGATAGGGGTGCCTGAGAAGAGAATCGGGAGTGGTGGGTACGGCACTGATTGGAGCCCTGGGTGATGAGAATTACCTGGAGCGCCATATACCCCGGAGGCTTCAGATTAGAGCGGAAATGAGTGCTGAGCAAGAACTTGGTACTAAACTTGAAGGCAAGTCAGAGTTCTCCAAAGCTGTGGATTCAGGAATTACTGACTAGTGAGGAGATGAGAGAATGGAGACGCTAGAGAAGACCAGAGAGCCCGAGGCAGCCTCTGATGAGTTCTGGTCATTGGGAAGAAATTCCTGTTGATTTGGTTTTGCATCAAGTGAACCAAAGAGTCAGGGTTTGCTGGGTCAGAGCAATAGCTCAGTGTTTGCCTTACATGCAGCTGACCCAGGTTCGATTACAGGCATCCTGTATATTCCCCGAGCACCGCCAGGAGTAATTTTGAGTGAAGAGCCAGGAATAACCCCTGAGCATCACCGTGGGTCAAAATCAAACAACAATAACGACCACCACCACAGCAAAAACAACCAAGGCTTGAGAGAAACTCAAGTGAGTGATGCTTCAAGTGATCAGAGAGCGTGATGGTCTGCGATGCTTGGAGGGCTTTGGGGAGGCCACTCTGAAGAGTTCAGGGTTTACAGTATCCATCAGGGCCCTCCCAGAAGTGGTTGACTTACGGCTGTTCTATTGCTATGTGCATGTCGAGGTCATTCCTGGGGTAGAAAAGGCTCTGGGCAGGTTATATAACAAGCAATATAAAATAAATTATTGAGGCCCTGCTATGGGGGTAGACTTAGGTGTGGCAGGAAAATTTGGAGATAATGGTGGTGGGAATGTGCAGTGTGGTGGGATTGGTGATGGTATGTTGAATGTCTGTAACAGCTCACCGTGAACAGCTTTGTAAAATACAGTGTTTATATAAGGTATAATGGGGGATAATAAAAAGAAAGTAAAGGTTCTGGGTTTGGTTAAAAGAATCCCAAACATCAGTGCCTTCACCCAGAGTTCTGGCCTCCATTTAAGTGCCTGGTGTCTCATTTACGTGCCTCTGTCCTAAGAAAGGGGCATGTCCCTCCGTGAGATTTCAGCTCTCTCTAGGCAATACTCAGGGTTTCTCCTGGCTCTGCACTCAGAAATTATTCCTGGTGGTGCTCAGGGGACCATATGGGATGCTAGGGATCGAACTAGGGCCCACAGACTGACCGTGTGTAAGGCAACGCCCTACCCGCTGGGCTATCGCTCCAGCCCCCTTTTTATTTTTATTATACCACCATGAACTATACAATTACAAAGATGCTCATAATTGGGTCTCTGTCATACAGTGTTCCAGCACCCAGTCCTCCACCGGTGCCCCATTCCCACCACCAGTGTCCCAGGACTCCCCCCACCCATCCCCAGCCTGCCCCTATAGCAGGCACCTTTTATTTCTCTCTCTCTCTCTCTCTGGCTCTGTATTTCTCTCTCTTCTTTTTACACATTGTGACTTTCCCTACAGATATTTACAGTTTATGATGTAAGTCTCTATGTGTATATTCAATAGTGAGTTCTAGTGTGACATTATAATTCCCCATCAACCTCCCCAGTTTGTTGCAATTACAACGATCATAACAATGTATAAATGTGAAAGATCCTGGGAAGGACCTGGTCCTAACCTTCATTATTATCTAACCTGTTGTGCAGCCAGATAGTGGCCGCGCACCTGCCCGGCCGTGGGTCTGGTCTGTCTCTTGTCTGGCTTTGCTGGTTGTGGTGGCTACGGGCCTATAGCCACGCCCGCTGACATGGAGGTGGAGGGATGGGGGGAGGAGTCCCATCCCCACTCTAATTCCGAAGGTCCAGACACCCCCACGTGTCTGCTGACCCTAGGAGCTATGTTGGACTCGGCCAGGGGCTGAGCCATTTACCGCCCTCCAAAACTCCATGGGCTGCTCCACGGGTCAAGCGGCGCAGCTGTTCACCCCTTCCTTTGCATGGTTGATATCGTTATGATGGCCAGAGCCCATACGTGTGGCTGGCTGGGTGCTCGCACACCTTCAGCTGTGTAGCTTGCACATGGAGCTGTGGAGGTCACCCAGGATTGAACCCTACACCTCACACACATGTTTGCTACTGGGGTTGCCCTTCCGAGCTGGGACCTTCACACAGCTTTCATCTTTTAGTGATGCTCCCTAGGGGATCACACCCTACACACCACCTATACACATACACATGTGACGTACACACACACACACACACACACACTGCAGTAGGGAATCCCAAACCGTAGAGCATCGAGTTATGTATATGTGAAACTCCTGGGAATTGACCTTTCAACCTAATTCTTTTTTTTTTTTTGGTGGGGAGGGTCACACTCGGTGGTGCATGGGGATCACTACTGGCTCTGCACTCAGGAATTACTCCTGTGTTGTTTGAGGGACCATATAGGATGATGCCAGGGATTGAACCTGGCTCGGCTGCATGCAAAGCAAACACCTTTCCTCTGTGCCATTGCTCCGGCCCCTAAAACCTAACGCTTACAAAGTAGGTACTCTCAGCCATTGAGCCATGGATCCACCGGGTCTGGAGCCACTTTGTGGATGTGATTGTAACTCTGTGTGTGGCTGGGGCTGTTTTCTGAGCTGCAGCCTTTGTAAACCTTTCTTCTAAACTTCTCATGGAGATTAATCTGCTTTCCTGTTCTCACCAGTTCATGCTAGTTCACGCTCATGGCAAAGTATCTTTTGGCAGGCCTGAAAGTAGAAACTCTTCTTTGCCTTCATGACACCTGAAGCTCCCGTCCCTGCCCATTCTCTTCTCTCGCACCCAGTGCCGGCTCCATTCCTTGTTTGTTCTGGAGTGCTGTCCTCTCCAACCCCATCGCCCACTTCTTCAGTGAGTCCTCTTGCCTTTAGGTGTCCTCTCTTTTGAAACGTTTCTCTCGGGTCTCTGCTCTGAGATTAGGCGTTGTCCTGGATCAGACCATAGCTGATTCCCTCAATCCAGTCTTCCACGCCAGAGTTCACTGGGACATGCAGGCCTAGGAGCTCCCTTCTGCAGGTGTAGACAAGTCTCATAAAGGCCTCAAGAGGCTGGAGATTCCCAGAATAGTAGGTCCTGATTTTTATTTTTATTTTATTTTATTTTTTTTTTGCTTTTTTTTGGGTCACACCTGGCGATGCTCAGCGGTTTCTCCTGGCTCTTCACTCAGGAATTACTCCTGGCGGTGCTCGGGGGTAGTAGTAGGTCCTGATTTATCTGTGTATCTAGAGAATAAAGTCCAGGGCTTAAACACTAAGCTGCATGTTTAAGCCTCTGGGTTTGAGTTTTTATATCACTTTAAACAGTATCCTGGGTGTATGGAGTAAATAGAATTTGGGGGAGGGGTCAGTGCCGGAGAGATAATAGAGTAGGCAGGTCACTGGCGTCGATCCAGATTTCATCCTCATTATCCCCGGCATCCCAGATGGTCCATTGAGCACTGTCAGGAGTAATTCCTGAGTGCAAAGTCAGGAGTAACCCCTGAGCATTGCTGGATGTGGCCCAAAAACAAATGAACAAAACAAAAGAACCTTTTGTTAGTGAATAGTCATGTCATTTCATCCTAGTTTTATAACACTTGTTATTGTTGTAGAGTGGCGTGTGCTCTCACTTTGAACCACGCCTTGACCCCTATAAGATTATCTTCCTGCTCAGTTATCTACCCCTCCACTGATTCTCAATTACACCCCCTTTATTTTGATGAAGTAAACTAGGTTTTATTAAAAGAAATTTGGGGCCGGAGCAACAGCACAGTGAGGAGAGTGTTTGCCTTGCACGAACCGACCCCGGTTCAATCCCTGGCATCCCATACGGTCCCCTGAACACCACCAGGGAGTAATTCCTGAGCAAAGAGCCAGGAGTAACCCCTGAGCATCGCCAGGTGTGACCCAAAAATTGAAAAAAAAAGAGAGAAATTTACTTATAAGGGTGTGAGGGGAGAGAAAGAGAGGAACACATGTTCAAGAGAGAACACAGGCTTGAGAAAAGCAAGCCTTCCCTCCATGTTCATTTAGGCACTGTTTGTTAAAATAGAATTTCAGGAACACGTTGTTCCAACACCACATACACCATCAGAGTCTCATCATCCCACCACCAATGTCTCAGGTTTCCTTCTCTCTAACCCCCATCCCACCCACTAGATAAACCCAGTGATTTGTTTGATTTGGTTTTGGGTCACGCCATGCTCAGGGGTTACTCCTGGCTCTGTAGCTCAGGAATTACTCCTGGCAGTGATCAGGAGACCACCAAGGATTGAGTCCAGGTTGGCCGCCTTCAAGGCAAATGCCTATCCACTCAACTATAACTCCAGACTCTAAGTTAACTCAGTTCTGTAGGCTGACTCTTAGGGTCTGTTGCCATTGTACAATGGCTGGTCCCTTACTAGCTTCTTTTTTTTTTAATAAGTATTTTATTATACCACCGTGAGACATACAATTACAAAGATGTTCATATTTGGGTATTGGTCATACAGTGTTCCAGCACCCATCCCTGCACCGGTGCCCATCTCCCACCACCAA
>JAJIBD010030731.1:0-19254 GCA_021461705.1 Cryptotis parvus
AAAAAAAGAAAGATGAATTCCTCTGAAAAGAAACTAATTTGGAGGAGAAGGAGATGGAATGAAAGATAATTAGGTTAAGAGAAAAGAAAACCGTTTAGCGAGGAAAGGGTAAATGATTCTGAATTCTGCCTGTTTCGTTTCTTTGTTTGGGGCTGCACCGGAAGAGGGTAGGGGCGAGGAACTTAGCACAGTAATCATGCACTCCCAGCCCAAGCCGGCTCTTATGCAGCTGGACCAAATGCTTGGGCTTGTGAACTTGTAGAATTATATCTTTGCCAGGCCTTAAATTCTCCATCTATAAAATTAGGTGTTATAATGCTCAGCCAACTTTCATTCACATTCATTTATTCAATAACTGCTGAGTGGTCAACCTATAAATGTTTATTAAGTACATACTATATACAAATATGCATATCATATTCTAGGTATTGGAATACAACCAAACTATTCTATCCTTGGCAATCCTAGCTGAAGCAATAGACTTCACCCCAAATAATGCAAGAATGTAAAAACAAGAACATTTTTTTTTTTTTTGCTTTTTTGGAGTGCACACCGGCAATGCTCAGGGGCTACTCCTGGCTATGCACTCAGGAATCCTCCTGGCGGTGCTCGGGGACCATATGGGATGCCGGGGATCGAACCTGGCACAGGCCGGCTGAGTGAAACAAGCGCCCTACCCACTGGGCTATACGCTCCGGCCCCTAAAGCAAAAACATTTTAAAAACCAACCCCAATTTTATGTACCCAGTTTTTAGGGAATTTCCACAGGACTCATGGATCCTAATTAGGTACTCTTCCAGGGGCCAGAGATGGTATATGGATAAGGCACTTGTCTTGCGTAGCCAACAGGTTCTACCCTGATATCTCATATGGTCCCCCTGAAGGCTCCTACAACGATTTCGAGTGGAAGCCAAAGCTACAAGCCTCATTCGATTGTAGCCACAAAACAAAACAAATTTTTCCCATCTAACTCATCTCTGGCCTACGTTTAAAAAAATATTTTATTATACCACCGTTAGATATACTTTTTAAGATGTTCATGTGTACGAGTTTGAGTTTCTAACACCCATCCCTCCATCCCTGCCCATCTCCCATCACCAGTGTCCACACCTCCTCCCCCATTCCCCCCAGCCTGCCTCCATGGCAGTTTCTTTATCTCCTTTCTCTCTTTCTTTCTCTCTCTCTCTCTCTCTCTCTCTGAGTACCACTTCCCTTTCTTACACGGTAGGGTGTAATATATTCTAGAACATAGATTGGTTACACTAATTTGATGTACTGGCTACTTGTAGTCGTGCAATTGGAGAAAACCCGATGGCGGAAAACACCCCAGCGTCAGTGATGGCGGCTTACCCCCACGTGTCTAGTCTCATCATGGTCTGCGGCCTACATTTACAATTCCGATTTAGATCTTAAGTTGCAGGTCACATCTTGGATTTTAGCTCTCCTTATTATTATTATTATTATTATTGGTAATTATTATTAGTGTTGTTGTTTTTCTGAAGCATGCCTTGGTAGTATTTTTTCTCCTGGCTTATGATCCCCCTTTTATTAAGGGTAACTAGTTGGGTTCTGCTTCATAATGCACGGCTGGAATAAAGCTGAGCAGAAACCCCACAACTGAGAGTTAAAGCTTTAGGCCACCGGCAGATGCCCGTTTTGACCAGTCCTATGGAAGTTTTGAAGAGATTATTGATCTTGTTTTTGGCTGAGAATTTTTGGCAAAGTCTGGTGATTCGGCAAATGGAAGTGAAGTTGGTGTTGGAGTTGGACAAGAGCTCAATGGAATTTTCTCTCGGTGCTCTTGGTAAGCCAGGAAACCAAAGTGACACGGATAGCATTCCTGGAGAAGAGAAGGAACAAAAACTCCACGATTGGTTTGGTTTCATGATAACGCTCACTGCCTGGTTCCCTTAGTCTTCTTGGCTTCCGGATATTGCTTCTAGGCACACCAAAGAAAGTGAGGAAAAAAAATTGGAACTCCTTAGGACTCAATGCAGATGGGAAGGGGCTCGTGTGCCAAGGTTTCTCCTAATTCTGAGTCTTTCAGGACCATGCCTTTATCCATCACTTATTTCTCAGGAAGGCCTGAGCTTTTTTTTTAAACTTACCGTGATTTACAAAGCTGTTTACAGTGCTTGATTGTTTCAGGCATTCAGTATTCCAACAACAGTCCCACCACCAAGGCCTAAGCTTGCTCTTAGAGCAATGGGCTTGCCCACCGCCTATTGAGATCCTGCAAACTTTACCTTTGGAACTTCCTGCTTTTTTTCCCACACCTCCTTTCCTCTAGGGTGAACCAAGCCCAGAAGGAGGGAAGTCTGTGGGGGGATGACGCTGACATGAAGGCCTGAATTAGCCTCAGGGAAATGATCCAGATGTCAGCTTGGATTGTGGGAGAGTGGGAATTGAAGTGTTCGGGTTCACATCCAGTAGGAACACAACACATCGGGGATGGAAGGCAGAGAAAGACCCAGGTACCGCCCACACACAAGCTCTCAGATTGCTCCATGTACTCATCTATAGAACAGGGCTCATAGCAACTCTGAGCGTAGGTGAAAGGCCCAGGGCTTGAAGTCATGACCAGGGCTTCCCTGCTGAGCTGTGCCCAGTCAATGCTGCTTGGCGTGACCAAAGCTTTCCCTCTGCTGCCCAACTCATGGGGGCATGAGCGTCAAGCGAAGATGCGCGGAGAGTAGCACTCAGGACCAGGCTGCCCTCCTGAGAGACTGACAAAGAGCCATCATCTTTTCTGGGAGAGCATCCACCCGTTTGCTTCCTAGTCCACCAGTGCCCAGAATTAGCCAGCAGGGACCATGAGCCAGAAGGGCCATAGGATCTTGTTCTCTGCTTTCTTCATCCCCCTACCATATGATCTAAGGCTCTGTGGGTTTCATGCCTCTTTCATTCCTTGCTTTCAAGTTCTTTTTTTCAAAATCTATGGCATTCAATCATAATTCTCTCTCTCTCTCTCTCTCTCTCTCTCTCTCTCTCTCTCACTGTTAACTGTAAACAAATTTATGAGGAAAGGAAGCGCTCCATCTAGAAGTCTTCCATCACTTTGTTACTGCAGTTTGTTCTCTCATGCTCAGCGTTGGGCAGTTTATGCCTCAGAAGGTGGGAAGGAACTGGGGAAGGCCACTAGTGAGCGGCAGGCATCAGGTTTTCTCTTTGCACACCTCTTTTGTCTTTGTATTCTTTCCACTTCTTTAAGCAGCATTTTCACTCTTTATTTATATGCTTTGTTTCATCTTGCCAGAAAAAAAATCTTTGCTTTGATCCACTTAATGTTCAAGCAGTTTTTTCCTTTTCTTTTTCTTCTCTTCGCGTCATGGCTGCAAACAGCCAAGGTATCCTGGGAAGACTCTTATCGCACGATTCTCTTTGCATTTTCTGGGAAATAGGAAAAAAAATAAAGGAAAAGGAACGAGGTCACCAGAACCTGTTGACCCCACGATGAAATGACAAAGATGTTTCTGTGTATTTCACTGAATTTTCATAGAAACCAGAGACTTTTAGACAGACCTTCCTATATTTAAACCCAGAGTCTACTTACCGGTTCTACTCAATAACTTTCTCTGTCTTTGATTTTTAAAGTCAGAACAAAGCCTCAGGGACAGGGGCGGATACAAGAGGACATAGTGGTCCTGGGGTCTCTCCTCTGCAGCCTTTTAAGATGGAGGATAAAGCCACCGCATTTGAAGGAGCAGCAAAAGCAATCCAAGAAGACCCACTCAGTTTACTCCCTGTTCTTCTCTGCTGCTTGCCCTGGTGTAGGGCTCAGTCTGTGACTCAATCCCCCATTTATACAATGGGGAATCTTCTCCAGCCATTTCATGAGGCTGGCAGGGCTGGGTCAGTGCCCAAGACCCTGCATGAGATGGGTGGCTTAGCGCGTCACTTTCATCATTTTTAGCCTGAAGACTCTGTACACCCAGGCCTGGGCTCAGGGGCTAGACATGATGGGAGAGTTGAAATCAGAATAAGGAAGCCAGAAGAAGAGAAAGTCACAGGCGCTGGGAGTTGGGAGGCTGGGGTCTAGGTCATAGCAAGATTTTCCAGGTTTTTGAGAACTAGGTTACAAAGCTAGCTGCAGTGGAAACAATAATGGCACATGAAGGGGCGTGTTTAAATTTCCCCATCACTCTGAAGAGAGCTGGGCATTTGTTCATTTTTATTTATTGGAGTTAGGGGACCACGCACTGCTCAGGACTAAACTTCAAGGACCACACACCAGCTCGTTCCACAGGCATGCGCCCCGCCCCTGAGCTAACTCTCTGGCCCCAGGCCTGCTCATTTAAGCTATAATTGATTTTCACCACCTTGACCCTTAATATCTCAAGGGCCTATTACACAGATTAATACTGGGAGGGACTTGAGGTAATCAGTGTCAGCTCTTAGGCGATCGTGGGTTAATTTGAAAGGAAGAAAACCAGAGTGAAGAAATAGTTTTTCACTGTTTCAAAGGTGGCATCATGAGAGTATTTTTTGTTTTCCTGAAAATTAAGGAATTGCCTTCAACCTCTCTTACCAGCAAGAACACTGGATCTGGCATAGAAAAAGAAAAGAAAAGAAAAGACATTTGAAAATGGGGGTGGGGGGAGTTCAAGGAACCAAGAATAAGAAATTGTTTGAAAAATTCTGTAGTTCTCAGCTGATGAAAGGCGACAGTAAAGCTGGAAACCTTTAAAATATGTTTTTCGAAAGAAAATTAGATTTAGTCCTCAAAACTTTATTTTTGTACTTTTCTCTTACTGCTTCCTCTGGATCTTACCTACATTTAATTAAATCATATTTAAACAAGAGGATATAGATTTCTCTTTATAAAATTTTCTTATACCTCACACTTTTATTTTAATTTTAAATTAGATATAGGTGATGAAGACCAGCAAACTATTATTCATAACATTTTGAAAAGAAAAGAAAAAACATTGATGAGTTTTACTAAACTTAAATTTGCCTATAAAAATGTTAAGGAATTAAAATTAAAGTGATAAGAAAGAAATTTAAGCTCTCATATTAGTTTGTTCTAGCTAATATTTGTAGGCTTATCAATCCTTCCAACTCCATATATTTTCTCTTAAAGTTTTCCTTTAGGAATTCATTTAAAAAAAAAATAACCTTTGGTGCCATTTAATATAAGTAGCTTGCATTGAAATATAAGTGATTCATGAAACAATTGCTGTGGCTTCAAATAAACATGATATTTAAAATGAACTTAAATTTATTACTTTCTGAGGATTAGTTATTCTCTTTTGAGTTTACTCTTTTAATTTGGGAAGAAAAAGGAAATCTTTTTTTAAAGGGAAACTTTAAAATAAATTATACATTTTTTTGTTTATCTGGTATAATGTATAAAATTATACATTTGTTTATAAAACAAAAAATATGCATTCGTTTATCTTACAATTTAAAAATTAATTTCTCAATGAGCTACCACTCAACTAACCTGAGATTTAACATAAAATATTTTTACTTCTTTTCTTTGTTTTCTGTGTAGTCAGCTTTTTACAACACCCCCTAAAGATTAATTTATCCCAGTAAAGATCATCATTAACCATAGCTCAAATATCTAAGAATATTTTGAAATTTACCATGAATATAAAACATTAACTTTTCATGTGACACAAATAAAATATAATTTTCCCAGGCAGATATATGATAATTAAAGTAATATGCTTATTGGAGAGGTAGACTTTACTCTCTTCTATTCTAAACTTATTCTTTTCTTTAAAAAGTAAGCTCTCTTTTGAGTTATCATTTTCTAAGTTAGAAATATAATTTTAGTTAAAACAGTCTTCCACATATAATTTTAAGTTAAAGACATTTTTAATTAAATAGAATTTTAAATTACATCTTAGCAGTTGGTTGATTTTCCTTTCTACTTTTCTCTCTTTACTATGTTAAGTAAATTTATAAAATTTATAAGATCTTAATATAGCGCATCAAGATAGAATGTTTTATTTATAGCAGTTATAAGGACTATGCAGGATACTAAATAGTTATTGACTTGACCCCACTGCTTTCCTTTTCAGGATTCCACATATTTTTAGATCATAGGGCCTTGTCATAAGTCAAAACATTATATTTCAACAATTCTGCTAAAGTCATATTATAGAGAATTAAATCAAGTTTATAGACATTTCAGATTATAATGCTAACATATTTTTGAAGCATAAATTCCCCAGATCACAAAAATTACTTCAAATTAAATTTTCCCCCAAATCCCACAAATCTTTATCTTCATCATGATTATCACCAACCTGTTGCATTTAAATATATTTCCCATCAAAAAGGCGAATGAGAGGTGAAGTGATTAAGTGAAAAGAATTATTGAGGCACTTGTTTAAGAAAATTCTTTGCCATTTTCCTGAGCAGTCAGGTACATCCTGGGGACTCTAAAAATGCAACAAGACTTTTTCATTTCCCCTTGAGTGTTTTTAATACTTCAATAACACTTTTACTTGGGGAGGCAGAATATGATTTCTGGGGCTATCATTTTCTTATAGAGATTTTATATGTAGTAATCAGGAAGGAAATTGACTTAATTTTTTCCTTTGAGGAGGAGTCAGGGTGTATTTTTTTATCATGCACTCTTGCAGGATAATATACTTATATTTATTTAGTGGAAGCTGTAATCTTAGAAGTGATCCCTCCTAAGTGGTTTTGAGGGAGAGAAAGATGTCACCAGTAGGAAGTGACTAAGAGATGACAAGGAAAAAGGGACGTGGAAACCCTATTACAACAACTTAAAGCCATGATGTCATCAAGAACCGGAAACTGTGTGCTCGTCATCCATCCACATGTTAATTTCAATAAAGGTGCTTTTTGTTCTATCTCTGTAGGCATGTTCACACTCTCCCCAGTAGACATTTAGCCTGTGCTTCTCCTGAGTAGGTTCTGCGCCGCCCTTTATTATTTAGTGCCGCCTAATATTAAATTAATTTGAGGCTGAATGGTGTACCAGGAAATATCGGCTTCCTCACTGTTGTCATTTAAAATTTATTGAGCATCTACATAAGTAAACTAATACTGATATTTTGTTTTTTAAATAGCACTTAGTCTTTTGTTCAAAAAAGTATGTTCCCTCAACTCTGAATTAAACCTCAAGGGCCCTTTATTTTTTAACCCCTTTTAAAAGACTTTTGCTTAAAAAAGGATGTCCCCTCAAGTCCCTATTAAAACTACTGGACCCTTTAAAACCTCTTTTCAAAGTAAGTTTAGAGCTGTGGAGTTAACAGTGCTTGGCAGGGCTAAATCAAGCATTTTAAAATAAATAAAATTTTGCAATCGCTAGCTCAAGTATGAAATTTTAACAATGACATGGAAAGAGGCTGTATCTAGATTTAATAGCATTAGTAGCATTTAAAAGACAATTGCAAAATTCTAAATCACATGAAAAGAGAGAAGAATGATAGTTATATTTGCTCTTTGTAAACTACTTAACCCAAGAATCCCTCAGAAGGAAAGCAATAGGTAATTATAATCTTCAGTGTTGCTAAAACTAACCGCATCATTAGTTACTGATGATTTTGTTTATTAAATTCTTTCCAATAAAATAATAAAAATGATGACAAAAATTCCTAGCAAGGATAACTAAAAGAGGAAAAGGAAGAAAAAGAAAAGGGAGAGAGAAAACAAAAGCTGACCATAAGGAGGTGAATGTGGGGATTCTGGTGGGTTTTAAACACATTGTATAAAAATCAAATTAAATTATTTTGGCCAATCTTTTTTTCCACAAAGGCACACATACATAGACACAATTTTTATATACGAGAAAAAATTCAATTGACATGTCAAGCTTATTTCAAATTTCAGTGCTATTAAAATTTGTTATCATATCTAGGTAAATATAGAAGTCAGTATTCTCTGAAAGATTTCTTTTTCAAACTAGAAACAGGATTAAAGAGGGAAAGGTCAAATTTATCTTTCACCCTGATAGTGGATTAAGGGCTTTTGACTCATAAAGATGTTTAACTTTAAAAAACCTTAATTATTCCATAATGACACAATTCTTCAAAATGTAGTCATCATTTTTAGATACCTTAAATAAGAAAAACAGAATTTGGGGAAAAGATCTTCCAGAAGAAAAGGGAGAAACCTCTTACCCATTTTTATCCCGAAAAAATAAGCCCTTTTTTTATTAACATATTAAAAATATAGATTTGGAGAGAATATTCTTTTAGGAGAAATCCGTAATTATAAAAATAAATAATTTGAGGAAAAGCCTTTATTTATAAAGTAAAATGCTCTGAAAACGGGACCCAAATATATAAGAAAAACTGAATCTTAAGAACAAGCTATTAAATTTTTGCTCAAAAATTTTAGTCAATTTATTTCCTTTTTCTTTTTAAATCATGTTTATGGAACCACAGTGATCTCAAACAGCAGCCTTGCTTGCTGACAGGCATAGCTAGGCCTTGCTAACACTGTCTTTAGCTGAAGAAACTTCTTTTAGAGATTCCTCTCTGCTCCCCTATGTTTGCATTCAAATGTTTCCCCCACCCCGTGGAGTATCTTACTTGCTTGTTTTTCTTTTTCTTTTCCTTTTCTTAACTGAGTATTTGCCTTTTTATCCGCAATGTCCCATCATACGGGCCTCACTCTCTCCTTTTTGTATACTTTTTTGTTTGTTTTGCTTTTTGGGTCACACCGGCAATGCTCAAGGGTTTCTACTGGCTCTGCACTCCCAAGTACTCCTGGCAGTGCTCGAGGGGACCATATGGGATGCCGGGGGGATCGAACCCGGGCCAGCATAAACCGGCATTACAGAGCTAGCCTTCCCCTACCGGCTGAGGCTCCCTTCGCTCTGTCTTGTACACTTTTTGTATTCCCTCCCTCAATTATTTTCGTTATTTTTGATGTTAATGTTGTTATGTTTTAATACTTACTATAAACTAGGTAAATATCTTTTGTTTATTTGTGACTGAGATCTCTAGGGAGGGTAACATTTGAGGTGGTGGTTAGGGGTTTGTCTTGAAACCTGTGCTCAGAAGGGTCACTGCTTCTAGTGGAACTCAGGGAGGATAAATTTCAGGTTGGCTGTGTGCAAGGCAAGTGTTCTACCAAGTACCAGCGAGCACTCTCTCCTGATTCTCTCCAGGTCAAGTCAATGTTTTTAGCAGAAATAGATGGTCCATTATACGGTCCTAGGAGCCTTTTTGGGGTCTTTCCATATTTACAGCTCGGAGACCTAATAGGATTTCTGAAGTTTGAATTAAGTCTATAAAGGCGCATACGAAACAAATACCTTACTGCTGGCTGGACTATCACTCTAGCCCTATTTTTTATTTTATTTTATTTTTATTTACCTGGAGCGGACTTGAAAAAGACTGCTGCGAACTTCCAGTGGCACTTTAGTTCACATCAATAAATGCTGGATTTTGAGATGACTACAAAGTATGCCACCTTACGGCAGAGCTACAACCTGAAGCTACGCGTATCCATATTTGATATGCCAAATACCAGTAACAATTATGAACCTCATTCCCTGACCTGATGGAATGGTTTGAGGCTCTTTATGTTCCTGGAAGCAAGCAGATGCCCTTAGGCTCTACTAGACATGAGACGAGGACGGTATGGAGATGTTACTGGCCGCTCGGCTGGAAATTGATGATGAGCGGGTGAGACAGTGATACAGTGATACATATACAGCTAAAACTGCTCCAAGGAGCACTGGTCAGAATCAGAGGCGTGGTCCCGGTGCTTTTCCCAGCAGCAGGGGACACGTGCTGTATGTCCTTGGAGAGCAGACTCGCACTCCTCATGCTGAGCCGAGCTGGGGTTTCCCAGTGCAGGTGTCATGCAAGGATGCACAGATTAATGGTTGTCAGATGGACTTTTTCACCTAGTCTTCTGGGAGGGTCTCTGTCGTCCAGTTGAACCAATGAGATTTAATAAAATGCTGTTGAACTCATCTTCCTTGGGTTATGTGGCTGTGAGTAAGATGTGCAACTCGATTATCTGGCTGAAAACCCACCGTGGCTGCTCCTGTAGATACGGTTGCCACAGGGGACCAGTTTGGTTTGTTCATTCATTTTTGAATTGAGAGAAGGTACGTCTGGAGGATTAGTCAGCTATTGGTATGGCGAGTACTTGTTTGTGGAAGTATTGGAGTTCTACAGGTGGAATTAGGTTTTTGGGAAGTCATTCTAAGTAGGTGTGTTTAAAACCCGGTCATAATTAGTTCTCCTACTAACGACACCAACAGCACCGGCGAAGAACACTGGCATTTTTCTTTGTTTTCACAAATTTAGGATTCGTTTGAATAAATAAATTTTTGTCTTAGAAGTATACGTTAGTGAATTTAGCTTACTACTGTGCTTAAGTACACACAAAGGAAGCTGCGGAACACAAGGGACTCTCCTGCCCTTTCCACAGCGACCTATATTTTATTTTATTTTGGGATTGGTGATGGAGGAGGAGGGTGAACCACACCTGAGTGGTGCTTGGGCTCCTCCCTCTTGTGTGCTCAAGAGTTACTCCTGGTGGTCTCTGATATGTAGCCCAGCACTGGGTCACACTAAGAGTCAGCCACCTGAGGCCGACACCTAAGCCCATGGACTCTCTTTCCATATGATACACAGCATGGCCTGAAAAATCAACCTTTTAAGCTATTTTGCATATGCTTATTTAGAGTAAAATCTTGAGATTCACTTACTCTGATTCATTTTTAAATAAATTTATTTTTGTTTGAGGGGCCTAGCTGCCGTTACTCAAGGCTAACTCCTGGCAGGAACCGAGGATCTTGTAGTGACCGGGTTGAACTGGGTTAGTCAAAGTAAGACAAGTCAAATTTATTTTCATTTTGGCTTTTTTTTTTTTGAAGGGTCACCCGGCGGAGAATTGCTTTCGGAGAGGCTACTCACGGCTCTGCTCTCAGGAATTACTCCTGGCGGTGCTCGAGAGGACCATATGGGATACGACGGGATGGAACCCAGGCCGACCCATTTGCAAGGCAGCCTACCCACTAGGCTATCGCTCGGCCCCCTATTTTTTGATTTTTATTTGGGGCCATGCCCGAGCTGTGCTCAAGACCTGCTCTGTCTCTGTAAGTTCACGGTTCATTCTAGCAGGGCTTTTAGGGGTTAAGTCCAGAAAAGCCACATGAAGAAACACAAAAGTGTGTTGACCCCTGGACTATTCAGATTTTTTTTTTGGGGGTCACAACCAGCGATGCTTAGGAGACCACTCCTCTGCACTTAGGAGTTACTCCTGGTGGTGCTCATGGGATGTCCGGAGATTGAACTCAGGTTGGCCACATGTAGTGACCTCCCACTATATTATCGTTCTGACTCCAAGGATTCTTAAAATAGCTCTTTTGTCACTTCTTGCCTTTTGTTGCTGTCATTGTTGCATTGTCCAGGGATCACGTGCACCTTTGCCGTGCTGGAAGTTACAATCAATGCCAGGAACTGAACTACGAGACCTCAGGCCTCTGAAGTAGTCATTCTCCCACTGAGGCCCATCTACCCAGGCGTGTAAGTGCTTTTGAGAATGATGTTGACTCTCCCCAAACTTCCCAACCCCTTTTGCCCCACAGGTTGCTGGCGCAGAATGGGATGCGCCATTTGCCCCAAATTTCAGTCTGGCAGGTCTAGGCTAAGAGAAGCAGCCAAAACAGTGGGTGTGATAATCACTGACCAGGGGAGGGTCATGAGCAAAAGTGACATAGGTAAATATTTCTGTGAATATTCAGTAGCCAAAAATGAATTCAAAATCAACTATATCATACATCCCAGGTTTTCCAGGAGGTGCTTCGCCCGCTGTTGTGTGTTTCTGAGCAAGAGGATGTCTACGGTTGAAAGCTTAAAAAGCCTGGTCTGTTGGGAAAGTGGAAATAATTGGGTCAGAAGTTACAGTGTTTGGGACTGGAGCGATAGCCCAGTAGGTAGAGCGTTGCCTTACCGCGGCTGGCCTGTGCCGAACGGGTTCAATCTCCCGGCATCCCACATGGTCCTCCCGAGCACCGCCAGGAGTAATTCCTAAGTGCAGAGCCAGGAGAAACCCCTGAGCATACGTGGGTGTGACCCATAAAAAAAAAAAAAAAAAAAGAAGAAGAAGTTGCAGTGGTGGTGGGTTTGGTGGTGAATGTTTCACAAAAGTAACATGAACAACTTTTTTAAAAAAATGAGTAGAAGTCCCCCACATTTGATAAGTTCAATAAGTGAAAGTAGTAACACAGGTTCCAAATGCGCACTTAACTAGCTCAGTAAAAAGATCATGACTTAGCAATGCTATTCGAGATATGTGTTGGAATAAGCAAAATAATTAGGGCCTGCTAAGGAGCAGGCATGGGGGGGTGGGAAAGGAGGGTCTGTGATGGCGGGAAAAGCACATTGCTGGTGGGACTGGAGTTGGAATATTGACTACCTGAAACAATGTAATGTGTGGAATACTTTGCTCCAAATCATGGTGTTTAATAAAAAATTTAAAATATGTTTACAAAATTTTAATTTTAGTTTAAACCTCTCACGCCCAAAAGCCCTGGTCCGCGGCAAAGTGATGGTAGTACAGCAGGAGGCACTTGCACGCAAGTGTACGACCTGAGATCAGTCCTCGGCATCACCGCAATATCTCCTGAGCCACACCATGAGTAATCCCTGAGTCCCTCATGTGTGCCCCCATTTCACCAAGCAAACAGGTTCTGGTCTCTGTGTGTGTATGTGTGTGTGTGGGTAGGTGTGTGCATGTGTATGCTGTGTGTATGTTGTGTGTGCGTGCGTGTGTGCATGTGTGTGTCTGTGTCTTGGTGACACTGGGACAGTGGTATAGGGAAATGCTTTGTGGTGCCAGAATGTTCTCTGTGTGAGCCCTACCAATAACAGTTTTGTAAACTACAATGCTGACGACCTAGCCAAACAGGGCGGGAGCGATAGCCAGCGAGGTAGAGCATTTGCCCTTCACCGTGCGGCCGTACCGGCCAGGGTTATCGGCATCCCATATGGTCCCCAGCCTGAGAGTAATTCCTGAGTGCAGAGCCAGGAGGCTAACCCCTGAGCATTGCCAAGTGTGACCCTAAGAAGCAAAAAAAAACACAAACGAAAAGCCTGGTCTAGAACTAGAACCAGTTAGAACTACAGTCTTGCCCAGGTCTAGGAGTTGACTCTGAGCAAAACAGATGCAATCACTGAGTTCCTAGGAAGGCAAAGAAAAACTTCCCTTCCCTTCTCTTTACTTCCCTTCCCTTCCCCTCTTCCCTCCCCTCTCCTTCCCATTTCCTTCCTTTCTCTCTTTTGGCTTACCATTCATCCCTCCCTCACCTCCCTTCTTTCCTTCCCTCTGTCTTTTTTCTTCCTTTCCTTCCTGCCTTCCTTCCTTCCTGCCTGCCTTCCTGCCTGCCTCCCTGCCACCACCTGCCAGCCTGCCTGCCTGCCACCATTGCCTGCCTGCCTGCCTAACTTCCTGCCTGCCTGCCTGCCTGCCTTTCTTTCTTTCTTTCTTTCTTTCTTTTCTTTTCTTTCTTTCTTTCTTTCTTTCTTTTCTTTCTTTCTTTCTTTCTTTCTTTCTTTCTTTCTTTTCTTTCTTTCTTTCTTTCTTTCTTTCTTACTTTCTCTCTTTCTTTCTTTCTTTCTTTCTTTTCTTCTACCTTTCTCTCTTGTTGGAGTCACACCCAGCAATGCTTAGAAATCTTACTCTAAGCACTCAGGAATTGCTTCTGGCAGTTCTTAGGGTACCATATGGGATCACGATAGTCGAACCCAGATCAGCCACACTCTAGATAGCACCCTATCTGCTGTACTATCCTTGCAGCCCAGGAGGGCATTTTTCTAAGGCGTATGTGACACCTTTCTCTATGCTACTCCTTACCTCACATCTGAAGCTCAGAGATCAGTTTCCTTTCACTTTGAAGGGCTGTATAATAAACATTTATAAACTCCAGACATGTGTGAACACTCACTACGTGTTGAAAACAGAACATAGGGACTAGAAAGATAATATAGAGGTTATGGTGCTAGATGTCACCTCGTGGTTCGATCCTGTGATCCTGAGCACTGCCAGGAGTGATCCCTGAGCAACCGCTGGGCATGACAAGATAGAGAACAGGACTGGGAGATGGGACAGGGGTTAAGGGTGCATCCATGTGCCTGAGCCAGATTCCACTCCCTCTCCAAAACCCCAGGATCACTGGGTTTAACCTGGAGATTCCTCCCACCCCCGTCACTGCTGGTTATGATGAAGTGGTCCCCACAGCAGAGTCCAAGCAATACAGCATTCTTGAGCCCTAACACTGAACCACGGAGCTCAGTTGGTCAAAATTAGCGAGTGGCCCCTCTAGTCCTCAGAGCTCTACTGAGCAGGCTCCTCACATAAACCAGAGGATGAAATTATATGACATCTATGAAAATCCCGAGTATCAGTTGTGGAACCAATGGTAGATAAATGTGCATTCATTTACTATCTATTAGGATGGATTCAGCAGCAGTGATATACGGTGTGCAGTGAACTCAACAATCTCACTGGAGGTCAAGATAACTTGCTGGGTCACTCATGGGAAATAATGTTTCAACCTGAGGAGACTCCGGGGTGGGGAGAGTGTGTGCATCGTCTGCCGTTAATGACTTTCTTAGAAAGGTCCGCCCTGTCTCTGAGATCTCTGTAAGGAGGGCCCGCGATAGGGAGTGCCTGAGAAGAGAGAATCGCGAGTAAGTGGGTGCGGCACTGATTGGAGCCCTGGGTGATAAGGAGTACCTGGAGCGCCATATCATGAGGCTTCAGTGTAGAGCGGAAATGAGTGCTGAGCAAGAGCAGTACTAAACTTGAAGGCAAGTCAGAGTTCTCCAAAGCTGTGGATTCAGAAATTACTGACTAGTAAGGAGATGAGAGAATGGAGGCGCTAAGAAGACCAGAGAGAGCCCAGGCAGCCTCTGTTGAGTTCTGGTCATTGGGAAGAAATTCCTGTTGATTTGGTTTTGCATCAAGTAAAGCAAAGAGTCAGGGTTTGCAGGGTCAGAGCAATAGCTCAGTGTTTGCCTTACATGCAGCGACCCAGGTCGATTACGGCATCCTGTATATTCCCGAGCACCGCCAGGAGTAATTTTGAGTGAAGAGCCAGGAATAACCCTGAGCATCACCGTGGGTCAAAATCAAACAACAATAGCGACCACCACCACAGCAAAAACAACCAAGGCTTGAGAAAACTCAAGTGAGTGATGCTTCAAGTGATCAGGCGTGATGGTCTGCGATGCTTGGAGGGCTTTTGGGAGGCCACTCTGAAGAGTTCAGGGTTTACAGTATCCATCAGGGCTCTCCCAGAAGTGATTGACTTACCGGCTGTTCTATTGCTATGTGCATGTCGAGTCATTCCTGGGGTAGAAAAAGGCTCTGGGCAGGTTATATAACAAGCAATATAAATAAATTAGTGAGGCCCTACTGGGGTAGACTTAGGTGGCAGGAAAATTTGGAGATAATGGTGGTGGGAATGTGCAGTGTGGTGGGATTGGTGATGGTATGTTGAATGTCTGTAACAGCTCACCGTGAACAGCTATAAAATACAGTGTTTATATAGGTATAATGGGGGATAATAAAAGAAAGTAAAGGTTCTGGTTTGGTTAAAAGAATCCCAAACATCAGTGCCTTCACCCAGAATTCTGGCCTCCTTTAAGTGCCTGGTGTCTCATTTACGTGCCTCTGTCCTAAGAAAGGGGCATGTCCCTCCGTGAGATTTCAGCTCTCTCTAGAGCAATACTCAGGAGTTTCTCCTGGCTCTGCACTCAGAAATTATTCCTGGTGGTGCTCAGGGGGACCATATGGGATGCTGAGGGATCGAACTAGGGCCGTCTGAACTGACCGTGTGTAAAGGCTGGCCCGCCTACCACGCTGGGCTATAGCTCCAGCCCCTTTCTATTTTTATTATACCACCATGAACTATGCAATTACAAGATGATCATAATTGGTCTCTGTCATACAGTGTTCCAGCACCCAGTCCTCCACCGGTGCCCCATTCCACCACCAGTGTCCCAGGACTCCCTCCCACCATCCAGCCTGCCTATAGCAGGCACCTTTTACTCTCTCTCTCTCTCTCTGGCTCTGATTTCTCTCATCTTCTTTTACACATTGTGACTTTTCCCTACAGATATTTACAGTTTACTGATGGGCAAGTCTCTATGTGTATATTCAATAGTGAGTTCTAGTGTGACATTATAATTCCCCATCCAGCCTCCCCAGTTTTTTTGCAATTACAGCGATCATAACAATGTATAAATGTGAAAGATCCTGGGAAAGGACCTGGTCCTAACCTTCATTATTATCTAACCTGTTGTGCAGCCAGATAGTGGCGGCGCACCTGCCCGGCCGTGGTCTGGTCTGTCTCTTGGCTTTGCTGGTGTGGTGGCTACGGGCCTATGGCACGCCTGACCTGGAGGTGGAGGGATGGGGGGGGGGAGCCCATCCCACTCTAGTCCCAAAGGTCCAGACACCCCCACGTGTCTGCTGACCCTAGGGCTATGTTGGACTCGGCCAGGGGGCTGAGCCATTTACCGCCCTCAAAACTCCATGGGCTGCTCCCGTGGGTCAAGCGGCGCGGCTGTTCACCTTCCTTTGCATGGTTGATATCGTTATGATGGCCAGAGCCCATACGTGTGGCTGGCTGGAGTTGCTCGCACCTTCAGCTGTGTAGCTTGCACATGGAGCTGTGGAGGTCACCAGGATTGACCCTACACCTCACACACATGTTTGCTACTGGGGTTGCCCTTCCGAGGCTGGGACCTTCCACACAGCTTTCATCTTTTTAGTATTGATGCTCCCTAGAGGATCACACCCCTACACACCACCTATACACATACACATGTGAGCATACACACACACACACACACACACACACTGCGTAGGGAATCCCAAACCGTAGAGCATCGAGTTATGTATGAAACTCCTGGGAATTGACCTTTCAACCTAATTCTTTTTTTTTTTTTGGTGGGGGAGGGTCACACTCGGTGGTGCATGGGGATCACTACTGGCTCTGCACTCAGGAATTACTCCTGTGTTGTTTGAGGGACCATATAGGATGATGCCAGGGGATTGAACCTGGCTCGGCTGCAGTAAAGCAAACACCTTTCCTCTGTGCCATTGCTCCGGCCCCTAAAACCTAACGCTACAAAGTAGGTACTCTCAGCCATTGAGCCATGGATCCACCGGGTCTGGAGCCACTTTGTGGATGTGATTGTAACTCTGTGTGGCTGGGGCTGTTTTCTGAGCTGCAGCCTTTTGTAAACCTTTCTCTAAACTTCTCATGGAGATTAATCTGCTTTCCTGTTCTCACCAGTTCATGCTAGTTCACGCTCATGGCAAAAGTATCTTTTGGCAGGCCTGAAAGTAGAAACTCTTCTTTGCCTTCATGACACCTGAAGCTCCCGTCCCTGCCCATTCTCTTCTCTCGCACTCCAGTGCCGGCTCCATTCCTTGTTTGTTCTGGAGTGCTGTCCTCTCCACCCCATCGTCCACTTCTTCAGTGAGTCCTCTTGCCTTTTTAGGTGTCCTCTCTTTTGAAACGTTTCTCTTCGGTCTCTGCTCTGAGATTAGGCGTTGTCCTGGATCAGACCATAGCTGATTCCTCAATCCAGTCTTCCACGTCAGAGTTCACTGGGACATGCAGGCCTAGGAGCTCCTTCTGCAGGTGTAGACAAGTCTCATAAAGGCCTCAAGAGGCTGGAGATTCCCAGAATAGTAGGTCCTGATTTTTTATTTTTATTTTATTTTATTTTTTTTTGCTTTTTTGGGTCTTCACCTGGCGATGCTCAGCGTTTCTCCTGGCTCTTCACTCAGGAATTACTCTGGCGGTGCCTAGGGGGTAGTAGTAGGTCCTGATTTATCTGTGTATCTAGAGAATAAAGTCAGGGCTTAAACACTAAGCTGCATGTTTAAGCCTCTGGGTTTGAGTTTTTATATCACTTTAAACAGTATCCTGGTGTATGGAGTAAATAGAATTTGGGGGGGGTCAGTGCCGGAGAGATAATAGAGTAGGCAGGTCACTTGCGTCGATCCAGATTTCATCCTCATTATCCCGGCATCCCAGATGGTCCATTGAGCACTGTCAGGGAGTAATTCCTGGAGTGCAAAAGTCAGGAGTAACCCCTGAGCATTGCTGGATGTGGCCCAAAACAAATGAACAAAACAAAAGAACCTTTTTTGTTAGTGAATAGTCATGTCATTTCATCCTAGTTTTATAACACTTGTTATTGTTGTAGAGTGGTGTGCTCTCACTTTGAACCACGCCTTGACCCCTATAAGATTATCTTCCTGCTCAGTTATCTACCCCTCCACTGATTCTCAATTACACCCCCTTTATTTTGATGAAGTAAAACTAGGTTTTATTAAAAGAAATTTGGGGCGGAGCAACAGCACTAAGTGAGGAGAGTGTTTGCCTTGCCGAACCGACCGGGTTCAATCCCTGGCATCCCATTCGGTCCCTGAACACCACCAGGAGTAATTCCTGAGCAAAGAGCCAGGAGTAACCCCTGAGCATCGCCAGTGTGACCCAAAATGGAAAAAAAAGAGAAATTTACTTATAAGGGTGTGAGCGAGAGAGAAAGAGAGGAACACATGTTCAAGAGAGAACACAGGCTTGAGAAAAGCAAGCCTTCCCCTCCATGTTCATTTAGGCACTGTTTGTTAAAATAGAATTTCAGGAACACGTTGTTCCAACACCACATACACCATCAGAGTCTCATCATCCCACCACCAATGTCTCAGGTTTCCTTCTCTCTAACCCTCATCCCACCCACTAGATAAACCCAGTGATTTGTTTGATTTGGTTTTGGGTCACGCCATGCTCAGGGTTACTCCTGGCTCTGTAGCTCAGGAATTACTCCTGGCAGTGATCAGGAGACCACCAAGGATTGAGTCCAGGTTGGTCGCCTCAAGGCAAATGCCTATCCACTCAACTATAACTCCAGACTCTAAGTTAACTCAGTTCTGTAGGCTGACTCTTGGTCTGTTGCCATTGTACAATGGCTGGTCCCTTACTAGCTTTTTTTTTTTTTTTTTTTTAATAAGTATTTTATTATACCACCGTGAGACATACAATTACAAAGATGTTCATATTTGGGTATTGGTCATACAGTGTTCCAGCACCCATCCCTGCACCGGTGCCCATCTCCCACCACCAATGTCCGGTTCCTTCCTCCTCCCCAGCCCGCCTCCATGGCAGGTTCTTTCCCTTTCTCTCTTTTCTTTCCCTTTCTCTCTACTCTCTATCTCCTTTCTCTTTTCCTTCCCTTCCAGACTATGGATTACAGAACATACATTAAAGGGTTGTCATGT